>CANTUR010001717.1:0-328299 GCA_947683625.1 Mallotus nudiflorus | reverse complement strand
CTGCATTATATATTGTTATTATTACTATTGTTTATTTTATTTTATTTTTAGGCTTGCTACGGATTTCGGATTCGAAAGAATTTCCGTTCCCTAATGCCGGTCATGGCCCCTGTTTTGGGTCGTGACAAAGTTGGTATCAGAGCGGAGTTCTGTGTCAGGGCTTAGTTGTGTGAGTTATGGCCCTAGTTTTTGAGTTGTGTTTTCTTTTAGTAACTACTGCAGTGAATTAGGTTCGAGTATGTCTTGATAAGTATTCCTTGCTTTAGTTTTCTGCGTTATTCCTCTGTTATCTGTTTTGTCTGAATCTTTTCGTTTGTCTTTTCAGAATGAGGAGGCGAGCGCGTATTGCTCCACCAGTCGTTAAGGGCCGAGGATGATGAGTCTTTTTAGGATGAGGTTTTACCTCCTGAGCAGCCAGTTAGACGTAGAGGTCGTGGCAGAGGTAGACCTCGAGGAGCGACAGGTCACCGTAGGCAGAGAGAGTTACAGGACGAGGAGCCTGTAGAGCCTAAATTTGATGTTCCTGTTCCTCCAGTTGTTCAGCCTGTTCAACCTGCCTATCAGCAGGGTATGTCTGACCCTGAGGCAGCTTTGTTTCTATGCCCGAGTTGGCAGGATTGTGTTTGATGGTACTTCTGATCCGTTAGATTTTCTGCATGCAATTGAGACTCGGACTCGGACTGCTCATACCGAGTACCAGCGGATCATGATCGTCGAGTTATCTGTTGAGGGACCAGCCCTAGACTGGTTTATTCAGATGATCCAGCCTTACATGATGACGATGACCTGGGCTCAGTTCCGAGAGCAATTTTTGAGGAGATTCTGTCCAGAGCCTCTCCGTATGAGCTATCGTCTTCAGTTGACCAGTATTTCTCGTGGAGATCGATCTATAGAGGAGTATACCCGAGAGTTTCTCCATCTGGGTAGATATGCAGAGGATCTGATGTGAGACCAGTATTTCGTGGTCACTACATATGTTACCGGTTTGGGTTCAGTTTTTACTGGTATGCCTACAGCAGGCCTTACTCTGGAGTCTGTGATTGAGTTAGCCAAGGAGATTGAGCTGAGGCTAGTTAGGTAGGGAGCGATGCCTGATTATTACCAGCTGGGAGTTCAGTCGAGTGGATTGCAGGCTACTCCATATTCAAGTTTTCATGTTGGTTCGAGTAGTCAGCAGCGAGGTCCGACTCAGCAGAGTCAGAGACAGCAGCAGCGAGTGCATCAGAGCAATAGACATGGCCGTGGAGGTCAGCATAGATCGTTCAGATTTGGGTCAGGTGCTTTGAGCAACAGTAGTGGTCGTAGTTCTGGATCAGCTGCCAGTGTATGCCAGACTTGCGGTAGAGTTCATCAGGGACCATGTTATCTGACACCACTGACATGCTTCAGATGCGGGCAGACAGGACATTTTGCCAGATTGTGTCCTTATTTCGGGTATCAGTAGTCGCAGATTCCACGATTCATACAGCAGTCGATTGCTAGTGCTGCACCAGTTCCATTTCAGTTACCACCAGCCCAGCATCAGAGTTTCGCTCAGCTTGTTCCACAGCAGAGTCGTGGTAGAGGTACTAGAGGAGGTGCCAGAGGTATTGGCCAAGCTTCTACCAGTCAGCAGGGAGGTCGAGGACAGGCCAAAGTTTTCCATCTCACTCAGCAGGATGCTCAGGCATCTAATGCAGTAGTGGCAGGTATTGTTTCCATTTGTTACCTGGATGCTTGGGTTTTATTTGATCCGGGGTGCCACACATTTGTTTATTTCTCCTGTTTTTGCTTCTAAATCTTATTGGCAAGCTTTGAGGATGGCTTTTCCTTTGTCTATTGCCACTCCTCTGAGTGATTCCTTGGACACCGATATTGTTCTTTCTGGTTGTCCAGTTCTCTGATTTAATTTTGTTAGATGTGATGGATTTTGATGTTATTTTGGGAATGGATTGGTTATCTCAACACTATGTCATGGTAGATTGCAGGAATAAAGAGGTGACTTTCAGAATTCCTAATGAAGGAGATTTTAAGTTTGTGGGTGATAGGAGTTCAGCACCACAAAATCTTATTTCTGCTATTACGGCTAGGAAGTTGTTGAGGAAAGGATGTCAGGGATATTTGGCATTGGTCAGGGATACTTCAGTGGAGAAGTTGTCACTCACAGATGTTCCTGTTGCTTGTGAGTTTCCTGATGTTTTTCCCGAGGAGTTGCCAAGTTTACCACCTCATAGAGAGATTGAGTTCTGTATAGATGTGGTTCTAGGTACTACTCCTATATCTATGCCACCCTATAGAATGGCTCCTGCAGAGTTGAAAGAGTTGAAGGAGCAATTGTAAGAGTTATTGGATAAAGGTTTCATTAGACCTAGTGTTTCTCCTTGGGGTGCACCAGTCCTGTTTGTGAAGAAGAAGGATGGTACCCTGAGACTGTGCATTGACTACAGAGAGTTGAATAAGGTGACAGTGAAGAACAAGTATCCTCTCCTGAGGATAGATGACTTGTTTGACTAGCTACAGGGTGCACAGTTCTTTTCTAAGATTGACTTGAGGTCGGGTTATCATCAGCTGCGGATTAGTGAAGCCGATGTTCCTAAGACGACATTCCACACTAGATATGGCCATTATGAGTTTCTGGTGATGTCTTTTGGTTTGACAAATGCACCAGCAGCTTTTATGGACCTGATGAACAGGGTATTCAGACCATATGTGGATTAGTTTGTGGTAGTCTTCATTGATGATATACTGGTTTATTCGAGGAGTATGGAGGAGCATGTATATCACTTGAGGATTGTACTGCAGACATTGAGAGATCATCAGCTTTATGCTAAATTCTCGAAGTGTGATTTTTGGATGGAGAGTGTTTCTTTTCTTAGACACGTGGTGTCTAAAGAAGGTATCCAGGTTAATCCACAGAAGATTGAGGCAGTGTCTGAGTGGCCTAGACTGACGTTTGTTACAGAGATTCGGAGTTTTCTGGGTTTAACCGGGTATTATAGGCGGTTTGTGCAGGATTTTTCCAGAATTGCATCCCCTATGACTCGCTTGACTCAAAAGAATGTTAGATTCGAGTGGTCAGAAGCTTGTGAGAATAGTTTTCAGTTGTTGAAGGAGAAGTTGACCACAGCGCCAGTATTAGCTTTGCCTAATAGTGTGGATAAGTTCACAGTTTATTGTGATGCCTCTAAAATTGGCCTTGGTTGTGTGTTGATGCATAATGGTAGGGTGATAGCCTATGCTTCGAGGCAGTTGAAGAAGCATGAGCAGAACTATCCCACACATGACCTTGAAATGGCTGCAATGATTTTTGCTCTCAAGATTTGGAGACATTATCTGTACGGGGTAACTTGTGAGATATTTACTGATCACAAGAGCCTTAAGTACATTTTTCAGCAGGGAGATTTGAATTTGAGGCAAAGGAGATGGTTGGAATTGTTGAAGGATTACGACTGTGAGATTTTATATCATCCGGGCAAGGCTAATGTTGTAGCAGATGCCTTGAGTAGAAAGTCCTCAGGCAGTCTTGCTCACATCAGTGTTGAGAGAAGACCGTTGATCAAGGAGTTGCATTTGTTGGTGGATCAAGGTCTGATGATGAAGATTAGTAGATCAGGTGGACTGCTAGCTCAGTTTAAAGTATGATCTGTACTGAGGGATAGGATTAAAGCAGCTCAGAGCCGAGATCCTATTCTAGAAGAGCTTGCAGAGAATGTCAGAATAGGGAAGTTCACTGATTTCACACTCAATGATGATGGTGTGTTGTGGATCAGTGGTAGATTATGTGTTCCTGATGTGGATGATTTGAGAGAAGAGATCCTAGAGGAAGCACATTCTATAGCTTATAGCGTACATCCAGGTGTTACTAAGATGTACCACAGTATCAGAGATTTATACTGGTGGGACGGATTAAAGAAGGATGTCACTGATTATGTTGCCAAGTGTCTGACATGTCAGCAAGCGAAAGCTGAGCATCAGAAGCCTTCTAGGAAGCTTCAGCCTCTTCCTATTCCCGAGTGGAAGTGGGAAAGGATAGCTATGGATTTTATGGTAGGTTTACCTCGTTCTAAGGATGGATACGATTCCATCTGGGTGATTGTAGACAGGTTGACGAAGTCTGCACATTTCTTGCCTATGAAAGCCACTTATTCTGTAGCTAGATTGGCGAAGTTATATGTGAAGCATATTATGTGCCTTCATGGAGTACCTGTGTCCATTGTGTCAGATAGAGGTTCAGTGTTTACCTCTCATTTTTAGCAGAAGTTGCAGGAAGCGATGGGCACTAGGTTAGATTTCAGTACTGCTTTTCATCCTCAGACAAATGGTCAGTCTGAGAGGACGATCCAGACACTAGAAGATATGTTAAGGATTTGTGTCCTGGATTTGGGAGGTAGCTGGGATGATCATTTGCCACTCGTTGAGTTTGCATATAATAACAGCTACCATAGCAGTATTGGTATGGCACCGTATGAGGCTTTGTATGGAAGGAAGTGTAGATCCCCTCTGAGTTGGGATGAGATTGGTGAGAGAGTTTTGATTGGACCTGAGATGATTCAGGATGCTGCAGAGAAGGTCACCGTGATTAAGCGCAGATTAGAGACCGCAGTTAGTAGACAGAAGAGTTATGCAGATCCTAGGCGCAGAGATGTGGAGTTTCAGGTTGGAGATTTCGTTTTTCTAAAGGTATCTCCGATGAAGGGTGTGATGAGATTTGGTAGGAAGGGTAAGTTAGCACCGAGATATATTGGACCGTTTGAGATTTTGGAGAGAGTTGGCACTATTGCATATCGGTTGGATTTGCCTCCGAGTATGTCACAAGTGCATCCAGTATTTCATATCTCGATGCTGAGGAAGTATATCTCAAACCCTTCACATGTGTTGCAGCCCGACAGTGTAGAAGTGAGTGAAGATCTGACGTTTGTAGAAGAACCTGTGGCGATCGTTGATTATCAAGTTCGACAGTTGCGATCGAAGCAGATTCCGATGGTCAAGGTTATGTGGCGTAGCAATAAAGTCAAGGAGTATACGTGGGAGATTGAAGCTGAGATGCGAGCTTCTTACCCGTATCTCTTTCCTTCCTGACCCTGTAATCTTTTCTTTCTAGAATTCGGGAACGAATTCTTGTAAGGGGGGAAGACTGTAATATCCCGTGTTTTAAAATATTTTAATACTGCATCGGGGTATGCAGTGTTAATAATTTTTGTATATATACTATGATATTTTTACGAGTTGATGTGTATTTAAAACCTATTTTAATTATTGTGTATTATTTAAAGTCCTTTACGTAAAATTTTCCCGGGACTTGCATTTTCGGAGAAATTTTCATGTAAATATTTTATTATTAATTATTTTAAATATATTTACGGACTTGCATAGACTCATACGTATTTTTAAATTACTAATAAAGCCTATGTGTGTATATATTTATTTAATTAGGGTTTAATTTATTACCCTAATATTTTATTATTTGTTTATTAATTTTATTGTTATTTAATTATTTTATTTATTATTAAATTATAAATATTAAGTGTGTGGTGTGAGATTTTTTTCAAATATTTTATTTAAAATTATTATTTTTTTCTTTTCTTTTTCTTTTTTCTTTTTTCTTTTTCTTTTTCTTTTTCTTTCTTTTTCTTTTTCTTTTCTTTTCCTTTCCTTTTCTTTTCTTCTTCTCCTTTCTTCTTCCCGAGCCCGATCCTTCTCCCCTCCTGCTGCAACCTCCGACCACCTACCGTCGGTGTGCCACCAGCAGCTCCGCCTTCCCCAGCTAGCTGCTCCGTCGCCCCTAGCTTCTTCCCCGGCGCCGACTAGCTCCCATTTTCCCCATTTTGGCCGAAACTTCCCTCCTCGCCGTTCACCAACTTTTCGGCCACCATTTTCGACACCGCCGGTCTCTTTCTTCTCCTTGAGCTCCGGTGAGTGTGATTCTAGCTTTGGTTTGAGCTTATATGGTCTTGATTTGCTTAGGTTTTGAATTTTTGAATTCGGCCATATTAGGGTTTTTGATTTTTTTGAGCTTATTTTGATTTTTGGGTATTTTTGAATATTTTAATATTATTTTCTAATTTTTGGAAATTAATTAATTAAATTATGAAATTGTGTTTTATGGTAATTATAGGTGTTGAAATGAATTATAGGAATTTATTTGGAATTTTTATGAATTTCTAAGTATTTATTTTGAATTATTTGAGTTTATGTAATTTTGGGAAAATTAGGTTAATTATGTTTTTAATTGAATTTAATTGGTTAATTGAGTTTAATTATTGATATTATTGATAAATATGTTAAGAAAATTAATTTTGGATAATTATACTATTTTTGGTGAATTTTTGAAGTAATTATAGTATATTTATATATATAGGGGTATTTTGGTAATTTTACACAAAATTGGCTAAAAATGTAATTTAATTGGTTTTAATAGTTATTTAAGGTATAAAAATGATTTCTACAAATTATTTAGTATTTTTAACTAATTAAAACTATTTTTCGTGAATTATTTTCAATTATATATATAATATACGATTTTACTAATAAAATGAGTTTTTATCGGTTTTTACTGTGTTTAAAGGTTAATTATGTAATTTCTACTTATAAAATGTATTTCTATGTTATAAGGGTATTTTTGGTATTTTTGAAATTATTCTGTGTTTGTGGACCCCAGTCGGTAGATTGTACTTTGGAGTCCGACCGAGGGGTTGTGGATTTGTTGTTGTGCCTATTTTTCGAAGTGTGTTTCTTTGCAGGGTCGGCTCTACTCTTTGAGTAGAGAGATGTCTGTTTTACAGGGGAGGTTCTGCCGAATTTTTGATAGAATTCTCGTAAAACGTGATATCCGGTCGAACCCTAATTTCGATTCTGTGTTTAATATTCTAGATCGAATTCTAGCATTTCTGCTAGGGTTATTCTGATGTCTGTTATTATTATTTATTTAGTTGCGCCGAGACCGAGGCCTAGTGGACCAGACCCGTCGGATCCATCTCGAGGAGCGCACTAAGTGTGAGTTGCTATTTTATATATATATGCTTAGGATGCATGATTTAGAAATGCATGTTTTATTTTGATTAAATATGCATAAATAATTTGATTATTACTTAAGTTTATATTTAGTTTATTGTTGGTTTATTTTTGGTATATATTAAATTATATGCATGTTTTGTTAATAAAATTATATTTAAAATGTTTTCAAATATATTTCTAGCTTAATTTATAATTTGATTGGATTTATTTGACGTATATATACTCGAAATATACCTGGTTTATTGTTGGTATATTTCCAGTATATATATGGTTTATATTGTTATTTTATTTAAATTCATGCATCATTTATTTGTGAATGAATGTTTTATATTTATTAATGAAGGATATCAATAGAACGTGCTACCTAGTGGGCAGCACTAGGATCGAGTACGTACCGGTACGCTTATAGTATTTAGGCTATATTACTAACCTGCTTGAGGATATTGATTGGATATGATTATTGGATGTGTGAGATATGGGTTGGGAGTGTGATTGCTGGAGCTCGGTTGACCAAGTGTCTCGAGGCCAATCACACTGGCAATTAGATTGCTGGAGCTCGATCGACTTAGTGTCTCGGGGCCAGTCTACTGTCTAAATGGATTAAGTGGATATATTTGGAATAAGTGAGCCTGTATGGCTAGAGTGTTGTCTAACACTGTTTGAGGTTTCGATATCATAGGGTTCTATTTGATCCTTCATAAACGATGATTTTCAATGAAATATATATAAAATGATTTTATTGCATCTGTATGTATTTGCCTGTATATATACATATTAGATATATATTGTTGACTGTATGCATTGTCATTTAGCATGCATGTATCTATATTATAGTAATTCACTCAGTGAGGTCTGACTCCCCTCCGTTGACTATTTTTCAAGAGAGTCATCGTCCTCAGACCTCAGTAGCAGGACTGTATGCCGGATTTCTTCCGCTTCGGCTTCTTTGTGTAAACTGCTTCTCTGAGTCTTGAGTTTTATTTTATCTAGACACTGCAGTAGTCATTTAATATTTAAAGAGATGTTGTATTATATATTTGAATTGGATTTGTATTAAAAGATTTATATATATGAAATGATGAGGATTGATTTAAATCCAATTGGTGCTTATGCTATTATTATATTTATGATTTTTATTTCCGCTGCATTATATATTGTCATTATTACTATTGTTTATTTTATTTTATTTTTAGGCTTGCTACGGATTCCGAATTCGAAAGAATTCCCATTCCCTAGCGCCGGTCATGGCCCCTGTTTTGGGTCGTGACATTTATGTTCTAAAAGAATAAGGATTTTAGTTTTTTTATTAACTTGATTTGTTTATTAACATGTCTAACAAGTTTTTTGTTGGATCTTGTTCTTCATTTTCTTGTTTGTTATTTATTATTCTTTTATTAAGGCCATAAATAAAATGTTTACTTTAATAATATTAATAAAAAAATAATAATTTTTTTGTTATTTTTGTTGTTGTTGTTGTTTTCTTATGTTTTTTTTTTTTTTAAAATCCAAAAACGGAAACAATAACAAAAAACTAAAAACAACAATTAAAACAACAAAAATCAACAAAATTTTGCAGTTGTTGATTTTTTTATTTTTATTGTTTTTTCAATTGTTTATTCATTATTAATAATAAAATTAAGACCACAAATAAAATTTTTACTTTTATTAGCATTAATGATAAAAATAAATTTTTTTTATATATATTTCATAATTTTTTTAAACAAAATCAACAAATGAAAACAACAAAAACAATTGAAATAATAAAACAACAAAAATAACAAAAAAAATTACAGTTGTTGATTTTTTTTGTTATTTTTTTCATTATTAATAGTAAAATTAAGGCTATAAATAGAATTTATACTTTTATCAGTATCAATAATAAAAATAATAATTTATTTGACATATTTCATACTTTTTGTTGTTTTTATTAAAAAAATAATTATTGAACGCTATGAGTCATAATTATATATATATATATATATATATATATATATATATATATATATAAAGTTAAGAGAAATTATGTTTTGTGCCATTCTTCTTCAACCTCTCGTCTGACGCATCCCCACCCCCATTTCCGTCGCTGCCAACCTCTTCCCTCACCATTGGTGTGCCGTCCGACGTGCCACCACCCTCTCCAGCTCATTCTGCCGCCTGTAGCTTCCATTTTTGGTGAGTTTTGGCTGTTTTCAACCCGAGAAACCGAAACTTGAGCTCGTCGTCGTTCAACCATTTTTTGGCCACCAAATTGGACGTTGTCGGTCTCAATCTCTTCCTTGAGCTCTGGTGAGTGCATTTCTAAGCTTGGTTTCACTTGAATTGGTCTAGATTTTCTTTGGTGACCAATTTTCTATTTCGGCCATTTTTAGTTCTTTAATTTTTTAAACGTATGCTCCTCTACCATGTTGCTGCACCACAGAACCTTGACCATCGGAATATGTTTTGAATGCAACTGTCAAACTTTATAGACAACGATCGCTATAGGTTCTTCTACGAACGTCAAATCTTCATTCACTTCCACGCTGTCGGGCTACAACACATGTGAAGGGTCTAAGACATACTTCCTCAATATCGAGATATGAAACACCGGATGCACTTGAGACATACTCGGAGGCAAAGCCAACCGATATGCAACAGTGCCAACTATCTCCAAAATCTCGAATGGTCTGATATATCTCGGTGCTAACTTACCTTTTCTTCCAAATCTCATAATACCCTTCATCAGAGACACCTTTAGAAAAACAAAGTCTCCAACTTGAAATTCCACATCTCTGCACCTAGGATTTGCATAGCTCTTCTGCCTGGTAATAGCGGTCTCTAATCTGTTCTTGATTATAGTGACTTTCTCTGCAGCATCCTGAACCATCTCAGGTCCTGTCAAAGCTCTCTCTCCAATCTTATCCCAACTCAGAGGGGATCTATACATCCTTCCATACAAAGCTTCATATGGTGTCATTCCAATACTACTATGGTAGCTATTATTATATGCAAATTTGACGAATGGCAAATGATTATCCCAGCTACCTCCCAAATCCAAAACACATATTCTCAACATATCTTCTAGTGTCTGAATCATCCTCTTAGACTGACCATCTATCTGAGGATGAAAAGCAGTACTGAAGTCCAACCTAGTGCCTATCACTTCCTGTAACTTCTGCCAAAAATGTGAGGTAAACACTGAACCTCTATCTGACACAATGGACATAAGTACTCCATGAAGGCACACAATATGCTTCACATATAGCTTAGCCAATCTAGCTATAAAATAAATGGCTTTCACATGCAAAAAATGTGCAAACTTGGTCAACCTGTCTATAATTACCTAGATGGAATCGTATCCATCCTTGGAACGAGGAAAACCGACCACAAAATCCATAGTTATCCTTTCCCACTTCCACTCAGGAATAGGAAGAGGCTGAAGCATCCCATAAGGCTTCTGATGCTCAGCTTTCACTTGTTGACACGTCAAGCACTTAGCAATATAATCAGCGACATCCTTCTTCAGTCCATCCCACTAGTACAAGTCTCTGATGCTATGGTACATCTTAATGACACCCAGATGTACACTATAGGCTGTAGAATGTGCTTCCTCTAAGATCTCTTCTCTCAAATTATCCACATCAGGAACATATAATCTACCACTGATCCACAAAACACCATTATCATCGAGTGTGAAATCAGTGAACTTCCCTGCTCGAATATTCTCTGCAAGCTCTTCTAGAATAGGATCTCGGCTCTAGGCTACCTTAATCTTATCTCTCAATATAGATCGCACCTTAAATTAAGCTGGCAGTCCACCTGATCTACTAGTCTTCATCATCAGACCTTGATCCACTAACAGATGTAACTCTTAGATCAACGGTCTTCTCTCCATACTAATATGAGCAAGATTGCCTGAGGACTTCTTATTCAAGGCATCTGCTACCATATTAGCCTTGCATGAATGATATAAAATCTCACGGTCATAATCTTTCAATAGTTCCAACCATCTCCTTTGCCTCAGATTCAAATCTCTCTACTGGAAAATGTATTTAAGGCTCTTGTGATTAGTAAAAATCTCACAAGTCACCCCATATAGATACTGTCTCCAGATCTTGAGAGCAAAGATCACTGCAGCCATCTTGAGGTCGTGTGCAGGATAGTTATGTTCATGCTTCTTTAATTGCCTCAAAGCATAGGCTATCACCCTACCATTCTGCATCAACACACAACCTAGGCCAACTCTAGAGGCATCACAATAAACTGTGAACTTGTCCACACCATTAGGCAAAGCTAACATTGGGGTTGTGGTCAACTTCTCTTTTAGCAACTAAAAACTGTTCTCACAAGCTTTAAACCACTCAAATCTTACATTCTTCTGAGTCAAACGAGTCATAGGAGCTGCAATTCTGGAAAAATCCTATACAAACCTCCTATAGTACCCGGCTAAACCTAGAAAACTATAAATCTCCGTACTGAAGTCAGTCTAAGCCACTCAGACACTGCCTCTATCTTATGTGGATCCACCTAGATACCTTCTTTTGACACTATATGTCTAAGAAAAGCAACACTCTCCATCCAGAAATCACACTTCAAGAATTTAGCATAAAGTTGATGTTCTCTCAGTGTCTGTAGTATAGTCCTCAAGTAATATACATGCTCCTCCATATTCTTTGAATACACTAGTATATCATCGATGAAGACTACCATAAATTGATCCATATATGGTCTAAATACCCTGTTCATCAGATCCATAAAAGCTATTGGTGTGTTAGTCAAGCCAAAAGACATCACCAGAAACTCATAATGACCATATCAAGTGTGGAATGCCATTTTAGGAACATCGACTTCACCGATCTGCAACTGATGATAACCTGACCTCAAATCAATCTTATAAAAGAACTGTGCACCCTGTAACTGATCAAATAAGTCATCTATCCTTAAGAGAGGATACTTATTCTTCATTGTCACCTTGTTTAGCTCTCTATAGTCAATGCACAGTCTCAGGGTACCATCCTTCTTCTTCACAAACAGCACCGGTGCACCCCAAAGAGAAACACTGGGTCTAATGAAACCCTTATCCAATAACTCTTGCAACTGCTCCTTTAACTCTTTCAACTCTGCAGGAGCCATTCTATAGGGTGGTATAGATATAGGGTTTGGAACCGCATCTATACAAAACTCAATCTCTCTGTGAGGTGGTAAACCTGGCAACTCTTCAGGAAAAACATTAGGAAACTCATAGGCAATAGGAACATCTATGAGTGACAACTTCTCCACTAAAGTATCCTTGACCAATGCCAAATATCCCTGACAACCTTTCCTTAGCAACTTCCTAGTCATAATAGCAGAAATGAGATTCTGAGGTGCAAAACTCCTATCACGCACAAACTTAAATTCTTCTTCACCAAGAATCTTGAAAGTTACCTCTTTACTCCAACAATCCACCATGGCATAGTGCTGAGATAACCAATCCATACCCAAAATAACATCAAACTCCATCACATTCAACAGAATCAAATCAACAGATAATTCTCTACCTCTAACAAGAACTGGACAACCAGAAAGAACAACATCGATGTCCAAAGAATCACTTAGAGGAGTGGCAACAGACAAAGGAAAAGCCATCCTTGAAGCTTGTCAACAAGACTTGAAAGCAAAAACAGGAGAAATGAACGAATGCGTGGCACCCGGATCAAATAGAACCCATGCATCTAGGTAACATACAGAAACAATACCTGCCACGACTGCATTGGATGCCTGAGCATCTTGCTGAGTGAGATGAAATACTCTGGCTTGTCTTCGACCTCCCTGCTGGCTGGTAGAAGCCTGGCCAACACCTCTGGCACCTCCTTTAGTACCTCTACCACGACCCTACTGGGGAACAATTTGGGTAGAACTCTGATGCTGGGCTGGAGGAAATTGAAAAGGAACGGGTGCAGCACTAGCAATCGACTGCTGAGGAAATTGCAGAATCCGTGACTGCTGATACCCAGAATAGGAACACAATCTAGCAAAATGTCCCGTCTGCCTACATCTGAAACACGTTAGCGGTGTCATGTAACACGGTCCCTGATGGACTCTGTTGCAAGTTTGACATACACTGGCATCTGACCCAGAACTACGTCCACTGCTGCTACTCGAAGTACTTGACCCAAGTTTGAATGGTCTACGCTGACCTCCACGGCCATGTCTACTGCTTTGATATACCCGCTGCTGCTGTCTCTAAGTCTGCTGGGTTGGACCCCTTTGCTGACTACTCGAACCAATATGGAAACTCGAGTATGAAGTAGTCTGGAATCCACCTGACTGTACACCCAGCTAGTAATAATCAGGCATAGCTCCTTGCCTAACTAACCTCGGCTCAATCTCCTTAGCTAACTCAATCACTGACTCCAGAGTAAGGCCCGTTGTAGGCATACTAGCAAATGCAGAACCTAATCCAGTGACGTATGTGGTGACTGCAAAGTATTGGTCTCACATCAGATCCTCTACCAAGCCGGAGGAACTCTCGAGTGTAAGCCTGCTACTGAGGTCTGAGGATGAAGACTCTCCTGAAAAATACCAACAGAGGGGAGTCAGACCTCACTGAGTGAATTGTTATAATATATATACATGCATAACTAAATGACAATGCAAACACTCAATAGTATATATAATAAATATATATATAGGCAAATACACATAAATGCAGCAAAAATCATTTTATACAATACTGAAAAAAAATATCAATTTATGAAGGATCAAATAGAACCCTAAATGATTGTAACCTCAAATAGTGTTAGACAACACTCTAGCCATACAGGCTCACTTATTCCAAATAAATTCACTTGTTCCACTTGGACAGTAGACTGGCCCTGAGACACTAAGTCAACCGAGATACAGCAGTCTAGCTGTTAGTATGATTGGCCCCGAGACACTTGGTTAACCATGCTCCAGCAATCACACTCTCAATTCACATCTCATATCAATTAAATCAATCCAATCAATATCCACAAATAGGTTAGTAATTTAACCTACAATCTATCGTCGTACTAATACGTACTCGGTCCTAGTGCTGCCCACTAGGTAGCATGTTCTATTGATATCCTTCATTTAAAATAAACTCATACATTCGTAAAATATATGATGCATGATATTAATTTAAATAGCAATATAAACCATATATATACTAGAAATATACTAAAAATAAACCAAGTATATTTCGAGTATATATATGTTAAACAAATTTAGTTCAATTATAAAATAAACCATATATATATTTAAAAACATTTTAGGTATAAATCAAGAATAATTCATGCATTTAATTTAAAATATACCAAAAATATACTAAAATATACCTAAAATATACTAAGTATTTATTAAATTATTTACGCATATTTCATACAATTAAAACATACATTTCTAAAAACATGCATCCTAATACACGTATATATAAAATAACAACTCACAATTGTGCGCTCCATGAGACGGGTCCAACGGGCCTAGTCCACTAGGCCTCGGTCTGAGCGCAACTAACAAATAAAATATTAACACGAGATTAGAATAGATCTAATGTAAATTCTAGAGACTTGATCTAGAATTCTAGACACAAATAAGAATAAGAATTTGACCAAATGTCATGTTTTACTAGAATTCTACTAAAAATTTGACAAAACCTCCCTTGTAAAACGGACATCTCTCTACTCAGAAAGGAGAGTCAGTCCTGCAAGAAAACACACTTCGAATACAGGATAACCACATCACTCCTCGATCGGATTCCCAAACTATAGTTCTACCGATCGAGGTTCACAATTCACGAGATATACACAGAATACATTAAAATTCCAAAAATACCATTTACATACCAAAATATAGCAAATTTAGATATTTAAACACTAAAGATAATTATTTTATCGATTTTTACCTAAAAACCCTAATATTAATAAAATATTATTAAAAATCCATAATTCTCGATAAATTTACAAATATTAATAGAAATTCATTTAATAAATCCAAATTACTTAATTAGCCCAAAAACATATTAAAAAACGTTAAAAACTCATTTATTTACAAAAGTAGTATATTAAATATAATTTGAAATTAATTTTTGAAAAATAGTTTTAATTAGTTAAAAATAGTAAATAATTTGTAAAAATAATTTTTATACCTCAAATAATTATTAAAACCAATTTAACTTAATATTAAACTAATATTACTACCAATTTACCAAAATACCCCTAATATATAAAAATTCACATAATATACAATAATTACTCAAAAATTCATTAAAAATTATATAATTACTCAAAAATTATTTTCTCAACATGTATTTCAATAAAATCAATAATTATACTCAATTAACCAATTAATTTTAACAAATTATACATTTAACCTAAATTTCCAAAATTCACATAAACTAAATAAAATTATATTAATTACACAAAAATCAGAAAAATTATAAATTAAATTCTAAAATTAATTTCAACCTCTATAAACACCAAAAATCACAATTTCATAATTTATTTAATTAATTTACAAAAATTAGAAAATATTAATAAAATAATAAAAAATTCACAAAAATAAAAAAAATTCCAAAAATTCCACAAAAATTCCAAGATGTATATTGAGCCAATAGAAACAACTTTTGTTAAGGAATTAAGCTTTAATCATTAAGATTGAAGTTCAAAAAAATTAAGAAACTCAAATGGCAGAAAATGAAATCAAGTTCAAATCCTTACCAAATCGAGTTTTGAAGCTAAAGGAAGCTTGGAATCGGCTTCTATGGAGTTCTAGGAGCAAAGTGGCACTGGAATCATAAAAAACAGTGGCCGGACGAAGGAGAACGACGGTGGCCGGATGAAGGAGAACGACGGTGATGACGGGTTTCGGGTTTCCGGTAAGAACACGACCAAATGACGCCGAAAATGGGTGGAAGAAGGCGGCAGAGCAGCTGGAGAAGGCAGCGGCACTCTGGGAGGCACACTGAATGGAGGGGAATGGTGTTGCACAGTGAAGAGAGGGGGTGAGGGCGTCGGGATCGTGAGGTTATGGATGATGGCAGTAAACGTAATTTTTGTATAATATATATATATATATATATATAACATTAACACTTAATATTAAAATATTATAATATTATAATTAAAATAATCACACACCACACATAAATATATATACATATACATATATAACTCATATAATAAAAATAGTAAAAATTATAATATATATATATATATATATATATATATATATATATATATATATATATATATATATTATTCAAACTTTTAATTATGCATGAAACCATGCAATTTAATAAAATGAACTAATGTAAATAAATAAATTATTATTTAGGTATTATTTTCCCAAAAATATAAATTTTGGAAAAATTTTATGTAGAAAACTTAAAATAATTTAAAATTAACTTTAATTATTAACAAAATAATTAAATGGTCAAATATATATATATATTAAAATTATTAATACTGCATATCATGATACAGTATAAAAATATTTAAAACATTGGGTTATTACAAAAACCCAAAATCAACCTAAAAACTACCAAAAACAACCACCTAACAACTAACACTAACTACCACTAGCATACAACTCACTAAGCAAGGAGATTAAGGACAGAGGGAGGGCTAATTCTGCAAGTGCTGGAGCTGCTACCATCTCCGGTGACAGCAGGCGGCTGCGGCTGCAGCTGGTGGTCTTTGCGCGAGGAGGAAGCTGCTGCTGGTGGTACTGCTGTCCCACGGCTTCAACAGCCCTCTCCAGTGGTTGCCGACATCTAAAGGAAGGAGGAGATGCTGGTGGTGATGAGAGGCGGTCCAACGAGAGGCACACTGACAGGGGAGATCGGACTTCGCGAGAGAGAGGGAAGAAAAATTGGTTCTACATTTTTGTTTCTTTGTTTCTCTTTGCTATATAATTGTGTGTGTGTGTGTGTGTGTGTGTATATATATATATATATATATATACTTTTATCAAACTTTATGTTGTAAAATAATATTATTTTATGTCTAAAAATTTCCTACCACACAAAAATAAACAATATTTCATTCATATATATATATAAAAGAAAGAAAGCATCTTCATCATCTTCACCCCCGAAACCATTCCCTTCCCTCCCTCACCGTTGCAAGGCCGATCACAGGCCATCGATGTGCCTCCCGGAGTGTCACCTCCCTCTCCAGCTACTCCGCCACCTACCACTATCTTCTCCGGCAGCATTGCACGCTGTTTTGGCCGAAATTGCCGAAACTCTTTTCCTCACCGTTCATTGACTTTCTGGCAACCAAATTCAGTGATTCAGGTGTCGTTGAGCTCCTAGAACTCCATAGAAGCCGATTCTAAGCTCCTTGTAGCTTGAAAACTCGATTTGGTAAAGATTTGAGCTTGATTTCATTTTCGGCCCTTTATGTTTCTTGATTTTTTTGAACTTAAATCTTTGAGATTAAAGCTTAATTCCTTCACAAAATATGCTTCCTTTAGCTTAATCTACACTCTGGAATTTTTGTGGAATTTTTGGAATTTATATTGATTTTTGTGAATTTTTTATTTTTTATTATTTTCTAATTTTAGTAAATTAATTAAATAAATTTTGAAATTGTGATTTTTAGTGTTTATGGTGGTTGAAATTAATTTTAGAATTTAATTTATAATTTTTGTGATTTTTGTGTAATTAATATAATTTTATTTAGTTTATGTAAATTTTGGAAATATAGGTTATATATGTATTTTGTTAAAATTAATTGGTTAATTGAGTATAATTATTTATTTTATTGAATTATATGTTGAGAAAATAATTTTAGAATAATTATATAATTTTTGTTGAATTTTTGAGTATTTATAGTATATTATGTGAATTTTTATATACTAGGGGTATTTTGGTAATTTGGTAATCATTTTAGTTAAATATTAAGTTAAATTGGTTTTAATAATTATTTTAAGAATAAAAATGATTTTTTTTACAAATTATTTTCTATTTTTAACTAATTGAAAACTATTTTTCGAAAATTATTTTCAAATTATATATAATATACTATTTTTGTAAATAAATGGGTTTTTAGTAATTTTAGTATGTTTTTGGCCTAATTAAGTAATTTGGATTTATAAAATAAATTTCTACTAATATTTGTGAATTTATCGAGAAATATCGATTTTTAATAATATTATATTAATATTAGGGTTTTTAAGTAATTGTTAATTAAATAATTATTTTTAGTGTTTAAATATTTAAATTGTTATATTTTGGTATTAAAAAGGGTATTTTTAGTATTTATGGAATTTTAACATATTTTGTGAATTGTGGACCTTAGTCGGTGGAATTCACAATTCGAAATTCCGACCGAGGGTTGTGAGCGTATTTTGTATTCGAAGTGTGTTTTCTTGCAGAACTGACTCTACTTTTTAAGTAGAGAGATGTCTGTTTTACAGAAGAAGTTTTGCTGAATTTTTGGTAGAATTCTCGTAAAACATGACATTCGGTCGAATTCCTATTCTATGTTCGTGTCTAGAATTCTAGATCGAGTTTCTGGAAATTAAGTTAGAATTATACTAATTTTCGTGTTATTATTTATTTGTTAGTTGTGCTGAGACCGAGGCCTAGTGGACCAGGCCTGTCAGACCCATCTCGAGGAGCGCACAAATGTAAGTTATTATAATGTATATGCATTGCTTAGGGTGCACGTTTAGAATTCTATGTTTTAAATACAGATTTTTGCATAATTGATTATTTAAATATTTAAGTATATTTTAGGTATACTTTTAGTATATTTTTGGTATATTGTAAAATAAATGCATGTTTTCCTTTTCAATTAAATACAACTTGTTTTTAAATATATTATTAGTTGAATTTAATATGTTTTGTGATTTATTTAAGTTGATTATACGTATATATACCTGAAATATACTTAGTTTATTTTAGGTATATTTCTGGTATATATATGGTATATTTGTTTATTTTAAATACCACTATGCATTTTTATTTTCTTGAATGTATGTTTTATATTAAAATGAAGGATATTGATAGAATGTGCTTCCTAGTGGGCAACATTATGACCTAGTACGTACCAGTACGACAGTAGATTTTAGGTTAAAGTACTAACCTATTGGTGGAATATGACTTGATTGATATTGATTTGATTTTGAGATGTGATTGAGAGTGTGATTGTTGAAGCTCGATTGACCAAGTGTCTCGAGGCTAATCACACTGACAGTCAGACTATTGGAGCTCAGTTGACTTAGTGACTCGGGGCTAGTCTACTGTTCAATTGGACTAAGTGAATTATTTGGAACTAAGTGGGCCTATATGACTTAAGTGAGTTCTATTGATATTTGAGGTTGCGAAAATATAGGGTTCTATTTGATCCTTTACAAACCGATGATTTTTATTATAAAATAATTTTTACTATATTTATATGTATTTGTCTGTATATATATTTATTATATATACTATTGAGTGTCTGCATTTGACATTTAGTTATGCATGTATATATATTATAATAATTCACTCAGTGAGATCTGATTCCCCTCTGTTGATATTTTTTAGAAGAGGCTTCATCTTCAGACCTCAACAGTAGATCTATCCGCCAGATTTCTTCCACTCCGGCTTTATTATGTAAATCGCTTACTTGAGTTTTATTTTGTACTCTAGACACTGCAGTAGTGGTTGTACTTTAATCAGTTGTGAGCTGTATTTATATTTATGCATGTATGACATTTTGAATTCAGAAAGTTACTCTAAAAGATTTGTACTAAAAGATTTCTATTTATATATAAGATGTGAATTATGCTATTAAAGTGAGCTGAGAAATTATTATTTTATATTCGAGATTTAATTTCCACTACACAATTATTTTATTTATTTTATTATATTGCATGCTTTTATTTTTTTTAGGCTTGCTACGGATTCTCGATTCGAAAGAATTCCCGTTCTTTAGCACCGATCATGGTCCCCTGTTTTGGGTCGTGACAGTTATTAAAATAATACTAATGTTAAAATAAAAATAGTAACCATCATAATAATAACACAACACAATTGTTATTAAACAAGTAATATTTATGAAATAATTTATTAATGTAATAATGTAAATCAATAAAAATAAAATAACAATGATGTACTCAAAATATTAATAATACTCAAATCACGTAATTTAATAAAATAATGTTAGTACTTAAAAAGAATATTAAAATAACCGTACACTAAATTAACGTTATTAAAATAATAGTATTCGAAAATAATAAATATATATAATGGAATTTAAACGCCCAAAATAATATATTTACATAGAAAATTCAATAAATCACAAAATAATTAAATATAACTTTTAAATTTTATTAATACTGCATATATCATAATATAATAAAATAATTTAATAATCAGGGTTATTACAATCGCTAACTTAGAATATGTATGTAGCATATATAGCATTCCGCATATAATAAAATTGTCATGATTTTATTAGATTGTATATGATGTTACTGTACGTCCCTCTCCCTTGCCATAATTGATGGCAGCAAATAACTCAATCATTGTACATGATTTGCAAGAATAGAGAAGTGATTCTTAAATTGCAGTTACACCTTCAAAGCTCTCAAGCATTAAAAAAGCAAAACTCATATTGAGATTATTAAACTTATTGACTTTTTAACTTTAGGCCCCTAAAGTTTTTTTTATATATTTAAACCTTTGAATTTCATTGGTTTAAAGTTCAAAACCTTTCTATCAATTTTTAATAAAAAATATTTTCTTTTGATCATTAAAATTTTATATTTCTAACATTTATACCATTTTTTACCTTTTGATACTTATATTACTTTTAAAATTTTTTCACCAGTAAAAAATAAATTTACTTATTTTACTTTCTAATATTTTAAATTAAAAGCATAAATTTATGTATAGTTTTAAATAATTTTAAATTTTTAAAATAAATAAACAAATTAATGTTAAAATTAAAAAAATTATAATAAAACTACTTTTTTTCAAAATAAAATATTAGGACGAAAAAGAACACCATAATTAAAAGAGATTATGATAAAAATATTTTATAATTCTTCAAATTTTATATTTTCAATATATTTTTTAGTTTTTTGTACAAAATTTTGATTAAATTATTGTGATTAATTTTTTATAATTTAAGTTTTATAAATAGTGAGTACCAATGCATGTCTGTACAACACCAAAAAATGGTAATAGATTTTTCAACCAACTCAAACTTTTATAACTGTTATCTTAACTTACATTTTTTTATCATGCTTTTTGAATACATGAAAAAAGTTTACATTATAAAAATTTATTCACAATAATTTAAAATATTGTGAAAACAATAGTATTATTATTTTTTAAAAAAATTTAGCATAATAGCATTAACTTGTTTTTTTAAAAAAAAATTAAATTTATTTAAATATGTATATAATAATTTACAGTATTAGAAATTTAAATAAGTAAATATATTATTTACAGGTGAAAAAATTTTAAGGACCAAAAAATGGTATAAATATTAGAAATATAAAACTTTAAGGACTAAAAGAAAATAATATGTATTAAAAAATTGATAGAAGAATTTAAAACTTCAAACCCGTAAAGTTTTGGAGTCTAGATATATAAAATAAAACTTTAGGGACCTAAAACTTAAATATGATAAATTTAAAGGTCTCAATGTAGATTTTGACTATTAAAAAATAAAGAACACTTTCAAGAAGCAATGACTCCCAGTTGTCCTCAAATTGCAAGCTTTAACCTAAACAAAATCATTCGATCCTTTTATTCTTGGCAAAAACCATTTTTAAGTCCTTAAATTATAGTAGTTTTTTTCTATTGAATCTCTATCATTTTATTTCATTTCATTGAGTCAATATACTATTATTTATATAATCATTAAACTCATATATTATTATTTATGTATGCATTAAGGCTATATACTATTATTTATGTAAGGTATTGAGTCTTTATAGTATGAATAATGTATCTATGAAATTTGTTAAATTGAAACTTAATAACTATATAAATAATAGTATAAAAACTCATTGAAATACAATAAAATGATAGAAATTCAATGGAAAAAAAATTACTATGGTTCTGGGGGTAAAAAATAGATTTTTCCTTTATTGTTCTCATTTAACGCTCCTTTTTTCTCAAAAACCCAACTCCAAATTTAACGCCCATGACACCCTTATCAATCGCTTATAGTCATTTTGGTCTGATTAGTTAGATTTCACCTGCTAAATTGTCAAGATACTGAAATCTAAAGCATAAGTCTTTTAGGTTTAACTTTACATAATTTTGGAGGTGGTTATTATTGTAATCAACATTCTACTTTAGGGAAGAATAAAGATGCTTCAACACATGCATCTAATATTACAGTGAACAACATTTCTAAGTCCAAAAGGAGTAGGTTTCTGAATGAATGCTTTATGTTAGGTTAGTTTTTTTTTTATTAGGAATAATCATTATCTGCACTATTCATGGGTCTCCTTAATTTTTTTCAATCTTAAATACTTGACTCCTCTTTATTGGTTTATGAGAATTTTGTCATTGCATTTGCTTTCTAGCTGGTTTGGTTATATCCAATCGTCTTCTTGGTACGTGTGTATGCTCGATGTGATGCTTTAGTTAATGCCCATAAGCTTTTTGATGAAATGGCTCAAAGAAATTTATGTGCTTTGAACGTGTTGATTTTTCATAAGCTTTTTGATGAAATGGCTCGAAGAAATTTATGTGCTTTGAACGTGTTGATTTTCCATAAGCTTTTTGATGAAATGGGTGGGAAGGATATATGTTTTTTAATGATTTGATTTCTACAACAAATGGGTGAAAAATAAATTAATTTTGATATTTACAAAGAAAGTGAAAAATAAAAAGTGGAAAGAATGAAGGGATACAGACACTTTTAGTATCTAAACTTTCCAAAATTTAACAATTTAATATTTAAATTATTTTTATGATAATTAAGTGTTGTAATTTGTAAAAAAAATAACAATAAAATGTTTACAATATACTATATAGAGAAAATTATTAAATTATCTATGATAATGATTTAAATTTATTTGTTCTATCATAAAACAATAATATTTTTTTTACTTGTGTAAATCATGATAATTTTTAATATATATATATATAAAGAGGAAGACAGACAAAATTACGAAACAGTCTTCATTAATTATTATATAAATTGAATATTTTAATAATTTACTAATAAAAATATAATATAATATAATATAATTTTAATTTAATTAAAAGTCTATTGTCTATTTTAATTAGGTTAAATTGTATTTTATCTCTAATAAAAATTTAATTAACTAAATATAATTATAATTTAATTGAAATTATATTTTCTATTTTAATTAGGATAACTTCTATTTTATCTCTAACAAAAATTCTACTTGAAAGTATATTTTTTATTCTAATTAGGTTAACTTCTATTTTATTTAATAAAAATTAATTTAATTAAAATATAATTCTAATATAATTGAAAGTAAATAAAAAAAGAACATATATCTAATATAAATCAAATTATATAACACAATTTTATAAATTTTATTATATTAAAAAATAATTAAAATAATAAATAATAAATTTTATGGAAATAGAAAAATTATATAATTTGTTTTAAAAGTAGATATTTTTATATATTAAAAATTAATAAAAAAAAGTAGAGCATATAATTTATTTGGAAGTGTATTTTTCATAAAAAATATAGTATAATTATCGTTTTTAAATATTTTCATAAAATTTAATAAAAAAAGTTAAAATTAAATTAATTAATACTTATAATTTAATTATTAGTTGAACTGAAAAGATGACATCAAATTAATTTTTTATGTAAAGAAAAGTATTAAGATAAAAAATATTAAAAAAATAAAGTGTCAAAGTTCAAAAAAAATTTACTAAAATTGTAATAAATTATAAGTTTAATAGGGTTGTAATATTTAAATTGTTATATGAAGAAAATATAACTTTTATTTTTTAAAATTTTTTATTAATAAATAACTAATAATTTTAATTATCTTATAATTAATTATGATCATAATTTTTTAAAAAAAAATATTGAAGGAATATCATATAATTATTTAAATAAAAAATTTATAAAAGTTGTAATAAATTATAATTATATTAAGTTAATATTAAATTATTAAATAAATAAATAAATATGTTATTATTTTTAAAATTTTATTTAATAATAATATTATTATTATATCCAATTATTTATTTACTATATATCACTAGTCTAATAAACTTTTTGTTCACATATGAAATACGTGATTGTTTATTAGTATTTATTAAAACAATCAACTTCTTCTTTAAGCGTACTTGAAGAGTTCTTTTCTTAATTTTTTTTTTGCTTTATCAAGATAAGAGTGTTTAAACCACTAATTTTATAATACTATAATTTTAATTTCATTAAATTTATTAAAAATTATAAACTAAATAGAAAGAAAATGAAAAAAGAAACAAACAATTGAAACATTTTAATTTTATATTTTCATTAATTAAAAATTTTGTAATGATGATAGCTAAATTTGTAACTTTAAATAATGTTAATTTTTAATTCTTATTAACTAAAAATAATTATGAGAAACTGTAAACAAATAAAAATAAAATTATTTTTATTTATAATAATAATAATAATATTATTATTATTATTATTATTATTATGTTTTTTTGATTTCAGGGGTAATAAAATCTTTTAGTTCTAAAGTAGTGTATTTTTTAATAGTAACTTGTTACTGGTATATTATATACACTTTATTATTATTTTTTATTTTAATAAATTTCCACACTTAATTATTATAATAAAAATTAAAACATTAAATTGTGAAATTTTAAAAAGTTTAAACACTAAAATTGTCTTTATTTATTTATTTATTTTTTTCAGTTGGAGAGTTTATATGTTAAAAACAGAAAGATGACCTATTAGCTCCTGTTGTAAACGTTAGGGGGTAAGAGTGCACCTTTGCCCAATAAATTAATTAATAAAAATAAAATTGCAGATTAGCATCAACCAGTAAACGGTGAAAAACCCCTACAAAAACCCAGGAAAAAAAAAAATCACAAAACCCATTTTTATTTCATCAAACACATCAAACCATGGACAGCAAACCCAGAAAACGGGGCAGAAAACCCAAGAAGTCTCCGGCGACAGAAGCCGTAGATATCCAGAACGACGTCGTATCTCTGCCGTCCACCTCTACCACCAGCGAGCCAACAACCATCACCAGGACCAGCCCACCTCCCTCTCGCCGTGGAAGACCCAGAAAAATAGGAAAATACGCTGAAAAATCAGAACCCAAGTCGCCGGAACGGAGACTTACACGGCAAGGAGAGCAAAACGGAGATATCCATGCACTAGGCAGCGATGTTAGACATAATAATAATAATATGATAGGTGTTGTTGCGGCTGCGGAGTGGGAGGATGTGGTGAAAGTGATGCCAGCAATGGATGCTGTGGTCAAGGTGTTTTGTGTGCATACTGAGCCCAATTTTTCGCTGCCTTGGCAGAGGAAAAGGCAGTATAGTTCTAGTAGCAGTGGGTTTGTTATTGGAGGCAAGAGAGTGTTGACGAATGCGCATTCTGTTGAGCATTACACCCAAGTTAAGCTTAAAAAGAGAGGCTCTGATACTAAGTATTTGGCCACTGTTTTGGCTATTGGCACTGAGTGTGATATCGGTAAGGAAATGTGTATACTTACTTTTTCTAAATTTTGAATAGTTTGTGTTTGTTTTATTATTCGGTTTCTTAGTGATTAGACAAATAGTGATGGTGAAGCTTTGAGCTTTTTGCTTGTTTATTGATATCAAGAATAATTTGACATGTTTGGGAAAATATTGTATACTTGACTGTGTCAAATTGGAAGAATGCAGGGATCAAATCTATTCACTTTGGCCCTGTGATGTTAATTTTTTTATTACATTAAACTCCTATCTAATTTTAGGGAGATTCATGCCTATACTGGATGTATTACCCCTTGGGTAGGATTTGTGACACAGTGATTTACATTTGATTATTGAAAATGAGACACATATCTCTTTGTTACAAATCTCACCATTGGATGTAATACACCTAGTGTAGGCAAGAATTTGCCCTAATTTTATATTTTATATAGTAAGTTTAGATGGTCATATTTTTATGATTCTAATGCATTTTTTTGGTTCTTGATTTACAGCATTGTTGACAGTTAATGATGATGAATTTTGGGAGGGAGTTACACCTGTGGAGTTTGGCAGTTTGCCTGCCCTTCAAGATGCTGTAACAGTTGTGGGGTATCCAATTGGAGGTGATACAATCTCTGTGACAAGTGGTGTTGTCTCACGCATAGAGATACTATCTTATGTCCATGGTTCAACGGAACTTTTGGGGCTGCAGGTTATAGAATACAGAATCTGTCTACTACTGTTTAGCCACCTTTGTTTGGTGATTGACTATTGATATGTCCCATGAATATTTTATTTATGTATTTTGACACAGATAGATGCGGCAATAAACTCAGGAAATTCTGGGGGGCCTGCCTTTAATGACAAGGGAAAATGTGTTGGTATTGCATTTCAATCCCTAAAGCATGAAGATGTGGAGAATATTGGCTATGTTATACCCACACCAGTTATAACACATTTTATTTGTGATTATGATAAGAATGGGGCTTACACAGGTATTCCTTCCTTTCTTGAATAATTATATTCAGTGTATACTTGTGCTGTGTTCTCTTCTTGCTCAAATAATTTGGAACTGGAAACTGCAGATAACCTTTTATATTGGTCATATATCATTTATATTTTGTAATTTTGTTGTCAGAATTCTTTTGATTTATTTTTTAACCTCAATCTTGCATTTAAATATTTGCATTGTGTTAGGCTTCCCAATTCTTGGTGTTGAGTGGCAAAAGATGGAAAATCCCGACTTCCGCTTGTCAATGGGGATGGGGCCTGATGTGAAGGGTGTCCGCATCAAGAGAATAGAACCTACAGCTCCAGAATCCAATGTTTTAAAGCCATCTGATATTATCGTGAGTTTTGATGGGGTGAAAATTGCTAATGATGGAACAAGTAAGCATGAATAAAGTGAAGACTAGAAGTTGTTGATCTGGCTTGTTAGTATTTTGAATGTCAATATTTTCTCTTCTCATTAGTTGTTGAATCTGACAATAAGAAAATTAGCTCTTCTATCTTTTTGATCAATCAGTTCATGTCTTGGTGGTTTTTTTGTGGATACTCATTTGGTTTTAAAAATATTTTTAGCTCTATTTAAAGTCATCATCACTAACATACTATGCTAAAGGCTGTGGTTTGGAAAGTGGCTGAAACAACAGAAGCCTATATGAGTTCTTCAGTTCTTTTTTCTTTGGTAGAATGTATGCTTCATATTGCCTATATGCCCAAGGGTGATGTGTGTCTTACTTTAGACTTCATTAATAAAAAAATAGTCATTTTTTTGTCTAGTGACAAGTTACAGAATTTATTTTGAGGAGTTAATTCTAGGATCTGGAGTCATAAATCTTGTCAAGTTACCTAGGTTTTCATTAATTCTTGGATATAGATCTAGTCAAATTTTTCCACATTCAGGATAAGAATGATTTTGGTACCATTGATGGTGGGGTTCTTGAATAGGGTGGCGTATTTTGGTTTGATTCTTCTTCTGTTTACTTATGGCTCCTAGTTGACTTAAATCATTGTGACATATTATTAATCACGACCTTTGGGTCAGAAAATGTCCAAATACCAGTTTCATTAATGTTTTTGTGAAATGTGTCTGTGCATACTTTACATCTAATTCCTGCTTTTGTGTTGTTTATTCAGTTCCATTCAGGCATGGGGAGCGAATCAGTTTCAGTTACCTTGTGTCTCAGAAGTATACTGGGGATAAAGCTTTGGTTAAAGTGCTCCGCAACTCAGAGATAATTGAATTCAACATAAAACTTGCAACTCACAAACAGTTGATCCCAGCACATATCAAGGGCAAACCTCCTCCTTATTACATTATTGGTGGATTTGTTTTTACTGTTGTATCTGTTCCATATCTGCGCTCTGAGGTGCATACTCAACCTCAACTGTTTTTATGTTGTTTACATTTGTGTTTTGTTAATTTGAAGTTTCAGCATACATGTTTATTTCTCAATCAAATTTTCTGAGAACCTTATGCATGGTTGAACCAATGGTACTTGCATGTCTCTCTCCATATGGTACCTTCATTTTGTTGGGCTGTTAAACTTTATTCAGCAGCTGAATTGAGATATTGTTAATCCTTCAGGGTTTGTTTGGTTCAAATGAATTCCAAAAAATTTTGTGGAATTCATTTACAAATCCAAATAAATATGTTTTATTTGAATGAAAACTTTGTAAAATTCATTTTAAATTCCAACTTCTTTATTTTGTGTAATTGTTTGAAACTAAATCAATTTTTATTAATGAAGTATGTTTGATTTAAATGAATTTGGAATTCATTTGGAAATGAATTTTATTTGGAATTCGTTTGGAAATAAAATGAATTTCTTGGTAGAATTGAACCAAACGAGTAGTTAAAGTAAAATACATTTTCAAAATTCCAAGCTCTACTAATATTTCATGTAATAGTAAGTGTTATTGTTGTTGTCCTTAGTTATTTGCTGGGCTTTATCAAAATTTATAGCACTCAGGTGTCCTAAATATATTCCTCCCATTTGTTTCTTTGCTTTCTACTGTGTGGTATAAATCATTTATCAACCAGTCCAGGTGGCTGTAATCTGTGGTGGCTTAGCTGTTAAGAATTAGCTACTTTCTTTGTGCACCTGTGAATCTTCTACTTCATCCTAGAATGGACTAATGATCAAGCGCAGAATATAGAAAGCTAAGGTGTTTGGCCTTTTAATTTTTTTGTTTGCATGTGATATCAAATCAAGTAAAGCAATGGTGATACCAGGGAAGCTGATGTTTCTATTTCTTGGTTTACTCATACACCCTGTGTACAGATACGGGGTTAGTGTATATACTGGCAGTTACTAGCTAATGTGTATGCTGCTTGCAAGTCAAAGAGGATATTTGTAGCTCTTTATTATATTGCACTACTTATGTTTGACTCTGTGAAAGGTTTCTGATGTTTCTTATGTCATGATGGTTCAAATTTCTCTCCTCTCCAGTATGGGAAGGACTATGAATTTGATGCTCCAGTCAAACTGTTGGATAAGCATCTGCATGCAATGGCACAATCTGTAGATGAACAAGTTGTTGTCGTTTCACAGGTCTTTCACTCCCAACAATCCTCACCCCTTGCCATATTTCTCTACATTCTCTCAGTTATTTACAACCAGCGGTAGCCTTTTTTAGTTTTGTTGGCAGAAAATGAAAAAGACAAGTCACTGCTGTTTTGAAATGTGTAGGTTCTTGTGGCAGATATTAATATTGGATATGAAGATATTGTTAACACTCAGGTATACTTCTACAACTGATGATTTAACATTTTTGAAGGAACCTTTATGCACCTTATGAAGAATCTGTCTACTGTGTGTAGGTCCTCGCATTCAATGGCAATCCTGTCAAAAATCTGAAGCACTTGGCTGACATGGTGGAGGGCTGTGACGATGAATTTTTAAAATTTGACCTAGACTACCAACAGGTTATCTCTTCACTCTCTCTCCATCCCAAATTGTGATCCTCTCTCTCTCATTCATTGATTTTTTTTTTATTAAGAATTAAATTTTTTTCTGCAGATAGTGGTCCTACGCAACAAGACTGCCAAGGCAGCAACGTCAGATATCCTTGCAACACATTGTATACCATCTGCTATGTCAGATGATCTCAAGATTTGAGAAAACGTTTCAGTGTCCTTGCTGGCATCCTAGCTACCCAGTAACTAAACCTTTCTCATGACATATCCTTCTGAACTATGTACAGCTGTTACATTTGGCTCGGTGCACCGAAGCTTGCCGTCCAGTGATTTTCTGCTTTCATATGCCTGGTGCGGGGTTGCTCCACTTTATTTCAGACGCGACAATAGTAGTTGAGGTGTGCATTTTATTTGTACTTCTATTCACACATTAGCAAATCAGAAGGATGCAGGCTGCGATAGTTGATTCCCGTTGGCCAAAAAGATCTTTGTTTCTTGTTTTATCATGCTGGTAGAGTTTGTAAAATATAGGGCCATGTGCAATTTTTTAGCCCCACAGAAAATTAAGTAGATGGTTGCCAAGTATGTCATCATGAATTCTGCGTTTCGAATAACAATTTTGAATATCCAATCAATAGTTTTGCTGCATATGATTTCTCATGAAATTTCACTCTCTTGGGAGAATTTATGCCATGTTGCTTGCTAAGTTGAGTCACAAATTGATGGCCCTATATCCTTGATTTGACTCACTCGACGTTCATATGTTATTATTTGGCTTAGTGATTAACAATTCAGCTTTTGCAGAGGTCTAGTTTGTGACAATTAATCAATGAAGAAGCATGGCTGGAGGACTGAAATTTCATTACTAGATGCTGAGCGGTTACATGCCAAAAACAAATGGTTGGATAGAAAAGAAGAAAAAAATTGAAGAATTATGGAATGAAATTGGTCTAAAACCCTCAAAAACAAATAGGATAGGAAAGTAGAAAAAAAAAATGGACATTTTCATAAGTGTATGAAAAAACTAAAAACATTTTCAAAAACATGCGTCCTTAGATTTATTGTTTCAAACGGAAATATTTTTTCAAAATTATGGTCTTCTTCTTCTTCTTCCTTCTTCTCTCATTGTTTTCCCTACAATTTTTGTTTTCTTTTCCACTCTTTTCATCTTTTAGTAAAACATATTGACAAAACTACGAAATTCTTCTTCCTCGTTCTTCTTCTTTTTTCTATTTTTCTTTTCTTTTCCTGTAATTTTTTTCTTTTTTTCTTTTTTCATTTTTTATTCTTGCATGATATCATCATCTCTAAAATAAAACTAAACAACTAGAAATTTTCTTTACAAAAATTCTCTCGTTTCATTTATTTATATTTTTTTTAATTTGTTGATCTAATTTCTACTTTTTTCAAACATTTTCCTTCAATAGCCATCAAATTTCTTAAAGACAAAAAAAGTAGATAGAGAAATAAAAAAAATAATAATAAGTAAAGTCAGTTTTGAATTTTTTACTTTTTTTCATGGTTGTTTTTCTTGTTTGTTTTGACTATTGGTTTTTAATGGTTCATTTTTCAATTTTTATTAGGTTATTTTTCTGATTGTTTTAGTGGTTGTTTTGGTGGTGGTTTTAGTGGTTGTTTTGACATTTGTTTGTGGTTTTTTTAGTTGTTTTTTTTTTCAATTTTATAAACTTGTTTTGTAGTGATTTATATTGATTGTTTTTTAGTTGTTTTGGTGGTTGTTTTTTTTTGTTGGTTCTTTTACAATTTTATGAATTTGTTTTCTAGTGGTTTCTGGTTATTTTCATAGTTATTTTTATGGTTGTTTTGAAAAAATAAAAATAAAAAAAGTTAATAAAAAAAGAAAAAAATCACAAACAACCTAAAAACAATCAGAATGAAAAATAAAAATAAAATAAGGATAAAAAAAATAAATAGAAATTAAAAAAAATGAATAATAATATCAAAATAAAATATTTATCGAATAATAATTAGAATAAGAAAAACAAGAAGAAATAACGTAAAAAAAAGACAGTTAAGCGTGAAACAAAAAATAAAAGGGACCGTAATTTTAAAAAACTTTTCTAAATATCGTGTTGGCTGTAATTATTCAAAAAGAAAAAGCATGTATTGCCTTCAGAAGGTATCCCACTACAATCCCATTTAAAAACAGAGGATGGGGATGAACAAGAGAACAAAATCAGGGTAGAATTGGATAAAAGTAGTTGCATTTCCTTGCAAAGCAATCAAGCAAGCACGGAAGCTCTGCTCTGAGCTGCAGTTGCTGAGAACACTAAAGCAGAACCTTACCATGTTTTGATTACAACATATTTGACATATCCAATTGCTATTTGAATTTTCTAACTTAATGGGTACTATCATTTTATGCCATTGTGCAGCTGCACAAGAAGAGGCATTTCCACTAGACTGCAGATACATCCTTAGTTTTGGGAAAATATGCGCAGTATATAAATATATATGTATACTTTTACTGACCATTGCTGTTTCTGCTCCTACACCACTTCATCTTTGTGGCTTTGCAACAAAGGCACCTTATGGGCTGATTGAGCTTGCAGGCTACTAGCACCATAGTCTTCAATCACCTCTTCTTTGGCTTTTCCCCACATTACAGTATAAAAGCCAATGGATATGATCGTTGCTCCAATGATGCTGTCAGGTAAAGGATGGAATCATCAATATACAAGTTTTTGTTTCTACAAAAAGTTTGCAGGAAATGTTTGGCCATAGCACCAAACTCCTTGTAGTTGTAGCAGAACACTGGGAATGGGACTTGATAATGCAGCAATGGAGAAATAGAAATATTCAATCTAGTACCTTCCAAGATAGAGAGCATCACCAAGGAACAGGGCACCCATTGCAACAGCAATCGCAATAGACAGTGGCTTAAACATTGCTACGAAGACGGGTCCCTTCAAATGCAGTGCCCATGTGTGAACAGTATTGTTTATGCATGATCCAAATAATCCCTAAAAGAAAATGGAAGTCTAAAAAATTAGCTCAGAATCTACATAAACTAAGGCAACAAATAGATTCAACCAAAATTTGCTGTTATTATAGTGCATTAGTTTCTCACCGAGCAAACAATGGAGGCTAGTGCTATACTGGGTTTCACTACCCAAGCACTTGAAGGTCCTTCAGTAATTAGAGTCACAATTGTTGCTATGAAGCTAACAGTTAAATTATAAAAGAAAACTACTGTCATCTCTGCAGGGTACTCCTTCATTATTTGTGTCTGTGAAGTGTTTACAAGTATAAAACATTAGTACTTGAAAAGTGTTCCTCTCTGAACTCTTTAACTTCCAATGTGCAGAAGCTGGAATTTTTCAGGTTATAGTGACTGTACCTGAACAATGTACCATAATGGAACTAGTATATATTCAGCTGTGAGAAAAATGCCACCAAGAACCCAATTTGGATTTGATGAACGAAGCGGTTGATCAAGTGAAATAGTTGGTGACGAGGCAATAATTATTGGAGGTCCCTTATAGAGAGTGACTACAAATGCACCTGCTATTGATACAATGGTGCCCAAAATTTTGGCCTGGCTGCTTCTTTTTCTCAGAGCAATACTTTCCATCCTTTTTGAGTGCAATATGGAGAAAAAGAGAGGAGAATTTGAAGAGGGAATGATGAAAGTTAGTAGTGGACGATGGAAATTAAGAGAAAATGGACTCCAGCACACAAGGGTCTTAAACAATCCACTTGAAACAATAATTAAGTAGAGGAATTGTCATCATCTATTCCTCTTTTGGAACTATATTTTCCCCAACAAAGTTAATTAATCATCATTATGTTGTCGTTAGCACTAGCAGCAAAAAAAAAAAAGACCCACAGCAAGAACAAGAAGCCTTCATTTATGTGTTTTTTAAGCTTTGAACAAAATGTTCATGTTTCCACCCCGATTAGGTGATAAAACCTCTCTATACTTACACTCCACATAAAAAAAATAATTACAAGAAAATTATAATTCTAAGTTGGCCGACTGTGAATAATATTAATTTTTTTTTAAAAAAAATTGTATCTATATGAAAAATTTAAAATACACTTGGTATATTACATTAAAATTACTAAAAAATAAAATTTTAAACTTTTGAAATGATTTTTCATATTTTCAATACTATATAAATATATTCATTAATTTTTTAAAAATTATATTTTTCTCTTTTCTTTATTTTGTGTGTGTCTATACATGTACATATATCTTAAGCATTTTTTATTAATTAATTAATTATATTCAGATAATATATATTGTTTTTAAAGCATTAACAATAACGATATTTAATTGAGATAAAAAATTTTATAACTATAATTCTATAATAATTTATAATTTCTTCATCTTAATTTATCTTACTGTAATACTAATTTTACAGGAATACATGAATGAAACGCTTCATCCAATTGGTCAGAGAGCACAGCAAATAACTACAGAAAATTGTGACCGACACATCCACTTTTCAGAAAAATTAGCGAAAGCTCATCAACTTGATAAAGAAAGCAATTATTAAAATTAAGTCACTATTAGAAGAGATACCCATTGGAATTGGATGGATTAGTAGCACACACATGGGGTTGTTCTTCAATATAGTAATGATGAATAAAGGCAAAAGAGCTGGTAGGCTCTACCACCGCCACCACCACTAACCTGCAAATGACGGCAAGGATGAAAGTGAAAGCTGGTGTGAGGTTGCTGATGGCTGAAGCAAGAGTTGGAGAACTATAATTAATCCCTGTGAATCCTAGCATCTGAGATGAGCTCCTGCTCCACAATAATCCAATTAAAACTCATTTTAGTGAAATCAAATACAAAAACACAATTGGGTCTTTAAAGAAATCAAGAAATAATTAATTATTACCCAATTAGACCAAGAAGACCAATTTTACAGAGTATAGAGAAGCTTAATGGAGGAAGGACTCTTGATCTGCATATGCATATTTGTTGTTGAGATCAGCTTCTTACAATTAATTAATACACACCCATTTGGGGATTAAACTGATATTACAGGATAAAATAAAGAAAAGAGATGAGACCTGGAGGAGATGAAAGGAGCAGGAAGGAGAAGAAAAGCAGCAATACCATAAGCATAAACCATAAACACAAGGTAATTCATCCCTTTCAAAGTAGCTGCTTTATAAAGTGTGTTCAACCCAACATTTATACATTCCATTGTTACCAAAACTGAAAATGGCAACACATCTTTGTAAAAACCTGTCATCATCTTCTTCTTCTTCTTCTTTGTTGTCTCCTTGTGATCTTCTCTATCCCACAAACTCAAACTTAAACTTTCATCAAGGAAACTTCTGTTACTGGTACTTGTAAAAGATAACTTGGCAGTACAGGAACTGTTTTGTTTTGTTGCTCTCTTTATAATATTAATGTCTTCTTCTTTGCTGTCTTTATACATGATTATTGCCCACTTTGGCTGGTTCCCTTTTCAAACAAAGATAATGAAAGATGGGCTGTTCAAAGAAAAGAAAAAAATAAAAAAGGATTGCAAGATTTGGGGTGTCGTCAGGGGCTGATACATGCTATCATTATATTCTTGTTGTTGGAGTCATAATCATTCACTAGCATTTTCTTTTTTTTTTAAATCATTCACTATCAACCGGTATTATGGTGTGAAAAGTATCTTTGGTGAAATAAATAATGTTTTTCTTTAAAAAAAATTACCATATAAAAAAAATATATTTTCTGTCATTAGTCTGTACATCAGTTGAGGGATTTGGAAATCTCTCTTTAAAAACACTTTTTTTTTTTTTCAAAATATCATAAAGAGTTAAAATATTTAAAAAATTAAAAAATTAATTTTATAAATTTAAAAAATAAAATGGTTATTTTTACTCTTCCTAAGGGAAGTGAATGAATTAACACCTACTACGTATATATATTGACAAGTATTAAAAGAAATAGCATATGATTTTTATATATATTTTTTCGTTATCCCTTAAAAAAATGGAAATTATTCGTGTGCACGGCACACGTCTAGGCAACGACCTCGGCAACATCAAAGTCCATAAATCTGCCTAATATTTTATTATCAACCTCTTTGATATTGGACAATGCGGCCCACATTACAGCTTCTTCTATATACATATCCAATAGCTTGACATATATATATATATATTTTAACAACAATGAATATATAAGTCTAAACAACTTACACATACCAATAATTCAACCATTCTTCTAAAATTTTGCTTTGTTAAAAAAAAAAAAAAAAGCACTTTGCAGTAACTTGTGGACAAAGATACTTGGCATTTCAAGGAACTGAGCACCACATTAATTTTTGCTTTGTCTTTTATAAAATATATATGTATATATAATTTTCAAATTTAACGTATTTAAACACTACATTTAAGTGTGTTAAAATTTTCTATTAGAATCAAGGGATAATGTCTAAAAATGACCCTCATATTTACTCAAATTTCATGTTGACACTTTTATGTTTTTTATTGAAGAAAAAATTAAATATAATAATTTATTTTTATTTTTAAATTTCAAGAATAAATATTTGAGCTTCAAATTTTAATTATTTTTTAAAATATGAATTATAAATGTATAAATTATTTTCTAATGCTAATGAATAGTTTTTATATTTATTATAATTTTTTATGTAGTATTAAACATATATATTATACTTTAATTATAAATAAATAAATATTTATATTATTTATACTCTATGATTTTATTTTAATATTTAGTTATTTTTTGCACTACTCGAATAATAGGAAAATATAAAAACTTAACAACTAAAATCAATAATAAATACTGAAATAATTAATTTTTTAACAAAATGATTGGATATATAAAAAAACTAAAATATAATAATTAGTTTAAATTATATCTTATTTTATATGTATTGAAATAAAAAATTTCATTAAATTTTATAAAATAATTAAAATTTGAAACTTAAATAATTTATTCTTAAAATTAAATTTAAAGTAAAAATAAAAATTTTGAAATATTAAATTTATTTTTTTTGAAATAAAATACATAAATGCCAAAATGAGAATTGGTATAAACATAAGGATCATTTTTTGACATTGTTCCTTGGTTCTAACGGATAAAATTAACACCGTTAAATATAGTGTTTAAATGCATTAAATTTAAAAATTTTAAGGTCATAATTGGACTTCAAAAAGCATAAAGTGTCAAAATGAGAATTGAGTATATATATATATATATATATATATATATATATAAAGTGCCAAATTTGAGAATTGAGGTAAATATGAGTGTCATTGTTTGACATTTTCCCTTGATTCTAATGAAAAAATTATTAAAATTTGAAACTTAAATAATTTATTCTTAAAATTTAAAGTAAAAAGAAAATTTTTGAAATATTAAATTTTGTTTTTTTTTCAAATTAAAAACATAAATTGACAAAATAAAAATTGGGGTAAATATAAGGGAAATTTTTGGAAATTATCCCTTGGTTCTAACGGAAAAATTTAACAGTATTAAATATAGTATTTAAATACACTAAATTTAAAAACTTTAAAATCATAATTGAATTTCGAAAATTATAAAATGTCAAAATGAGAATTGAGTATATATATAGAGAGAATTTTTCATAAATGCATAGAAAAACTAAAATTTTTTCAAAAACACATGTTCCTAAATTTATCATTTAAGAAACATGAAAAACGGAATTTTTTAAAAAAAGTATGTTCATCTTTATCTTCATCTTCTTCATTTTTTTTTTATTTGCAATTTTTTTTCGCTTTTTTAATCATCATGGCCAAAATTAGTCTTTTTCTTTCTTCTTTCTCCTCTTTTTTTTTTTTCTTTTCTTTACAGTTTTTTCTTTTCCTCTCCTCTTCTTTTTATTCTCATTCCTTCCTTCTTCTTTGTTTTTTCTTCTTCTCTTTTTTTTCATTGCAATTTTTTCTCTACATGAAATTGTTAACATCATCTCCAAAACAAAACTAAACAACTGCAAATTTTCTCTTCAAAAATTCTTATTCATGGCTTTTTTTTATTTGTTGATTCTTTTCCCTTTTATGACTATAAAAAATTTTAAAGACAAAGCATATGGAGGAGAAAGTGAGTAAAATAGTCTTATGATTTTTTGTAAATACGAGTTTTCGTAGGTAAAAATTTGAATTTTATAATTTTTTTAAGTGTTGGAATTTGAGTGTTGTATGGTTCTGGTTATAATTTTTTTAAGTGTTGGAATTTGAGTGTTGTATGGTTCTGGTTTTATTTGTTTGGATTGATAAGACTGTGTATTTTTATGGTTCTTGATTATTTTGACTGTTGTTTTTCTAGTTGTTTTTCTAGTTGTTTTGGCGATGGTTGTTTTTCTGGTTGTTTTGACAGTTATTTTTCTTATTTTTAATTTTATGAGGTTATTTTTCTTATTGTTTTGAGGTTGTTTTTATTGTTGTTTTGGCGGTTGTTTTTTTCTAGTTGTTTGTTTTTTAGTTGTTTGGCAGTTAAAATTTTTTGTTTTTGGTGGTTGTTTTTGTTTTTTTGATTGGTTCTTTTTCAGTTTTATAAGTTTTATTTTTTTAATGATTTTTCTAGTTGTTTTGACAAATATCTACAAGAATAACAAAAAAATAAAGAAAAACTAAGTTAGGGAAAAAATAATGGAAAAAATAAGAAAGAAAAAAAAAATAAAGGAATGAATAATAATATCAAAATAAAATATTTATGGAATAATAATAGTAATAATAATGAGAATAAAAAGAAAAGCGGACAGTTATGTGTGAAACAAAAAATAAAAGAGACTATATTTTTTAAAAAAATTTCTAAAAAATCATGCTGATTGTAATTAGGGATTCCAACATAAATACCCAAAAAAGGGCCTCTATTCACCAAAATACACCAACTTTTCATTATTTACTAAAATGCTCCAAAACCCTAAAGATAATTACTCCATGTCTCCTTCCGTTATTAACATAGATGACACACAAAAAAAAAAGTGTTGCTCGCTCTTTCCTCTTCACTCGTACCTTTGCATTTTTTTGGGTGAAATGTACATGATAAAGCGATTGTGTCTTTCTCATTTTTGTTTGATTGGATAGAGATGTAGTAGTTTATGCGTTGGGTGTTAGAGCTTGTGGTCAGGATGCTGTTGATGCCGAGGAACTTAAATATGTTTATCATGAAATCGGGCAACAGTATATCAAGGTACTTATTGCTCAATTTTATGGGTTTTAGTGTGGAATTGGATATTGGTCTTTATTAATCATGTTTTGCTGTTGGAAGAAATCATTGACTTGTTATAAAATGATCCAGGTAGTTGAAGAGCAGAGTTATAAATTTTCTTATTCTAAACTAGAAATTACATTTCACCTTCATATATGTATTTATGAATTTGTGGGTCCTTGCCAACATTTGCTGCAATATTTTTGTTTCGTTTTTTAGCAACTGGTTTAGATTTGCCTGGGGTTGCAGTAAGTTGTAATCCCATTTTCAGATTATGAATCCTTACTTCTTTTTTTTTTTTTTTTAATTTTGTCACTGCCTATTGATGTCATTCGTTTTTCCCAAAATTAACAATTATCTGGTTGATGTCTTCAATTTCCAGTTTTGACCAATCAGATATGATCCACGGCTTTTGCTGCATGGACAACAATATACAGAAGTGTACAAGCCATTTCCTTCAAGTGCATCTGTAAGTCTTCTCTGATGAAGTGTCCCTTCATATAATGCACAGCATGCAATAACATTAAGCATGCTAAATCAAGAATTTCAATTTTTTTAATTCTAAAATTGTAATGAATCTATATTTTAAATAATATTACACTATTATGAGACATGTAGTGTTAATAAAATTTTAAATTTTATTTAAATATTATTATTGTTATTTGTGAATATTATTTATTTATTTTATTTTAAGAAATTTATTTACGTACAATAATTTATTTTATAGGTTTTATTACTTAAATGCATTAAAGTTATTATTATTATTATTATTAATTTAGATTAAAGGATATTTTAGTCTTTTCATAAATAAATAAATAAATAAAAAGGTCAAAAATAGGTCAAAGCTATTTTCTCTTTCCTCTTTTTTTTTTTTTATTTTTTTTTCTTTTTCTTCTTCTTCCTCCCGAGACTTTGCCAGCCCCATTGGAGCTGCCATAGCCACCACCAGCCACCATCGACTCTCCTTATCTCCTCCTTCCCTTCTGTCACGCCGGGACACGTCGGTAGTCGCCAGAACTGTCGGAAACAATAGCAGCAAGAGGGAGGAGCTTCTCACTGGCGACTTCGATTCCAGCCACCATTTGACATTGCACCGGTCTTGTTTGTACCACCAAGCTTCGGTGAGTCTATTTCCAAGCTTCGTTTAAGCTCAAATCTCTTTGATTTTGAGTTATTTTCAATTTTTAGTTTATGTGTTTTAGGGTTTTTTTTTTTTAACTTGATATTGATTGATTCATGAATTCTTGCTTCACAAATGTTGTTTGTGGCAACTTAATCTTCCTAAAAATAATTTTTTTTATTTTTTTGAATTAATTTGAATTTTGGATAATTTTTTATTATTTTAATATTAAATATTGAATTGTTTATAATTATGTTAATTAATTAGTTTTAATGAAAATTTAGTTAAATTAGTGTTAGTAATATGAGTTAATAATTTTAGAATTATTAAAATAATTTTAGTGAATTTATATAATTTTTGAGAATAATATTAGTATTATGTGAATTTTTTATGTATAGGTTAATTGTGTAATTTTGTGGAAATTATAGTTAAATAATATGTTTTAAATGATTTTAGAATTTTATATAGTATTAAAATGATTTTTATAAATTATTTACTATTTTTAACTAATTAATACTAATTTTCAAAAATTATATTCAGATAATATATTATTTACAATTTTGGTGATTAAATGGATTTTTAATAACTTTTATTATATATTTAAGCTAAATAAGTTATTTGAATGTATAAAAGTGAATTTTTACTATTTTATGTGGAATTATTGAAAAACTTGATTTTTATTAATATTATTATTTGAGATTTTTACTTAATTATTGTGAAAATAATTATATTTAGTGATTTAATGTTTAAATAAATTATATTTTGGTATTTTGTGGATATTTACGGAATTTAATGATATTTTATATATTTATTTTTTTATATGTATTTTTGATGTATTGTAAACTTCGTTGGAAAATTATGCAGTTCGGAGTTCCAACCCAAGGTGTTGAGCCTTGTGTTTTAGAAATGTGTTTTTCCTTATAGGATCGACTCTACTTTTAGTAGAGAGATGTCCATTTTATAGAGGAGGTTCTACTAAATTTTTGATAGAATTCTCGTAAAATGTAACGTCGGGTTGATCCTGAAGTTATGTGTTTGTTTGAGTTTTGAATTCGTGGATCGAGTCTTCTTTTGAAGTATAAGTTAGAAATTATTCTGATTATTATCATTATTTTATTTTCTAGTTGCACTGAGATCAAGACTTATCGGACTCGCCCGTCGAGCTAGTCTCGAGGAGTGCAAACTTGTGAGTTATTATTCTATATATACATTGCATATAGAATACATGTGTAATATCCCGTGTTTTTAAATATTTTAATACTGCATCGGGATATGCAGTGTTAATAATTCTATAATATGATATTGATATTTTATAAGCTTTTATTTAATTTAAATTGAATTTAAATTGTTTATTATTATTTTAAGTGCTTTACGTAAAATTTTCCCCGGGACTTTCATTCTCGGGAAATTTTCACGTAAATAATTTACTATTAATTATTTTAAATAGATTTACGGACTTGCATGAACTCATACGTATTTTTAAATTACTAAATAAAGCCTATGTGTATATATATTTATTTAATTAGGGTTTAATTTATTACCCTAATATTTTATTATTTATTTATTAGTTTTATTGTTATTTAATTCTTTTTATTTATTATTAAATTTTAAAATATTAAATATTAAGTGTGTGATGTATATTTGATGTGTGTAATTTAATATTATTTTATTATATAGTATAAGTATATATATATACATATAATATGTCAAAAAACAAAACTTTTGAAAAATTACCGAATTGCCCCCGATCTCTTCCTCTTCCCCCGACTTCGTTCCCCTCGCTATCCGTCGCTGCAACTGCCATTTCCTTGCCCGTTGGTGTGCCGTCCGGCATGCCACCACCTTCCCTAGCCTTCCTTGCTGCCTGTAGCAGCCGTTTCCGGCGTCTGGAGGTTGATTTTGGCCGGAGAAGCCGAATTCTTCCTTCATCGTCGATCACAACATTTTGGCCACCATTTTCAACACCCGCCAATCTCTTTCTTCTCCTTGAGCTCCGGTGAGTGTGATTCTAGCTTTGGTTTGAGCTTAAATGGTCTTGATTTGCTTAGGTTTCAAATTTTTGATTTCGGCCATATTAGGGTTCTTGAATTTTTGAACTTCAATTTGATTGATTAATGAAAAATTCCTTCACAAATGTTGTTCCCCTTAGCTTAATCTACATGTATGAATTTTTTTGGAATTTTTGGAGATTATTTTGATTTTTAGGTATTTTTGAATATTTTAATATTATTTTCTAACTTTCGGAAATTAATTAATTAAATTATGAAATTGTGTTTTATGATAAATATAGGTGTTGAAATGAATTATAGAAATTTATTTGGAATTTTTATGAATTTCTATGTATTTATTTTGAATTTAATTAGTTTATGGATTTTTTGGAAAATTTAGGTTAATTGTATTTTTAATTGAAATTTATTGGTTAATTGAGTTTAATTATTGATATTATTGATAAATATGTTGAGAAATTAATTTTTGGATAATTATATTATTTTTGGTGAATTTTTGAAGTAATTTTAGTATATTTATATATATAGGGGTATTTTGGTAATTTTACATAAAATTGGCTAAAAATTTAATTTAATTGGTCTTAATAGTTATTTAAGGTATAAAAATGATTTCTACAAATTATTTGGTATTTTTAACTAATTAAAACTATTTTTCGTGAATTATTTTCAATTATATATATAATATACGATTTTACTAATAAAATGAGTTTTTATCGATTTTTATTGTGTTTAAAGGTTAATTATGTAATTTCTACTTATAAAATGAATTTCTATGATATAAGGGTATTTTTGGTATTTCTGTAATTGTTCTGTGATTGTGGACCCCAGTCGGTAGATTGTAGTTTGGAGTCCGACCGAGGGTTGTGGATGAGTGGTTGAGCTTGTTTTTCGAAGTGTGTTTCTTTGCAGGGTCGGCCTCTACTCTTTGAGTAGAGAGATGTCCGTTTTACAGGGAGGTTATGCTGAATTTTCGGTAGAATTCTCATAAAATGTGATATCCGGTCGAACCCTAATTTCGATTCTGTGTTTAATATTCTAGATCGAGTTTCTAGGATTTTCTGTTAGGGTTTATTATGATTTATGTCGTTATTGTTTGTTTAGTTATGCCGAGACCGTGGCCTAGTGGACCAGGCCCATCGGATCCATCTCGTGGAACGCACTAAGTGTGAGTTACTATATTATATATATATATGTTTAGGATGCATGATTTTAGAATATATGTTTTATTTTGATTAAATATGCATAAATAACGTGATTAGTATTTAGTATATTTTTTGGTTTATTTTTAGTTTATTTTTGGTATATATTAAATTATATGCATGTTTTGTTAATAAATTATACTTAAAATGTTTTTTAAATATATTTCTAGCTTAATTTGTAATTTAATTGGATTTATTTGATGTATATATACTCGAAATATACCTGGTTTACTTTTGGTATATTTTCAGTATATATGGTTTTTGTTGCTATTTATTTCAAATTCATGCATCATTTATTTGTGAATGAATGTTTTATATTTATTAATGAAGAATATCAATAGAACGTGCTACCTAGTGGGCAGCACTAGGACCGAGTACGTACCGGTACGCTTATAGCATTTAGGCTATACTACTAACCATTTGTGGATATTGATTGAATATGATTATTTGATGTGTGAGATATGGTTTGGAGGTGTGATTGCTAGAGCTCGGTTGACCAAGTGTCTCCGGGGCCAATCACACTAACAGTCAGACTGCTGGAGCTCGGTTGACTTAGTGTCTCGGGGCCAGTCTACTGTCTAAAATGGATTAAGTGGATATATTTGGATTAAGTGAGCCTAAATGGCTAGAGTGTTGTCTAACACTGTTTGAGGTTTCGATATTCTAGGGTTCTATTTGATCCTTCATAAACGATGATTTTCAGTAAAAAATATATAAAATGATTTTACTGCATCTGTGTGTATTGCCTGTATATATACATACTAGATATATACTGTTGATTGTATGCATTGTCATTTAGTATGCATGTATATATATTATAGTAATTCACTCAGTGAGGTCTGGCTCCCCTCCGTTGACTAATTTTTCAGGAGAGTCATCATCTTCAGACCTCAGTAGCAGGCCTGTATGCCGGATTTCTTCCGCCCCCGGCTTCTTTGTGTAAACTGCCTTCCTAAGTCTTGAGTTTTATTTTATCTAGACACTGCAGTAGTCATTAAATTATTAAAGAGATGTTGTATTATATTTGAACTGGAATTGTATTAAAAGATTTTATATATATATATATGATGATGAGGATTTGATTTAAATCCAGTTGGTGCATATGTTATTATTATATTTATGACTTTTATTTCCGTTGCATTATATATTGTTATTATTACTATTGCATGTTTTATTTTTATTTTTAGGCTTGCTACGGGTTCCGGATTTGAAAGAATTCTCGTTCCCTAGCGCCGTCATGGCCCCTGTTTTGGGTCGTGACAACATGCTTTTGAGAATCCATGTTTTTATTATGTTTTGATATGAATTATTACATTAAATGATGAAGTATATTTTTGGTATACTTATGTATATTTTTGGTATATGTGACATTTTATTAGTTTGTTTTAGTATATAATTTGTATATATATGCCATATATACATTAGCATGTTTTAGTATATATATTCAGTATATTTTTCATATATTCAGCATATGCATTTAGTATATTTTTAGTATATTTATGGTATACTTTTAGTATATAAGTGGTATATCCTTTTTAAATGAATGCCACTTGTATTTTAATTATGCATTTTACTATTTTTAATAATTATAAGAATGTTTAAAGGATAGCAATAGAACATGCTACCTAGTGAGCTACGCTAGGACTGTTCCATGATAGTACGGTAGAATTAGGTTGAGAATCTGATATTCCTATTGAGATATTGGTTTTGGGAAAGACTGACTATGGATCCTTGATTGACCGAGTGTACTCATGGCCAGTCATGCTGGTAGTGAGATTACGGAACCTCAGTTGACCTAATGTACTTAGGGTCAGTCTACTACCCTTAAGTTGGATAAATTAATACTTGGATTTTTGATTAAGCTTGTTGGCTGATGATTTTTATGATCGAGGTTGCGAACTGTTAGGGTTTTGCTCCGGTCCTTCAATTAAAATAATTTTACGCATCTATTATTTATAAAAAAAAAAATGAATTTTAGCATTTGTGTGTGTGTGTGTGTGTGTGTGTGTATAATATATATATATATATATACTGATGTCTGACTGTATATGACTTAAATTGCATGTATATATATTATAATAATTCACTCAGTGAGGTATGACTCCTCCAATATATTTTTTTCAGGAGATTCCTCGTTATCAAACCTCAGTAGTAGACCTCTACGCCAGACTTCTTCAGCCCCAACTAGATTATGTAAATTATTTAACTGACTTTTGTTCTATCTTAGAATACTGCAGTAGTAGTGATTTGTATCTATATAATGTTATTTTTAGTAAGGGACATTTCTCTGAATATTGTATAAAAATATTTTTATTTTATAAAATGACAGTTAAGTATTCATTTTTATATCAACTTAAGTTTTAATTATGGTGTATTTTTATTTATTTATTGCATTCGTTTTTATTTTTAAGGCTTGTTACGGGTCCCGGATTCGAAAGAATTCTCATTCTCTTGCGCTTGTCATGACTCCCTGGTTTAGGTCGTAACAAAAATAAATTCAAAGTTTTTACTTTGTATGTGTTTTTGTAAGGTCTTGTTAAGTTCTGTAATTTACTTCATTCTTGATTCAGATACAGAACAAAGTTAGTCTTGCCAGATTACATGATAAAGGTTTGTATATAGTAGCAAGGAAACTATCAATTGAACTATCACATCCCTTTTATCTACTTCAAAGAAACCATTATAATGTGATATTATTTCCCTAAATAATTCAAGTAAAGTAATTGTTGTTAAGATTGAAACAAAAAGTTACGAGAAAATGTTTGGTGAATTATTATGCATGAACAAGTGAGTTTATTCTTGAAACATTTGATCTTCCACTGCCATGTTATTAGTTCATTCTTAGAGATATTATTCCTTTTGCTATTCATAGGTCAACCGTTTATCTCTGAGGTGCTGGTGGCTTCCCAAACTCTACTTCTCCATATTCAATTCCAATTATCCTAGCAACCAAGTTCCAACTGTGAAAATACCAAAAAAGTCAACCGTTTGCAGTTTTTCAAGAATCTATTCAGCCATCTCGCACAAGTAATGCAGATCCTATTGCTGCAAGACTAAAAATTGTGAAAATTAATATTAAATGTGAACCATTACTTGTTGCAATTTCCATGCTATTCTCACAATGAAAATAGTACAATTTTGGTAACATGAAAATGGAGAGGTAAAGACAAGCATCAGTACTACACTGCTTTTCATATGTCAAGTCTAGTGATAAAGTCCTATATCTTGTGCATTTTTTTCTAAATATTATCATATTAGTTTTTTTTTTTACTTGAAGATTTATAAATTTTGGCAGATGCCCAAATATATGATTGTTTCTATGGTTGCGCAAAACTTTGTGCTTCTAAAGATCTATTTGAATTGCATTAAAGTAATAACTCATAAATCTTCAGCTTGAAAATGATGATATTGTCAGCACTGAATTAATATTCATAATTCTCTTACACTCAGCTAAAAATTTTCTAAGGTTCAGTGTGTGTTGTGTGTTTTTGTTAGAGTTTACTCTTATTTTATAATGAGTTTGTAAACTTGGTTAATAAGTACAATAGAGAATGAAGTATTTTTCGTATATGATTTGTATTAGAAACTAAAAGGAAACCAAAATCAGTATATGATCCATAATAAAAACTAAAAGGAAACTAAAAAGATACAAAAATAATAAAATAGAACATACCCCATCAGAATCCTTTAACTCATCACAACCACCAACAACTTCAATAAAACATTGAATCATAAGCTTTTTTATTCCCATCATCCTCCTCCACTTTCACTGCTTTTACATTCACTTTTCTTATTTTCAACACCCTTTTCAGAACCAACAACATCTAATAAACTTGGTTAATAATTATAATAGAGAATGAAGTATTTTTCTTATATGAACCGTATATGGTTTGTATCAGAAACTAAAAGGAAACCAAAATCAGTATATGATTCGTAGTGGAAATTAAAAGCAAACCAAAAAGATACAAAAATAATAAAACATAACATACCCTAACAGAATCCTTTAACTCATCCCTACCACCAATACCTTCAAAAAAACTTTGAATCATAAGTTTTTTTTATTCTCACTATCCCCTCCACCTTCACTACCTTACATTCACTTTTTTTTATTTTCAACACTTTTTTCATAACCAATAACATCTACTAAATTAGAACTAGAAGCACCAAAGAAGCACCAAAAACACCTTCATCTTTCCCTGTACATTCAAAACAAGATTAGAAACAAAAAAATAAATGAAAAAGCAACAAAATTAAATACATGTTACCTAATACTAGAAAAAAAAATAGGAATTAAAAAATAAAAATAAAAAATGAAGAAAAAATAAAAATAAAAAAGAGGAAAAATAAGAAAAAATGATAAAATAAAAATTTATAAAAAAAGGAAAAGAAAAAACTAAGAGAAAATAAAAATAAAAAAAGAGAAGAAGAAAAAATAAAAAAATAAAAAATGAAAATAAAAATTTAAATTGATGAAAAAATAACATAATAATATAATAATAATAATAATAATAATAATAATAATAATAATAATAATAATAATAATGGCTAATTCTCCATTAATTAAAAAAAAAAAGAAAAGAAAAAAAAAAGAGAAAGAAATGAAAAAGTAAAGAGAAAATAAAAATTAAAAAAAATAGAGAAGAAAAAATGAAATAAACAAAGAATAAAATAAAAATAGAAAAAGAGAGAAAGGAAAAAAGAAGGAAAAGAGAAAAAAAAAAAAGAGAAAAGTCAACACTCAACTTGTTATGACTCATATTTTTAAATTATTTTATTTTAAAATGAAATATACAGTATTAATAAAAATTAGGAAATTTTATTGATTTATTTTCATTATTTGTGATTAATTACTATTATTTTATATTTAATTAAATTTTCCACGTAAAAATATTATTTTTGGTCGTTTAATTTGCATGGTTATTTTAACATTATTATTTCTATTATTGTTTTATTAAATTTCACTATTTATTTTGTTAATAAATTATTTTATTAATTGGATTGTTATTTTATGTATTATATAATATTAACTTGGGTTTGTGTATTTGTGCATGTGTGTGTGTTTATTATTATTATATGTGTGAATATATATATATATGTAATATCTCGAGTTTTTAAATTATTTTAAACTGCATCGGGATATGCAGTGTTAATAATTTTTATACATATTTATGATATTTTTATGAGTTTATTATTTATTAAGTTATTTTTAACTATTTATAATTATTTTTAAGTCCTTTATGTAAAATTTTTCCGGAAATTTTATTTTCGGGGAAATTAACACGTAAATCATTTAACATTAATTATTTTAAATAGTTTTACGAATTTACATGAACTCATATATAATTTTAAAGTGCCAAATAAATACATATATGTACATTTATTTAAATAAAATTAGGGTTTAATTAATTAAATTAATTTTTATTATTTAGTTTTTATATTAATTAATTAATTATATATGTGTATAAATTATTAAAATATGTGTGTGATGAGTATTATTTGTGTGTGGGATTATTTATTATTATAATATGTAGTGTATATATATATATATATATATATATATATATATATATATATACATAATTTATTATCAAAAAATCAAAAGTTTACCATATTTACAGAATTGCCACGTGATCCTCTCCTTCTTCCCCGATCGTCTCCCCCACCGTTCCGCCACTGTCGTGCGTGCCTCCCGGCGTGCCACCATCGTCCCCAACCAGCCTCGCCACCTTCTCTTCCTTCTCACGGCGCCGTTTGAAGCTCGAATTGGCCGGAAAATCGAAACTCATCTCCTCGATACCTCCGGTCTCTATCTTCTCCTTGAGCTCCAATGAGTGTGATTCCAAGCTTTGTTTCACTTAAAATGGTCTAGATTTCCCTAGGTTTTGATTTTCTATTTTCGGCCACTTTGAGTTCTTGAATTTTTTGAACTTAAATTTGATTGATTCAAGTAAAATCCCTTCACAAACTTTGATCCTAGTAGCTTAATATATACTCTGGAATTTTTTTGGAATTTTTGGAATTTATTTTGATTTTTGTGAATTTTTTATTATTTTATTATTATTTTCTAATTTTTGAAAATTAATTAATTAAATTATGAAATTGTGTTTTATAGTGATTATAGGTGTTGAAATTAATTTTAGAAATTAATTTGTAATTTTTTTGAATTTTATGTATTTATTTTGAATTTATTAAGTTTATGTAATTTTGAAAAATTAGGTTAATTATGTGTTTAATTGAAATTAATTGGTTAATTGAGTATTTTTATGAATATTATTGAATTATATGTTGAGAAATTAATTTTTGAGTAATTATACTATTTTTAATGAATTTTTGAGTAATTATAGTGAATTTATATATAGTAGGGGTATTTTGGTAATTTGGCACTAAATTGGCTAAAAATATAATTAAATTGGTTTTAATAGTTATTTTAGGTATATAAATGATTTCTAAAAATTATTTAGTATTTTTTAACTAATTAAAACTATTTTTCGTAAATTATTTTCAATTTATATACAATATATTATTTTTCTAAATAAATGAGTTTTTATTGGTTTTTAATATGTTTTAGGGTTAATTGCTTAATTTGGAGTTTTAAAATGTATTCTAGTCAATATTTATGAATTTATAAAGAATTATCAATTTTAATAATATTTTATTAAAATTAGGGTTTTTATGTAATTATCGGTAGAATAATTATTTTCGGTGTTTTAAATGCTTGGTTTGCTATATTTTGATCATTCAAGGGTATTTTTGATATTTATGGAATTTTCATATGTTCTGTAATTATCTCGTGAAATTGTGAACCTCGATTGGTAGAATTGTAGTTCGGGAGTCCGACCGAGGGGTTGTGGTTGTGTATTTTTGAAGTGTATTTTCTGAGCATGATCGGCCCTAATTTTGTAGGGAGATGTCCGTTTTACTGAGGAGACTCTGCCAAAATTTTGGTAAATTTCTCGTAAAACGTGACAACCAGTCCGAGTCTAATTTTGAATTTTTGGTTGAATCTGTTTATAGTAATCCTAGAAGTATAAAGTTAGAAGTTTATTCTAACGATTATTATTATTTTATTTTTCTAGCTGCGCCGAGACTGAGGCCTAACGGATCAGGCCCGCTGAGTTTGTCTCGAGGAGTGCTAACATGTGAGTTATTATACTATATATATATGCATTGCATATAGAATGCATCACATAGGGTTTTCCATTTTCATTATTATGTTTTTTTAAAGTGATTTGAATGATAATATTTTTGGTATATCTAGGGTCGTATTTTGTATATATGCATATTAAATAATTATGCATGTTGTTCTAATATTTGCACATTAAACAATTAGGTTTAGGTTTAATACATTTTAGTAGTATATACATGTTTGAAAATGTACAATTAGTCACAATTATTTTATTGAATGATTAATATACTAAACCTAAATAAAATAATTGCATGCTATATTATAAACCTACACTTAAATTGTTTTTAAGTTTATTTTTGGTATATTTCTGATATATTCCCCAAATAATTGCATGTTTTATTATTAATGGAAACCTAAAACATTAGTGGTATGCTTAGGGTTTAATTGTGATATATGCATGCTAGAAAAAAAATTAGGTTATTTTGGTACATTGTGAATCGATGTTAAACCTAAACACACATTTAAATGAATTTTTATACATAATTGTTTTATTAAGTGATTTGTGCACTTAGGTATAATCTTTGCATATTTAGGTTCATTTTTTTTAAGCAAATGAATGATGTATTATTAAAATGCACTTAAATTATTTTTAACTCTATTAACGGTTTACCTTTAGTATATTTCATATTTTATTTGATATAAAAATATACCCGAAATATACTGGGTATATTTTAGGTATATTTTTGGTATATATAAATATATGGTTGATTTTATTATTATGAATATTGTTCTACATTAATTACTTTCTAAATGAATATTTATTTTAAACGAAGGATATCAATAGAACGTGCTTCCTAGTGGGCAACACTAGGACCGTGTACGTACCGGTGCAATAGATAAGGGTTGAGTGAGAATTAATTTGGGTGATTACAATTGATTAGATTGATTTGACTAAGATTATTGGTATGTTAGATAGTGTGATTGCGGGGCCAATCACACTGACAGTCAGACTGCTGGAGCTCGGTTGACTTAGTGTCTCGGGGCCAGTCTCCTGCCCATAGTGAAATGAATGATCTATTGGGTTAATTGAGATGTGAGGTGATAGATAGTGTGATTGCTGGAGCTCGGTTAACTAAGTGTCTCGGGGCCAATCACACTGACAGCCAGACTGCTGGAGCTCGATCGACGTAGTGTCTTGGGGCTAGTCTGCTGTTCAGATTAGAATAAGTGTTCTATTTGGAATCAAGTGAGCTTGTATGGCTAGAGCGATGTTGGGATTGATTGAGGTTGCTATTATTAGGGTTCTATGGATCCTTCATGAATTAAATTAAACGTTTTCTGCATTTAGTATACTTATACAAGTAGAATCGACATATGTGTGAAATGCGTGAATATATATACATATATGTGAATGCATGAGTGGATATGTTTTAGATTGCATGTATATATAGTATAATAATTCACTTAGTGAGGCCTGACCCCCCCCTCAATTATTTTTTTTAGGAGATCCCATATCGTCAAACCTTAGTTGTAGAGTTCCTCGCCGATGTTCTTCAGTCCCGGCTATTTTATGCAAATGTATATTTTGAAATCTGAATTGTATTCTAGAAACTACAGTAGTAGTGTATTGTATCGGAAGAGTATTATATTATTTTGATATTAAATACTTTGAAAAATTGTATTTGAACATTGTACGAATATGTATTCATTTATGAAAGGATTTGGAATATTTATTATATATCATGATTTGAAAAATTTTAATTCTATCGTACTTTTATTTATTTATTGCATGATTTTTATTTTCTAAGGCTTACTACGGGTTCCGGATTCGAAAAAATTCCCGTTCCCTAACACCGGTCATAACTCCTAGTTTGGGTCGTGAAAAAAAAAAAAAAATATATATATATATATATACACATGCATACAAAATAAACACATACATACATGCAACCTATATATTAAAACAACTTACACACCAACCATACATTCAAAAAAAAAAATGCAAGAAATAAGAAATGTGAACCAAAGCAAGAAACTTATAGGAGCTTTCCCCTTCCGCCATCCCGGTCACCAATATCTATTGTGCCTCCATCACTTCCGGCCACCGTTTCTTGAGCTTCCGGTCTCTATTGACTCTCTAGACATCGATGAGCATGAATCTAAGCTTAGTTTAAGTTTTAAACTCCATTTTCTTGAGTTTTGTTAAATTTTTGTTTTTGGAGCTTTAGGGTTTTGAATTTTTTTTAGCATGATATAGCTTGAATCTTGCAAACTCCCTTCACAAAAGTGATTCCTGGAAGCTTAATCTACCTCTACATATTTTTTTTTGATTTTTTTGGAATTTATTTTAATTTTTGTGAATTTTTGAATATTTTATTATTATTTTATTAATTTTCGTAAATTGAATATTAAAATTAAATATTTGGTATATTTGGTGTTATTATTAATTTTTATTAATTTTAGATTTGAGATTATAATTTTTGTGATTTTTATGTAATTTTTATAATTATTTTTATATTATGTCAATATTGGATAGTTAGGTTTAAGTTGGGTTTTTATTGAAATTATTATTTAAATATGTGTTTTAGTTAATATTAGTAATATATAAGTTGAGAAAATAATTTTTATGCATTTATATAATTTTTATATAATTTTTGAGTAATATTAGTATATTATGTGTATTATAGGGTAAATGTGTAATTTTGTGTTAATTATAGTTAAATATTATGTTTTAGTTGGTTTTATAATTATTTGAGGTATTAAAATGATTTTTTACAAGTTATTTACTATTTTTAATTAATTAATACTAATTTTTGAAAATTATTTTCAAATAATATATTATATATTATTTTGATAATAAAATGAGTTTTTATAACTTTTGATATATATATTTGGGTTAATTAAACTATTTAGATTTATAAAATGAATTATTATTAATATTTGTGTAATTATTGGAAAAATGGATATTTAATAATATTATAATATTATAATATTATTTGGGATTTTAATTAATTATTTGGGAAAATAATTATTTTGGTGTTTAATGTTAAATATATTGTATTTTGATATTTTGAGGGTATTTATGTAATTATTGATTTGTAATATATTTTATTGTATTATTTGAATTTTGATGAATTGTGAACTTCGATTGGGGAATTTTTGTAGTTCGGGATCCCAATCGAGGGTTGTATGAATTTCTATACTCGAAGTGTATTTTTCTTGCAGGACCAGCTCTACTTTTTAATAGAGAGATGTCCATTTTACAGAGGAGGTTCTACTGAATTTTCGCTAGAATTCTCATAAAACGTGACATCGGGTCTAATCCCTATTCTATGTCTGTTTGTATTTTGTAATCCTAGATCGAGTCTCTAGAAGTTTAAGTTAGAAATTTATTCTAATTGTCCGTGATTATTTTTATTGTTTAGTTGTGCCAAGTCGAGGCCTAGCGGACCGGGCTCGTCGGACCAATCTCGAGGAGTACACACCTGTGAGTTATTATATTATATATATATGTATTGTATTTAGGATGCATGACTTAGAATTTTTCATTTTCATTATATGTTTTTAAAAGTAATTTAATTTATAATATGATTAGGTTTATGTTTAGTATATTTTTGGGTATAAATCAAATTAAATACATGTTATAAATGTATATTTATTCATAATTTTTTATTTAAATGATTAGTATATTTTAGGTATATTCGTAAATAACTGCATGCCATATTATTGATTTATACTTAAATTGTTTTTAAGTATATTTTTGGTATATTTCCAAATAAATGCATGTTTTATTATTGATTTAAACCTAACATGTTATTGGTATATTTAGGGTTTATTTTTGATATATGCATGCTAGATAATTAGGTTATTTTTGGTAAATTTTTGAATATATTTCAAACCTAAATGCATGTTTTAGTACATATATATATTTTAAATGAATACTTAATCATAATTGTTTTATTAAATGATTTGTGTATTTAGGGTATCTTTAGTATATTTAGGTATATTTTTAAGTAAATGCATGTTATATTATTAATTTATACTTAATTTTTTTAAAGTATATTCATGGATTATTTTTGTATATTTCATGTTTCATTTGACATATATATACTCGAAATATACATGGTTTATTTTAGGTATATTTCTTGTATATATATGGTTTATTTTACTATTTTGAATGTCATTCTACACTATTTACTTTTCGAATGGATGATTTATTTTAAATGAAGGATATCAATAGAACGTGCTATCTAGTGAGCAGCACTAGGACCGTGTACGTACCGGTGCGATAGATTTAGGTTTGAGTGAGGAATTACTTGTGGAAATTACGATATGATTGATTTATGATTTGAGATGTGCTATGATTGATAATGTGATTGCGGGAGCTCGGTTGACGAGGCTAATCACATTGACAGTCAGATTGCTGGAGCTCGGTCGACTTAGTGTCTCGGGGCCAGTCTACTGTCCATATGGATTAAGTGAATTTATTTGGAATTAAGTGAGCCCGTATGGCTAGAGTGATGATATGGTTTATTGAGGTTGTGATTACTAGGGTTCTATTTGATATTTCATATATTAAAATAAATGTTTTCTGCATTTATTATATTTATAAAAGCAGAGTTTGGCATTTGTGTGAAATGCATGTATATGCATATATATATATATAAGAATGCCTGATTAGATATGGTTAGATTGCATGTATATATAGTATAATAATTCACTTAGTGAAGTCTGACCCTCCTCAATTATTTTTTTTAGGAGATCCTATATTGTTAGACCTTAGTAGTAGAGTTCTTCGTCGGTGTTCTTCCGTTCCGACTATTTTATGTAAATGTATATTTTGAACTCTGATTTGTATTCTAGAAACTGCAGTAGTAGTGTTATTGTATCAGAAGAGTATTATTTTGTTTTAATATTTTATACTCTGAAAGTTGTGTTTGAACATTGTATATGTAATAACCCGAGTTTTTTTTAAATAATTTTATTTTAAAATGAAATATGCAGTGTTAATAAAATTTAAAGTCAAATTTGATTATTTTATTTTTATTTTACTGTTTTACGATTAATTATTATTATTCTATATTTAATTAAATTTCTTACGTAAAAATAATATTTTGGGTCATTTGATTTGCAAGATTATTTTAATATTTTTATTCTATTATTGTTTTATTAATTTTCCTAATTATTTTATTGATAAATTATTTTATCAATTGTATTATTATTTTATGTATATGTAATATATATATTATTGTATGTATAATGCATGTGTGGTATAGATTTGAAATTACCTATTATTATATTATAAAACAAAGCTTTATTTAATTATAATATAAAGTATTATACATATAATATTATATAAACATACACACATGCATCCATACATATAACACACACATACATGCATACATTAAACTTTATCACTGCACAAAGAATTGAACGTGGACCATATATATATATTGAAGGAAGAAACAAATACAAAAACGCAAAACACACTATTTATATACCATTTTTTTACAGTAACTAAACCAAGAAAAACGTTGCCTTACTGTAACCATCACCTCTCTCGTTCTGTCCCATTCTGATCCCATCAGAGTGCCTCCCTATCCTCCGCCTCCTTCTCCAACTAGCTCAGCTGTCGCCAACCATCTTCTCCGGCATCGTTTGGTCCCTATGAAGCCGGAAACCCGAAATTCTTCTCCTCCTCCGTTCTCCTCCGTCCGACCACCAAATTAGATGATTCTGGTGCCGTTGGACTCCTGGAACTTCATAGAGGAGGATTCCAAGCTTCTTGTAGCTTGAAAAGGTGATTTGGTAGGGTTTCTAGTTTGATTCCATTTTCGGCTATTCTTGAGTTTTTAATTTTTTTTTTATTATTTTGCTTGATTATTGAGAAGTGCCTTAACAAATATTGTTCCCCTTAGTTTGATTCTTCATCCCAGAATTTTTTTTGTAATTTTTGGGAATTATTTTGATTTTTGTGAATTTTTTATTATTTGATTATTATTTGATTATTTTCGTAAATTAATTAAATAAATTATGAAATTGTGATTTTTGGTGTTATTGGTGGTTAATATTTATTTTAAAATTTAATTTATAATTTTTTTGTATTTTGTGTAATTTTTATAATTATTTTTAATTTATGTCAATTTTGAAAATATAAGTTAAATATATATTTAATTAGAAATAATTGGTTAATTAAGTTTAATTTTTGATTTTAATGAATAATATGTTGAGAAAATAATTTTGAGTATTTCTATAATTTTTATTGAATTTTTGAATATTATTAGTATTTTATGTATATTTTTATATATTAGGAGTATTTTGGTAATTTAGTGATGATTTTAGTTAAATATTAAATTTAATCGATTTTAATTTTATTTGAGGTATAAAAATGATTTTTATGAATTGTTTACTAATTTTAACTAATTAATACTATTTTTCAAAAATTATTTTCAAATTATATATAATATACTATTTTTGTAAAATAAATGGGTTTTTAGTAATTTTTAATATGTTTTTGGACTAATTAAGTAATTTAGATTTATAAAATGAATTTTTATTAATATTTGTGTAATTATTGAGAAAATAGATTTTTAATAATATTATATTATTAATTAGGGATTTTAAGTAATTATTGGGAAAATAATTATTTTTGACGTTTTAATGTTAAATATATTGTATTTAGATATTTTGAGGTTATTTATGGTATTTATTGATTTTTGATATATTTAATTGTATTATTTGAATTGTGGTGAATTGTGGACCTCGGTTGGGGAATTTCAGTAGTTCGGGATCCCAATCGAGGGTTGTGAGAATTTTGTATTCGAAGTGTATTTTTCCTTGCAGGACCGACTCTACTTTTTAAGTAGAGAGATGTCCGTTTTACAAAGGAGGTTCTGTCGAATTTTTGGTAGAATTCTCGTAAAACGTGACATCGGGTCTAATTTCTATTCTGTGTCTACTTGTATTTAGCAATTCTAGATCGAGTCTCTAGAAGTCTAAGTTAGGTTTATTCTAATTTCGTGATCATTTTTATTGTTTAGCTGCACCGAGACTGAGGCCTAATGGAGTAGGCTCGCCGAGTCTATCTCGTGGAGCGCTAATCTGTGAGTTATTATACTATATATATATGTGTGTATTGCATTTAGGATGCATGACTTAAGATTTTTCTTTCATTTTCATTATATGTTTTTAAAAGTAATTTAATTTATAATATGATTAGGGTTATGTTTAGTATATTTTAGTATATATACATGTTTTAAATGTATATTCATTCATAATTGTTTATTTAAATGATTAGTATACTTTTGGTATATTTAGGGTTTATTTTTTTATATATGCATGCTAGATAATTAGGTTATTTTTGGTATATTTCTGGATATGTGTTAAACTAAGCATGTTTTAGTACATATACATGTTTTAAATGAATATTTATGCATAATCATTTTATTAAATGATTTGTGTACTTAAGGTATATCTTTAGTGTATTTAGGTATATTTTTAAGTAAATGCATGTTATATTATTGAAACACACTTAAATTGTTTTAAATTGTATTAATGGTTTATCTTTAGTATATTTCATGTTTTATTTGACATATATATACCCGAAATATATTTGGTTTATTTTAGGTATATTTCTGATATATATATATGGTTTATTTTACTATTATGAATGATATTCTACATTATTTATTTTTCGTATGAATGATTTATTATAAATGAAGGATATCAATAGAATGTGCTACTTAGTGGGCAGCATTAGGACCGTGTATGTACCGGTGCGATAGATCAGGGTTGAGTGAGAATTAATTGTGGTGATTATAATTGATTTGATTAAGATTGATGGTGATGTGATTGAGAGTGTGATTGCTGGAGCTCGGTTAACCAAGTGTCTCGGGGCCAATCACACTGACAGTCAAACTGTGGGAGCTCGGTTGACTTAGTGTCTCGGGGCCAGTCTACTGTCCAAATTGGAATAAGTGATCTATTTGGATTTAAGTGAGCTTGCATGACTAGAGTGATGATATGGTTGATTGAGGTTGCAATTAATAGGGTTCTATTCGATCTTTCATGAATTAAAATAAATGTTTTTTACATTTAGTATATTTATAAAAGCAGAGTTTGACATTTGTATGATATGCGTGAATATATATATATATATATATATATATATATATATATATATGAATGCATGATTGGATATAGTTTAGATTGCATGTATATATAGTACAACAATTCACTCAGTGAGGTCTGACCTCCCTCAATTATTTTTTTCAGAAGATCCTATATCGTCAGACCTTAATAATAGAGTTTTTTGCCGACGTTCTTCCGTCCCGGCTATTTTATGTAAATGTATAATTTGAACTTTGATTTGTATTCTAGAAACTACAGTAGTAGTGTTATTGTATCAGAAGAGTATTATTTTGTTTTGATATTAAATACTCAGAGAGTTGTATTTGAACATTGTATGAATATATTTATTTATGAAAGGATTTGGGTATTTATTTTATATATTGATTCGAAAAATTTTAATTCTGTCGTACTTTTTATTTATTTATTGCATGATTTTATTTTTTAAGGATTGCTACGGGTTCCGGATTCGAAAGAATTCTCGTTCCCTAACGCCGATCACAACTTCTAATTTTAGATCGTGACAGTATGAATATATTTATTTACGAAGGAGTATCTATTTATTATATTGATTCGAAAAATTTTAATTTTGTCATACTTTTATCTATTTATTGTATGTTTTTATTTTCTAAAACTTGCTACGGGTTCCGGATTTGAAAGAATTTCCATTTCCTAGTACCGGTCATGACTCCTAGTTTTGGATCATGACACAACTATTATTCAATATGAAAAAATTGAAAAGCTTAACAAAATAAAAATAAAAATAAAAACTAATAGAAAAATAATGAAATAAAAAAATAAAAAATTAATAATAATATTATCTAAATTTTCATTAATTAAAAAAAAAGAAAACACAGGAGAATGAAAAAAAAAAGAAAAAAAGAAAAAAAAGAAAGAAAGTACTATGAAATAAAAATAAAGATAGAATAAAAATAAAAAAATAAAAAAGATGAGGAGAAGAAGAAAATAATAATAATAATAATAATAATAATAATAATAAAGGGAAAAAAAATAAAGGATATGAAAGTAAAAAAACTAAGATAAAAATGTAATAAATGAAAATTGAGTACATTTTATTAAATAAATCTAAAAATTGAACACTTTCTATGATACCTAGGCCCATTACACAGCTCCAAGGTCGTTCACTCAAAAAGGCCTAAACTACTATCACAGCAAGCCCAAGGAAGGACCTCTCCTTCAAACCCAAAGAGAGCTCCTTCTTCAAAAAGCTTGGCACCTCTCGATACCGGACAGGCAGTACGGAAGGTACAGAAGACCATGTCCGACCAAGTGAATGACGAGAGCAAACAGTAGAACCTACCGGCAACCTCAACAAACCATGCGCAGCTCCAGATGACGTCTACCACTGCAAGGACAGGGGACATGGCCACGTGAATATTGCCAAGCCAACCAAGTTGGTATGGGGAACTGACACTTAAAAAGCGCAAAGTCAGTATATTTTACTACGTATTATTATAGTAATAAAGTATGAAAAATCTATTTACAATTCCGTGTTAAATAACCAAAAATATTTTAGTTGGCCATTGTTGTTTGGAAGAGTAGATTACATCCACAGTGCTTAAGTTTATATGAAATTTTCATTAAAATAATTGAATTTTATTTTATCAGTTAAAATTTTTTAAATGTTTATCTTAGTCCGATAAAAGTACTTTTTGACACAAAATGCATCAACAAATGAAACAGATTAAACATGTATTGTGGTCTTATAAAATGCAAATGAAAGATATGCATTTTGTTCTTTAATTAGTAAGTTCTATAGACTTTTTTGTAAATTTAATTAGAATGTATTTTATGTGAAGAAACACTTTTATGGGACATAAATGAACACTTGAGAGATTTTAAATGACAAAAAAATTAAAATTCAGATTTTTTAATGACAATTTATGATAATTTTAAATACTATCGATGTAATTAACACCTTCCAAAAATTAGGAAAAACATTATCATTATATATTCATAAAGTCAATTATAAGTTACTTTTAAATAGTAATTCATATAAATATTAAATATTGAGTTTTAAAATTATTAAGTTCAAAATTTAACAAATTTCCCTTTTTATAACTCAACATTTGCTGTTAAAGGATTATTTATTAAATTATTAAAATTTACAATATTTTTTTTATAAAATACATAAAAATTTCTTTTTTAAAAATATAATTTTTCTATTTAATCTAAAACACTATAATTATATTATATTTAAAATACCACTCTCCTATTCCATCAAAAAATATGTTTTCTACTCTATCTAAAATATCTCTATATATTTTATTCAACTAAAAATATCTTTTCTTCTTCTTTTTTTTAAGGTAAGAAAAAAAAAATCTATCATCTCTTAATAAAAAAACAACCAAATAAAATTACTGCAATGAGATTTTAAGTGCTCACTTTTATAAATTATTTGATTAATTTATAATTTATTAAAGTATTTAATTATTTATTTGAAATAATTTGAAAATATATATATTATTTGTAGTTCTCACAAAGTGAAGATCGATGACTAGTTTTATATTTAAATAAAGTAATTCATATATAATTAGTTATAATAAAAATAAATAAAATTAAACTTGATAATAAATTAAAATTAACTAGTCATCAATCCGTACATTGTGTGGATTTTAGATAATATACACATTTTGATATAATTATTAAGTAATTTTAATAAATTAAAAACTACAAATTAATCAAATATAAAAGTGACAGTTTAGAAAGTTACTATAATAATTTTATTTTAATATTTTATTAAAAGTACATGTTGACCATTTGCATGATCAAACTCTTAATTTTGGATTTTGACAAACAATTTTGAAACTAATAATTTCAATTAAGTGTGTAGGAAATTATATACCAAACATATACATTTTTGGATGAATAGTGACTTTTCGGACTAATCCGATGTCTGAGATTTAAGAAGGCTTTTGACATCTTTAGAGTTCTTAAATGAAAAAATAATATTCTTCACTTTTGAAGTAGACATTCTAAGCTTTCTGAATTGGGTTTACTTGTAAAAATCTGAGCTCATTTGAGTATGAAAATCTTAAGTCGAAGTTAGCATATGCAGTTTGCATTTCAGATTAAGCATGTCTTAGTATTTCAGCAATATCTTGCGCTACCAGTGTTCAATTGAGATGATTCAAAATGATATGGAAAGATAAGAAAATTATCTACAACTCTCATGAAAAAAGTTAAGGCTGATTTGATCGTCTTCAGTCCTGTTCATGAGCATCTCATGAGATGATCATGAGTTGTCCTCTTTTTTGGTGTTCTTATTGAGGAAAAGGGCAGTGCTGCTTACGAGCCAGAGTCACAGGCATTTTTTCTTGTGAGCTACTCATGAAGGTAATACTGTCAGCCTTCAATGGAAATATTTGAATCCAACGGATATATTCTTGCTCCTCACAAGCCAAGGCATGACCCTCACGAGCACTGTTCACTCGTGAGCGTCATTTTGACAGCTTTAAGTCTAAGATTGATTCAAAATCAAATATAGATGTTGGAGACATGTTTGATACATCCAAAAACTATATTTTTGAGTGTTTTTCTATATAAACACTTCTTAGAATTCAATTAAAAGTTTAAGAGACTTGTTTATTATTCATTATCTTTTAAGCATTCAATTGAGCTCTAAAAATTCTCTTAAACAATTTTATTTTATAAACTCTTGTGAGAGTTGGTTGTGTGTTAGAAATAAAATTTCTCTTCATCTTAAATCTTGGGATAGATTAGAAGGGAAGTGAGATTTATTTCTAAAGGAATTGATTTAAGTGTTGTCCATTGAAACACTTGGGATTTGGTTGTTAAGTGAGCCTTGAAAACTCAAGTTATAAGGTTGTCACGACCCAAAATAGGGGCCATGACCGGTGCTAGGGAATGGGAATTCTTTCGAATCCGGAACCCATAGTAAGCCTAAAAATAAAATAAAATAAACATGCAATAGTAATAACAATATATAATGCAACGGAAATAAAAATCATAAATATAATATTAACATATGCACCAACTGGATTTAAATCAAATTCTCATCATCACATATATATATAAACTCCATTAATACAAATCCAGTTCAAATATAATACAACGGCTCTTTAATAATTTAATGACTACTGCAGTGTCTAGATAAAATAAAACTCAAGACTCAGAGAAGCAGTTTACATAAAGAAGTCGGGGCGGAAGAAATCCTGCATACAGGCCTGCTACTAAGGTCTGAAGATGATGACTCTCCTGAAAAATTAGTCAACGGAGGGGAGTCAGACCTCACTGAGTGAATTACTATAATACATATACATGCATACTAAATGACAATGCATACAATCAACAGTATATATCTAATATGTATATATACAGACAAATACACACAGATGCAGTAAAATCATTTTATATATTTTTATTAAAATCATCGTTTATGAAGGATCAAATAGAACCTTATAATATCGCAACCTCAAACAGTGTTAGACAACACTCTAGCCATACAGGCTCACTTAATCCAAATATATCCTTTTAATCCATTTAGACAGTAGACTGGCCCCGAGACACTAAGTCAACCGAGCTCCAGCAGTCTGACTGTCAGTGTGATTGGCCCCGAGACACTAAGTCAACCGAGCTCTAGCAATCACACCTCCAAACCATATCTCACACATCAAATAATCGTATCCAATCAATTTCCACAAGTGGTTAGTAATATAGCCTAAATGCTATAAGCGTACCGATACGTACTCGGTCCTAGTGCTGCCCACTAGGTAGCACGTTCTATTGATATCCTTCATTAATAATATAAAACATTCATTCACAAATAAATGATGCATGAATTTAAATAAAATAACAATATAAACCACATATATATACTGGAAATATACCAAAAATAAACCAGGTATATTTCGAGTATATATACGTCAAATAAATCCGATCAAATTATAAATTAAGCTAGAAATATAATTAAAAACATTTTAAATATAATTTATTAATAAAACATGCATATAATTTAATATATACCAAAAATAAACAAAAAATATACTTAAATACTAATCACGTTATTTATGCATATTTAATCAAAATAAAATATATATTCTAAAATCATGCATCCTAAAGCATATATATATAAAATAGTAACTCACACTTAGTGCGCTCCTCGAGATGGATCCGACGGGCCTGGTCCACTAGGCCTTGGTCTCGGCGCAACTAGACAAACAATAATGATAGAAATCAGAATAAACCTAACAGAAAAATCCTAGAACTCGATTTAGAATATTAAACATAAAAATAGAATTAGGGTTCGACCGGACATCACGTTTTACGAGAATTCTACCAAAAATTCGACAGAACCTCCCTTGTAAAACGGACATCTCTCTACTCAAAGAGTAGAGCCGACCCTGCAAAAAAATACACTTCGAAAAATAGGCACAACAACTCATCCACAACCCCTCGGTCGAACTCCAAACTACAGTCTACCGACTGGAGTCCACAATCACAAAACAATTTTAGAAATACCAAAAATACCCTTATATCATAGAAATTCATTTTATAAGTAAAAATTACATAATTAACCTTAAAATACTGTAAAAACCGATAAAAACTCATTTTATTAGTAAAATCGTATATTATATATATAATTGAAAATAATTCACGAAAAATAGTTTTAATTAGTTAAAAATACTAAATAATTTGTAGAAATCATTTTTATACCTTAAATAACTATTAAAACCAATTAAATTACATTTTTAGCCAATTTTGTGTAAAATTACCAAAATGCCCTTATATATGTAAATATACTAAAATTCATTCAAAAATTCACCAAAAATTATATAAGTACTCAAAATTAATTTTATAAACATATTTATCAATAATATCAATAATTAAACTCAATTATTCAATTAATTTCAATTAAAAACACAATTAACCCTAATTTTCCAAAATTACATAAACTTAAATAATTCAAAATAAATACATAGAAATTCATAAAAATTCCAAATAAATTCCTATAATTCATTTCAACAAATATAATTATCATAAAACATAATTTCATAATTTATTTAATTAATTTCCGAAAATTAGAAAATAATATTAAAATATTCAAAAATACCCAAAAATCAAAATAATCCTCAAAAATTCCACAAAAATTTATACATGTATATTAAGCTACTAGGATCAACATTTGTGAAGGGATTTTTCATGAATCAATCAAATTTATGTTCAAAAAAATCAAAAACCCTAATGTGGCCGAATTTGAAAATTCGAAACCTAAGCAAATCAAGACCATTTAAGCTCAAACCAAAGCTAGAATCACACTCACCGGATCTAAAGGAGAAGAAAGAGACTGGCGGTGTCGAAAATGGTGGCCGGAAACATCGTGATCGACGGTGAAGAGGAATTCTGCTTCTCCGGCCAAAACCGAACTCCAGATGCCGGAAACGGCTACTACAGGCGATGAGGAAGGCTAGGGAAGGTGGTGGCACACCGGACGGCACACCAACAGCAAGGGATTGGGACGGCAGCGACCGGATTTGCGTGGGGAAGGTGATCGGGGAAGAAGAAGGAATCGCGGGCAAAAACGTAATTTTCCAAAATTTTTGTTTTTTAACTTATAATATGTATATATATATATATATACTTTATACTATATATTAAATTAAACACATTAAATATACACCACAAACTTAATATTTAATATTTTAAAATTTAATAATAAATAAAAATAATTAAATAACAATAAAATTAATAAACAAATAATAAAATATTAGGGTAATAAATTAAACCCTAATTAAATAAATATATACACATAGGCTTTATTTAGTAATTTAAAAATACGTATGAGTTCATACAAGTCCGTAATAATATTTAATATAATTAATGATAAATTATTTACGTGAAAATTTCCACGAAAATGCAAGTCCCGGGAAAATTTTACGTAAAACACTTAAAATAATAATAAACAATTAAAATTCAATTTAAATTAAACGAAAGCTCATGAAATATCAATATCATATTTAAAAATTATTAACACTGCATATCCCGATACAGTATTAAAATATTTAAAAACACGGGATATTACAAAGGTTGTAAGAGTGAGCCATAAAACTCTTGTGTATTCTCAATCTTGTGAATAAGATTGTAGGTGATTAAAAATCCTAACTTGGGGATAAGTTAGGTGGAGATGTAGGATTATTATTGAATTCGAACTCTTTAAATATTTGTGTTCTTTATTCTTCCTTCTCAACTCTTACTCAATTCTTGCAAAGAATTCTTTTAATTTCCTATTTTTATTCGATAGTCCTATTCACCCCCCTCTAGGACTCTTTCATTTGGTATCAGAGCTTAAATTCTAGGTACTTCATTGCTAGAATAAAAGATCATGGGGAGTGAATCTCAAAACATCTATTCTCTTAGACCATTCTTTGATGGTAAAATCAAAATGGAATTATTTATTGATTATGATTTCATCAAACTTTGGGATATTGTCCTAAAAGGTTAGGAACCACCCACAATTATCATTGATGGTGTATCAACTATCCTTGCAAGAAGCCAATGAAGTATCGATCAAAAAGAAGAAAATCATAAAAATAAAAAAGCTATGATCACTCTTGTCTCTTCAATGACAAAAGAAGAAGGAGGCAAACTCCAATATTGCATTTCGACCAAGGAGATGCGGAGACCTTGGAGAATTATTATGAAGGCAATATACAAGTAAGAAGCAAGAAGGTTCAACTTCATATGTATGAATATGAACTCTTCAAGATGAAGCCTCAAGAGTTAATCACGAAGATGACTAACCGACTCAATGCTCTTCTTACAACGCTCAAGAAACTTGATAAACATTTCACCAAGGAAGAGGTAAACAATAAAATTCTAAGAATCCTACCTAAGAAGGATGGGAATCTAGAGTTACTTCAATTGAGGAGGCTCAAGACCTCTCCACTCTATCAACTGATGTGCTAATTAGTAAGCTTTTCACACATGAGCTCATCATTAAGTAAAGGAGTGAAGAGCAAGAAGAGAAAGAAGAAAAGAAAAAGAGCATTGCTCTAAAAGCTCTTCAAGAAGATAGTGAAGTGGAAAGCATCAAAGATTCTAGTGATGAAGATGGTGACATTGCCATGCTCACGAGGAACTTCAAGAAGTTCTTAAGAAAGAAAAACTTCTTAATAACAAGGGACTTCAATAAGAAGTTTGAAGGAGATGGGAAGAAGAAAACAAAAGAGGTTACTTGCTATGAATGCAAAAAATCGGGACACATTAGAAGTGAATGTCCTAAACTCAAATTCAGGAGCAAACGAGCAAAAGATAAAAAGAAGGCATTTAAAACTACTTGGGATGATTCCTTCGAATCTGAAGAGGAAGAGGAATAACAAGAACTTGCCAATCTTTGCTTCATGGCCATTGAAAATGAAAATAAGGTACCATCCACTTCATATTCTTCCTTTGATGATTGTGATGAATATTGTGGCGATGATGATAATTATGAGAGCTCTATTGTGAGCAAATTACTTGTTAAATGAAAAATTTTGTTATCTAAGAAGAAACAATATAAACATGAGTTAGCTAGCTTAAATAAGGATTTTGAATGTTTAAAAATTGATTTTGCTAAACTTGTTGCATCAAATGAAAAACTTGTTAGTAATGCTAAATCTTCTAATTCTTTGGAAGATCAACTTAAGAAAGCAAATGATGAAAATCATAAGCTTTCTAATGAGGTTTTAGAATTAAAGAATTTCATTGCTAAATTTAAGAGAGGAAAAGAAACTTTAGATAGTCTTATTGACTCTCAAAAATTTCATGGAGATACCCATGGAATTGGATATAAAAATGGAATGTCTTCATCATCTTCATCACATATTACTTTTGTTAAAGCTTCACATGATTCTACTCCTTCAACCTCTAATGAGATTCAAGCTTTCAAAGCTAAAAGATCTCATGTGTTAAATAGCAAGGGAAAGTCACATAACATTAACCCTTCATTAACACAAAGAGGTAAGGCTCAAACTAGAGCACCTCAACCTAAGCATGCTTATGTGTACACTAGACATAATTATAATAGGCATGCTACACAACATAAACATGTTGCACAAACTCATCAAAATACACATCACCATTGCCAATGCATGTCTCACTCAATGACACAAAATAATAGGAGATACACACAACACCAAAGGCATGTTGCACACACTAGAAAAACATTTCATACTAGGAGAAATAAATTTAAAAAGATTGTATGTTTATATTGCATGATCAAAAGACATACTAATAATGTGTACTTCTGTAAAAGACTACACACGAATTTATTTCCTTTGGACTATCTTGAAACTAATCAACCTAGACCAAGAAAGGTTTGGGTCCGAAAAGACACTTAAATTGTTTTGTGTAGGTGTGCTTGAAATCCATAAAAATAAAAAGCAAGTGGTATCTTGATAGTGGATGTTCAAGGCACATGACGAGAGACAAAGAGCAATTTAACAAACTTGATGCTAAGGATGGAGGACACGTTACTTTTTATCACGACCCAAACTGGGAGTCATGACCGGCGCTAGAGAATGAGAATTATTTCGAATTCAGAACCCGTAGCAAGCCTTAAAAATAAAAAATGCAACAAATAAATAAAATACACCAGAATTAAATTCTTAAATCAATATAAGATAAATACTTGATGCCATCTCATAAAATAAAAATATTTCATACACTATTCAAAGAAAGATCTCTGACATTAAAATCATTTTACAGATATAAAGTATTACTAATACTACTCGCAATTTTCTAGAGTATAATAAAGTCAGATAAGTAATTTACATAAACTAGCTGGGGCTGAAGAAGTCCGGCGGATGGGCCTACTATTGAGCTCTAAGAAAGAAGAATCTCCTGTAAAATCAACAACTGAGGGGAGTCAGACCTCACTGAGTGAATTATTATATTATATATACATGCACCTCCTAATGTCATATGCAATCAATCATCAGTATATATAATAAATATATACAAGCATTTTACACAGATGTTGAAATCACTTTATATATAATAAATGCTAGAAAAGTATTTATTTTAGTGAAGGATCAAATAGAACCCTATTTAATCGCAACCTTAATAAAAAAAATACCTCTCTAGCTATACAGGCTCACTTAATTCCAAATTAAGTCTCTTATTCCATTTTTGGACAGTGGATTGATCCCGAGACATTAAGTCAACTGAGCTCCAGCAGTCTCACTGTCAGTGTGACTGGTCCCGAGACATTAGGTTAACAGAGCTCCCACAATCACACTACTCAATCACATCAATCTCAATTAATCAATCAAATAAATGTCACCTCAAGTGATTCACAACTTAACCTTAAAAATCTATCGCATCGATACGTACACGGTCCTAGTGCTGCCCATTAGGTAACACGTTCTATTGATATCCTTCAAATAAAATTAAATATACATACAGAAAATAAATAATGCATATTTAAACATAAATAACATTTATAATAATGAAATAAACCATATATATACCAGAAATACACTGAAAACATACTAAGTACATTTCAAGTATATATATGCTAAATAAATCTAAAATCAACCATAAATATGCCGAATATAAACCATGAACATACCAAAAATATATTAAGTGTATATGAAAATATAACATGCATATATGTTGAGATATACTAAAAATATACCGAAAATATACCAAACATATACTAAAACATTTAATAAAACAATTAATGGGTAAATCCATATTAAAAACATAAATATTCAAATTCATGCATCCTATATGCTATGTATATATAAATAATAACTCATAATGTTGCGCTCCACGAGACTGGCTCGACGGGCCAGGTCCAATAAACCTCTGTCTCGATGCAACTATAAAATAAAATAATAATAACAATCATAATAAATCTAACTTATACTTCTAAAGAGACTCGATATCGAAATACAAAAACTCAGAAAAATATGGAAATTCATAATCGACCTGATATCACGTTTTATGAGAATTCTATCGAAAATTCGGCAGAACTTCCTCTATAAAATGGACATTTCTCTACTAAAAAGTAGAGTCGATTCCGCAAGAAAAACACACTTCTAACACAAATTGCACAATACCTCGGGTTTGGACCCTGAACTACACAATTTCCCAACCGAGGTTTACAATTCACCAAAAATACAATTAATATAATAAATATATTAAAAATCAATAAATTCCATAAATATCCTCAAAATACCAAAATATAATATATTTAAACAATAAAACACCAAATACAATTATTTTCACAATAATTAAATAAAAATCTCAAATAATAATATAATATTATTAAAAATCTAATTTTTCAATAATTCAATATAAAATAATAAAAATTCACTTTTATATATTCAAATAGCTTAAATATATATTAAAAGTAATTAAAAATCCATTTAATCACCAAAATAGTAAATAATATATTATTTGAAAATAATTTTTAAAAACTAGTATTAATTAGTTAAAAATAGTAAATAATTTATAAAAATCATTTTAATACCTTAAATAATTCTAAAACCTTTTAAAACACAATATTTAACTATAATTTTCACAAAATTACACAATTAACTCAATAATTTAAAATATAAATAATGTAATTAATATACTAAAAAATTATATAAATTCACCAAAATTATTTTAAATATTCCAAAATTATTAACTCACATTACAAACACAAATTCAACTAAATTTTCAATAAAAATAATTAATTAACATAATTATCAATAATTCAATATTTAATATTAAAATAATAAAAATTAACCATAATTCAAATTAATTCAAAAAAATTCATAAAAAATATATTTGAGAAGCTTGAGCTACAAAAAACAACATTTCTTAAGCAAGTTTTCATGAATCAACCTAAATCAAGTTCAAAAAATTCAAAACCCTAAAACACATAATCTAAAAATCGAAGATATCTAAAAATCTAGAGGTTTTAAGCTCAAACGGAGCTCCGAAATGGACTCAACGAATCAAGGACATTCGTAAGAGACTAGTCCGATGAGTTAGGGTGGCCGGAATCTTCATTGGCGTTGAAAGCTCCAAGTTTCGGTCTCCTGCGTTTTCTGGCGATGCAAGCGGTTCTGCTGGTGGTGGGTGGTAGCTGGGAACCTCTAGGCTTGACAGCAGACGGTGGCAGATGGTGGGGCGGGTCTGGTGGTGGTTATGATGGTGGTGGCTAAGAGTGAGAAGAAGAAGAATAAGAAGGAGAAAAAGAAAATGTTGACCCGATTTTTGCACTACTTTTTGACTTTTTTTTATTAATTTAATTTATAAAATTACCAAAATGTCCTTCACTTAATTTTTTTTAATAATAATAATAATAATAATAATAATAATAATAATAATAATTATTATTATTATTATTATTATTATTATTATTATTATAATGATGATGATGATGATGATGATGATGATAATTGTAACAATAATGTTAACAATAATAATAATATTAACAACAATAATAACAAATACAATAATATTAACAAAAACAATAATAACAATAATAATAATATTAATATTAATATTAATCTCACGTAAATTAAATTATTTTTATGTAAATAATTTTTCAGAATAAAATATGTAAATATTATTAGCAATTTAACAATAATAATAATAATAATATACAACAAAATTTAAAATTATTAATATTGCATATCTCGAAATAATATTATTTAATTTAAAATACAGAGTCATTACACTTTTGGAGATAATGCAAAAGGAAAAATTATTGGCATTGGAGAAATAGGTAATCCTCAATCCTTATCTATACATCATGTGTTGTTTGTTGATGGTATTAAACATAATTTGCTAAGTATAAGTCAATTATGTGACATGGGAAATAAAGTGACTCCCTATCCTAGAAATTGCTTTGTTAGTAGTCTTGATAAAGGTAAAGTAATTTTTAGTGATGAAAGAGTAGATAATGTTTATGTGATTGATTTAAATAAGATTGATAACAAAGACTTAAAATGCTTAATGTCAATTTCCCATGACACATGGACATGACATAGAAGATTAGAACATGCAAATTTTAAGTTTTTAAATGATCTTTGTAAACATGAACTTGTGATTGGTTTACCTAAGCTTGAATTTACTAAGGATAAACCTTGTGATACTTTTCAAGTCCTTATTTAAGCAAAAAAATGTAGTTGCTAGTCTTGGTAGAATGCACTATGCATATGTATTGGTTAATGATTACTCTAGATTTACTTGGGTGTATTTTCTTGCTCATAAGAATGATGCTTTTAAAGCTTTTGAAAATTTTGCTAAAAGAGTTCAAAAAGAAAAAGGTTTTTGCATCTCTTCCATTAAAAGTGATTATGGAACCGAGTTTAAAAAATGATTTTTTTAAAACCTTTTGTAATGAAATTAGTATTTCACATACGTTTTCATCTCCTAGAACTCCTCAACAAAATGGGGTAGTTGAAAGGAAAAATAGAACTCTTGTGGAAATGGCTAGAATAATGCTTCATGAGTACAATTTGCCTCTATACTTTTGGGAGGAAGCCGTTAACACATCTTGTTATATTTCAAACTGAGTTTTCAAAAGATAAATTTTAAATAAAACATCTTATGAGCTATGGAACAATAGAAAATCCAAAATCTCATATCTAAGAGTATTTGGATGTAAGTGCTTTATATTGAATGCCAAGGATAATCTTGGAAAATTTGATTCCAAAGCCAATGAAGGAATTTTCGTAGGCTATTCCATCTCTAGCAAAGCATATAGGGTCTTTAATAAGAGAACTCTAGTAGTTGAAGAATCAATGCATGTTGTATTTGATAAATCAAACTCACTTGATCCTAAAAAGGATGTTTGTAGTGTTAATGATCTTGTAGATAAAAATAAAATTATGGATACACAAAAGAAATTGCAAGCAAACCTTTGGAACTTGAAGGACCAAACAAGAAAGAAAATGATGAGACATCTCAACCTATTTTGAAGAATGAACTTCCAAAGGATTGGCAATTTAAGAAAGCTCATCCACAAGACCTTATCATAGGTGACACTACAAAAGGGGTAACTACTATATCTAAATTCAAGTCAATTGTTAATTTAGCTTTCATTTCTCAAATTGAACCTAAAAATGTTGATGATGCTTTAAGTGATGAATTTTAGGTCATTGCTATACAAGAAGAGTTAAATCAATAAGAGAGAAATAAGGTTTGGACCTTGGTTCCTAGACCTAAACATCATCCTATTATTGGCACCAAATGAGTGTTTAGAAATAAGATGAATGAACAAGGTGTCATAACTAGGAACAAAGCTAGACTAGTAGCTAAAGGTTATAATCAAGAGGAAGACATTGATTATGATGAAACCTTTGCCCCTGTTGCAAGGTTAGAAGCTATGAGGATGCTACTTGCATTTGCATCATTCATAAATTTTAAACTTTATCAAATGGATGTTAAAAGTGCATTTTTAAATGGTTTTATTGAAGAGGAGGTATATATTGAACAACCTTCAGGTTTTGAAAATTTTGATTCTCCAAATCATGTGTTTAAACTTTCAAAAACGCTATATGGATTGAAACAAGCTCCAAGAGCTTGGTATGAAAGATTGAGTAACTTTTTACTAGAGAAAGGTTTCTCTAAAAGAAAGGTTGACACAACTCTTTTCATAAAGAAATCCAAGCATGATTTATTAATTGTTCAAATTTATGTTGATAATATTATTTTCGGTGCTACTAACCATTGCTTGTATGAGGAATTCTCAAAAATAATGCAAGGAGAATTTAAGATAAGTATGATGGGAGAACTCAAATTCTTTCTTGGACTTCAAATTAAGCAATGTAAAGATGGGATTTTCATCAATCAAAACCAACTATGTAAGGGACATTCTCAAGAAGTTTGGAATGGATGGAGCTAAATCAAGCAAAACTCTAGTAAGCACCACAACCAAACTTAACAAGGATGAGAATGGCAAACCGGTTGATGAAAAGCGATTTAGAGGTATAATCGGATCCCTTCTTTATTTAACCGCTAGTAGACCTGCTATTAAGTTTGTTACGTGCTTGTGTGCTAGATTTCAATCAAGTCCTAGGGACTCTCATCTGAATGCTATCAAAAGAATTTTCAAATATCTTTATGGTATAATGCATTTAGGACTTTGATATCCTAGGAGTTCTTCCTTTGACTTGATTAGTTATTCTAATGCTGACTTTGCCAGTAGTTTACTAGATAGAAAAAACACTTCTGGAGCTTGTCAAAATTTAGGAAATTGCTTCGTTTCTTAGTTTAGTAAGAAATAAGTTTCGGTTGCCTTGTCCACCACTGAAGCAGAATATGTGGCGGCTAGTTGTTGTTGTACCTAAGTTCTATGGAAAAAACAATAACTATTGGACTATGGCATTGATATTAATGACATTCCAATTAAATGTGATAATACAAGTGCTATTAACCTTAGTAAAAATCCCATTCAGCATTCTAGAACTAAGCATATTGATATTAGACATCATTTTTTGCATGATCATATGCAAAATGATGATATTTTTCTTGATTTTGTTGATACTAATCATCAATTAGTAGACATTTTTACCAAGCCTCTTTGTGAGGAAAGATTAAATTTTATTAAGTATGAACTTGGTATGATTGATGGTTCAAACTTGTCTTGATAACTTGCTTAATTGATGATTGAATTCTTTTGTAATTATTTTGTTTCTAATGTTTAGTTTCTGTTTATTTTTCATATTTGATACAATTCCTAAATTCATGCTTAATCATGGTTTGTATATTTTTAATTTATTTTTGGTTTTTAATACTTCATTCTAATTATATATTAAATTAATTTTAACTTTTTTTTAGCAAAATTATTTAATAAATTTTTTTACATATTTACAAAATTCTCTTTGATTTTGTTAATTCTTAATGATATATGTCAAAAATATTTGTTTTTAACTATCATTTATTTTAATTGAATGATTAATTTTATGCTTAAAGGCCTATTTATTATGTTTTTAGGACCTTATTTCAACAAATTTGAAAGTTTAAGGACCTTTTTGTAATTTTTGTCAGGAGCAGTTAAGGTTATGACCGTTGCAAGTTTGTTTATCCAGAATAGCTCACGAGTGGACCGCTCGTGAGCAGTGGTTTGACAGTGTATTTTTTTTTATTTTGTTGTTGTTTTGTTTTAATTGTTTGTTTAAAACAAACGGTAACTTTTCTTTTTTGAGCATTTTTAGGACTTATATTATTATTATTATTTTTATATATAAACCCTTTAACATCTTCCTTTCATTTACAATAAGTTACATTTCATATAAATCCCTTCAAAACAATCTCTTTCTCTCAAAAATACTTTTCATCCTTAACCATTTCATACCCTTGTCATGGCTCCAAAGACCAAGTATGCATAAGGTGCCTCTTCATCCTTTAGAAGAGCTACCAAAGATCAACCTAAGAAGTAACCTCCTCTCTCCTACACTTTAATTCAATTTAGGGAAAGGCTTTCTCATTTCAAGGATAGGCAAATTATTTCTTTTAAATATATGTCTCAAACTACCTTGGAAAAGATGGGTTATTTTAATGAGGTTAGAGGTTTACTTGATAATGCGGGTTTGTATGATTTTGCATTCAATGATTTTCTTACGTATCCCACGTTTTTCCATGAATTTCTTGCCTCCTATTACATTCCTCCATTCCTTTCTTGATGATAAACTCTTGAGAAATTCTAGGCAATTCAAGTTTGTTAGAAACTTTTGGCTTTGGAAAGATGAAGTAGAAGATGAAGATGTTAATGAGGTGCAAGAACAAGATTTGGAAGATGTTGAGCAAATAGGCACTCTTAGACTTGAAAGTATTCCTATTAAAGAAGAAATTTCTCAAGAGCATACTCCTCCTCAATATCAAAGAAAAAAGGCAAGAGGACCTTCCACTTCTCAAAGTATTGATGATGAGCCCGCTTGGGTTGGTGGTTTCTTTGATTGCCTATCCGTAGTGGAGTCAAACTTCAACCCAAGGTTTGATCAAGTAAACACTAGACTTGATTATTTTAAGCTAAGAATGGATCACATGGAATATGATATTCATCAATTGTATGCTCATCATAATATACAATGTTCTTGGCCTCCTCCTCCTCCACAAGGCTAAGTTTCTTTTATTTTTCTTTTTTGTATACTTTATGTATCTAAGTTTTTCAATTTTTTATGATTATTGTAATAATTTTTTTTTTGTTTATCTTCTGGATATTTTCTGGATATAAGCCTTAAGTTGTTAGTTTATCTTCTTCACATCATTGTAACTTTACTTTTCTTTTTAATGCCATTTTTTATTTATGCATGACTTTTAATTGTGCTTATACCTACAAAATTCATATTCATGTATAAATTCTTCTTAAGAATGGTTTTTATCTTTGAAAATGAAATGACTTTTATAAAGATTTTGAGTATCTTTGCTTTCATTGTTTTGGTTCTTGATCTTTTATTCCCTTTAGTATTTTTGGCTACCGTAGGCTCTCTTTTTTCTTTTGGCCTTTGACAAAGGGGAAGAAGAAGCTATGGGCTTAAGGGATAAATAATTATGTTTGTGTTTAAAATATGCTAAGTACCACATGATTATGTATGATTGATTGACTAGCTAAACTTTCTATGATCATGTGATGTTTCAATATAGCATATGTAGTATTTTGTGATGCATTATAGTAGCACTACATGAATATATTTTTGAAATTATTTTCTTCATGTTGTCTAGCATAATTTTTTTTAATAATCATGTTATCATGATTTGTTTTTAACACTTTTATCTTGATAGACATTGTCCCTTATATTAAATTTTTATGTTGTCCTTATTTTTGACAAGAAGGGTAATAAAATAAATTTATATTTCTTATTATGTCCAAAAAGGAGGAGAAATAAAGAAATATATTTGCTAAACATGCTACATCAACCCTTATACATGTTATGATAATTCATTTATTTATATGCTCTGATATATGATAAATATTGAATTTATGCATATGTTAAGGGGGAGAAAAATATTTTCTCATTTTGCATCTATTTAATTTGAAAGGGGGAGCTATTTTAATTTAACATGCTTATACATGTTATTTATTTTTTACACACACACATATTATTTATTATCTTTTCAAATTGGTTGTCAAAGCCAAAAAGGGGGAGATTATTGACCATTTGCATGATCAAACTCCTAATTTTGGATTTTGACAAAAAATTTTGATACTAATAATTTCAATTAAGTGTGTAGGGAATTATATACCAATCATATACATTTTTTGATGAATAGTGACTTTTCGGGCTAATCCACCATATGAGATTCAAGAAGGCTTTTGACATCTTTAGAGTTCTTAAATGAGAAAATGATCTTCTTCACTTTTGAAGTAGACATCCTAAGCTTTCTTAATTGAGTTTACTTGTAAAAATTTGAGCTCATTTGAATATGAAAATCTTAAGTCGAAGTCAGCATATGCAGTTTGCATTTCAGATTGAGCATGTCTTAGTATTTCAGCAATATCTTGAGCTATCGATGTTAAATTGAGATGATTCAAAGTGTTATAGAAAGATAAGAAAATTATCTATAACTTTCATGAAGAAAGTTAAGGCTGATTTGATCGTCTTCAATCCCGTTCATGAGCATCTTATGAGCCAGTCACGAGCTGTCCTCTTTTTTGGTGTTCTTGTTGAGGAAAGGGGAAGTGCTGCTCACGAGCCAAAGTCACGAGCATTTTTGCTCGTGACCTGTTCGTGAGGGCAGTACTGTCAGCCTTCAATAGAAATATTTGAATCCAACGGATATATTCTTGCCCCTCACGAGCCAAGGCATGACCCTCACGAGCACTGTTCACTTATGAGCGTCATTTTGACAACTTTAAGTCCAAGATTGAGTCAAAATTAAATATAGACATTGGAGACATGTTTGATACATCCAAAAACTATATTTTTGAGTGTTTGTCTATATAAACACTCATTAGAATTCAATTGAAGGTTTAAGAAATTTGTTTATTATTCATTATCTCTTAAGCATTCAATTGAGCTCTAAAAATTCTCTTAAATAATTTTGTTGTATAAACTCTTGTGAAAGTTGGTTGTGTGTTAGAAATAGAATTTATCATCATCTTAAGTCTTGGGATAGAATAGAAGGGAAGTGAGATTTATTTCTAAAGGAATTGGTTTAAGTGTTATCCATTGAAACACTTGGGATTTGGTTTTTGAGTGAGTTTTGAAAACTCAAGTTGTAAGGTTGTAAGAGTGAGCCATAAAACTCTTGTGTATTCTCAATCTTGTGAATAAGATTGTGGGTGATTAAAAATCCTAACTTGGGGATAAGTTAGGTGGAGACGTATGATTATTGTTGAATCTGAATTCCTTAAACATTTGTGTTTTTCATTCTTCCTTCTCAACTCTTACTCAATTCTTGCAAAGAATTCCTTTAATTTCCTATTTTTGTTCTTAGTCCTATTCAGCCCCCCTCTAGGACTCTTTCAGTTTCAGTACATATATATTTTTAATATGTATATGAATAATAATAATTGAATAAATAAAATAAAAGAAAAATAGAATATAATTGATAAGTTGTACATTTTATTTATGTTAAATAAAAATAAAAATGTGTTTTTAATTGAATAAAAGTAGTATAATTAAAGTGTTTTATATAGAATAAAAGATATGTATTTTAAAATAAGTATTTTTATATAGAGAAAAAGGTAACTAAATAGATTAAAAATAAAATATATTACATTAATTTTATTTTTTTTAATATTTATTACTATTATTTTTAAATATAATAGGATATGTGTTGAAAACTATTAAATTATTGTTGGAGTATGTATAATAGCGTTTTAGTTAAGAAAAATTTTTAAAAATAGAATTTCTAATGGTTTACAAAAAATGATTGAATGATTTGAGATAAAAAAAAATATATTATCTAAATACTTTTAGAATTTGAGTAGTATTGAAATATGTATATTAGTGTTTTAGTAAAAAAATAATACTAAAAAATTATAATAAATATTTTATTAATAATGAAAATTAGGATTTTTAATGGTTTCATACATTAATTTTTAGAGTGAATACTCAAATATGAAGATAGATACTTGTCAAATTTTTGGTTTAATGACTTTAGAGCTCATATATATATATATATATATATGTTTGAGATAAAAAAAATACGTATTATATAAATAATTTTAAAATTTGAATAGTATTGAAATATGTATATTAGTGTTTTAGTCAAAAAATAATACTAAAAAATTATAATTAATATTTATTAATAATGATAATTAGGATTTTTAATGATTTGATACATTAATTTTTAGAGTGAATACTCAAATATAAAGTTAGACAATTATCAAAATTTGGTTTAATTACTTTATCGCTCATTATATAATGCCCCAAGTTAACATTATAACTGTTTAATTTTATATTATAATTCTAAATGTATTAATGATGTAATCTGTGATAACTTTGTAATATCCCATGTTTTTAAATATTTTTACACTGTACCGGGATATGCAGTATTAATAAATTTTGAATGTATATATATGATATTTTTACGAGTTGATATGTATTTAAAATCTATTTTAAATACTGTGTATTATTTACAGTGTTTTACGTAAAATTTTCCCGGGACTTGCATTTTCGGGGAAATTTTCACGTAAATATTTTAATATTAATTATTTTAAATATATTTTCGGACTTGCATGAACTCATGCATATTTTTAAATTACTAAATAAAGACTATATGTGTATATAATTATTTAATTAGGGTTTAATATATATTACCCTAATATTTTATTATTTGTTTATTAATTTATTTTTATTTAATTATTTTATTTATTATTAAATTATTAAAATTATTTTTTATTATTATTTTATTATTGTTTTATTATTTTTTTTCTTTTTCTTTTTTTTCTTTTTCTTTTCTTTTTCTTTCTTTTTCTTTTCTTTCTTTTTCTTTTTTCTTTTTCTTCTTCTTCTTATTCCCGTGCGTGCCCGACCACCACCCCTCACCGTCTGCAACTCCGGTCACCTACCGTCGGTGTTCCTCCCGGCTTGCCACCGCCATTCCCAGCCGTCCCCCACCGCCAGCAGCTCCTTTCCCCGGCGCCGGCAGCCCCATTTTCCTCTTTTGGCCAAAAATCGTCCCTTTGCCGTTTCTCCCATTTTCGGCCACCGTTTTCGACACCGCCGATCTCTTTCTTCTCATTGAGCTCCGATGAGTGTGATTCTAGCTTTGGTTTGAGCTAAAATGGTCTAGAATTGCTTAGGTTTCAATTTTTCCAATTCGGTCACATTAGGGTTTTTGATTTTTTTGAGCTTCAAATTGATTGATTCATGAAAAATCCCTTCAAAAATGTTGATCCTAGTAGCTTAATCTACATGTATGAATTTTTGTGGAATTTTTGGAGATTTTTTGGATTTTTGGGTATTTTTGAATATTTTAATATTATTTTCTAATTTTCGGAAATTAATTATTTAAATTATGAAATTGTGTTTTATGGTTAAATTAGGTGTTGAAATGAATTATAGGAATTTATTTGGAATTTTTATGAATTTCTAAGTATTTATTTTGAATTATTTGATTTTATGTTATTTTGGGAAAATTAGGTTAAATGTGTTTTTATTTGAAATTAATTGGATAATTGAGTTTAATTATTGATATTATTGATAAATATGTTGAGAAAATTAATTTTGGATAATTGTATGATTTTTGGTGAATTTTTGAAATAATTTAAGTATATTTATATATATAGGGGTATTTTGGTAATTTTACCCTAAATTGTCTAAAAATGTAATTTAATCGGTTTTAATAGTTATTTAAGGTATAAAAATGATTTCTAAAAATTATTTGATATTTTTAACTAATTAAAACTATTTTTCGTGAATTATTTTCAATAATATATATAATATACGGTTTTTCTAATAAAATAAGTTTTTATCGGTTTTTACAGTGTTTTAAGGTTAATTATGTAATTTCTACCTATAAAATGAATTTCTATGTTATAAGGATATTTTTGGTATTTTCGGAATTATTCCGTGTTTGTGGACCTCGGTCGGTGGACTGTAGTTTGAAGTTCGACCGTGGGATTTTGATTGTGCCTTGTGTAATTTTTCGAAGTGTGTTTCTTTGCAGGGTTGGCTCTACTCTTTTGAGTAGAGAGATGTCCGTTTTACAGGGGAGGTTCTGCCGAATTTTTGGTAGAATTCTCGTAAAACGTGATGTCCAGTCGAATCCTAATTCTGTTTCTGTATTTAAATACTCTAGATCGAATTCTAAGATTTCTGTTAGGTTTATTCTAATGTATGTCGTTATTGTTTGTTTAGTTGCGCCGAGACCGAGGGCTAGTGGACCAGGCCCGTTGGACCCATCTCGTGGAGCGCACTAGGTGAGTTACTATACTATATATATATGCTTAGGATGCATGATTTAGAAATGCATGTTTTACGTTGATTAAATATGCATAAATAATTTGATTATTTCTTAAGCTTATAATAAGTATATTTTTGGTTTATTTTTGGTATATATTAAATTATATGCATGTTTTGTAACTAAAATATATTTAAATATATTTCCAACTTAATTTATAATTTGATTGAATTTTTTTGACGTATATATACTCGAAATATACCTGGTTTACTTTTGGTATATTTCTGGTATATATATGGATTATATTGTTATTTTATTTACATTCATGCATCATTTATTTTTATGGATGAATGATTTATATTATTAATGAAGGATATCGATAGAACGTGCTTCCTAGTGGGCAGCACTAGGACCGAGTACGTACCGGTACGCCTATAGTGGTTAGGCTATAATACTAACTTATTTGTGGATATTGATTGATTATGATTATTCGATGTGTGAGATGTGGTTTGGGGTGTGATTGCTGGAGCTCGGTTGACCAAGTGTCTCGGGGCCAATCACACTGGCAGTCAGACTGCTGGAGCTCGGTTGACTTAGTGTCTCGGGGCCAGTCTACTGTCTAAATGGATTAAGTGGATATATTTGGATTAAGTGAGCCTGTATGGCTAGAGTGTTGTCTAACACTATTTTTGAGGTTGCGATATTCTAGGGTTCTATGTGATCCTTCATAAACTGTGATTTTCAATAAAATATATAAAAATGATTTTTCTGCATCTGTGTGAATTTGCCTGTATATATACATATTAGATATGTATTATTGACTGTATGCATTGTCATTTAGTATGCATGTATATATATTATAGTAATTCACTCAGTGAGGTCTGACTCCCCTCCGTTGACTATTTTTCAGGAGAGTCAACTTCTTCAGACCTCAGTAGCAGGTCGATACGCCGGATTTCTTCCGCCCCGGCTTCTTTGTGTAAATCATTTACTTGAGTCTTATTTATTTAATCTAGACACTGCAGTAGTTGTGAATTAAAGTATTGGATTTCATGTATTTTATTTAAAGAGATGTATTATATTGAAACTGGATTTGTATTAAAAGATTATATATATGTGATGAGGTTTGATTCAAATCCAGTGATGAAACTGTTCTTATTATATTTATGATTTTTATTTCCGTTATATATTATATGATTATTGTTATTATTGCATGATTTATTTTATTTTTAGGCTTGCTACAAGTTCCGGATTCGAAAGAATTCCCGTTTCCTAGCGCCGGTCATGGTCCCTGTTTTGGGTCGTGACAAACTTCTTATAAGAAAAATAACTGAATTATTAGTTTATATGATTAAAAGTTAAAATTAATTATTTACTCATTTTCTTTTTCATTTTCCTATTTATTTTCTTTTTAAGAAAAACCTCGATGAGTTTCAAAGTAAAAAAACCATAGAAAAAACAAAGCATAAAAATTTGAATTAATATTTTCTATTAATATAAAAGTCATTCCAACTAAATATGAAAAAGTTGCCCAATAAAAAGTAATTATTTTAAATTATATGAAAATTAATTTTATAAATTAATAATGATAAAGTTCAAATTTTATATCTTATTCCGTGGATCACTGTCTCAATATTAAATTTTAATTTATTAACACTGATTTGGAAGTTTGAAAGTTTGATTTCTCCATATAAATGGATTGCTTATTTCTATCCTTTAAACGGCGAGCAAACGTTATAAGGATAACTGTAAAGTCCTCTATACATAAATAAATTCTTTTTTTGGGAACAAATACATAAAATAAATTGTTAAATTAGCTTTGAAGTGTGATGCATTTTATTTTGTTAATGATAAACTTAGCTACTGCCACCTTATCACTTTTCATTTGATTTTATATTGTTATTTCTGATAAAATTATTAACAATTTCTTTAATAACTTGGAGAGACAAAAGTGGAACTCTTAATTTGTTAATGACTTTCAAAGAAATTATACTGGTAAGCTAATCAACCTTCGATAATAAAAATATCAACAATTAATTTAATTAAAATATATTTGAAATTGAAATAAAATTATAAATATTACAAATTTTTAAATTTGTAATGCTGATGAATTACTAATTATTATATTTTTTCTCTCTTTTTTTAAAAAATTAGATTAAATTGTTAAATTTTAACACCACAAAAAGAGGAGATAAAAATTGAAAAGTTTGATCCCGATCTCTTCAAATAGAATATCCACACTTTTTATCATTTGAACTATTTAGGAGACATTATTATATTCTCTTTTGACATGGTAGAGATGGATGAATATACATTTAGGATATGAATGTTCACTTATATATATATATATTATGCATCTTCAAATTTATGACTTTGCAACAAAGGGTTCATGGCATCAACAGATGATTCCAAGCTATAGGACCCACATTCCTCAATCATTTGTTCTTCTTTCAGCTTACCCCATATTAGAGCATAGAACCCTATAGATATAAATGCAGCTCCAATGACACTGCAGCACATTAAAAAACATAGGTGAAACATGAAAAAAAAAACCCATAGCAAAATCCTGATAAGTTAAAAAGGCAAGCAATTATATAATACCTTCCAAGATGAAGTGCATCTCCTAGCAATACAACACCCATAGCAGCTTCTATTACAATTGACAATGGCTTAAATTAGAGCTCAAACCATCTTATACTTAGCCAAAGAAAACAAAAAATTGCTGTGATATGAGCAAATTTACCACACCCAATAGTCCCAACAAGGCAGATTCCTGAGATAACAGAGAATTGGAGCAAAGGGAACCTTGTAGAGCTGCACATTGAAATTCACTTGATTATTTAATGCTAATTTATAGTGTAACGAGCTCAAAAACATATGTAGGTAAATGATAAAAACTTCTTTCACGCTATTAAAATTAAAAAGATTATGCTCTTATCTCTAACCGCAGCATAGTTCAAAAAAAAAAAAAAAACAGATGTACCGGCAAAGGAGGAAAGGAATAGGAAGGAGAACAAGAGTGTTGATTAAAGTTGTGTAGAAGATCAACACATAATAGCTCATTCCCTTCAAAGATGCTGCTTTGAATATGGTGGATAAGCCTACTGAAGCACACTCTGCTGCAACCATAGCTGCGAATAGCAGTACATGCTTGTAAAAGTACCCTGATGCCATCTCTACCTCCAGATCTCAATGTTTCTGTATCCCTGGAAATTTCTTAACCGGAAAAATTCACCAGATTTGTGGGTGGCAAACATGGACAAATATTATAATAACACCAGAATCATGATGTAGTTTGCAGTTACAGATAAAAAAAAGATCTTGCGCAAATCATTTATGTCATTGATTTGACTTGGCCTAACCAATCTTTTAATTACACAATCTTCCAGGACAAAGATGTCATATTCTGATAGCACTACCATCAAAAGAATACAAGAAAAATAATTTAAATATCTCATTTGTCCCTAATACAGCAGAATACACGAGGGCATTTGTGAAAAGTTTGAATTCTGGTCTTATTGGAAAGCAAAATTTAGAGGAAAAGAAAAAGAAAAAATTTAAGAAAATTATATATATATATTTTTTTATATATTCATAGGAGAGAGGTTATATATTATATATATATATATATATATATAGAAAATATAATTACATATTAAATAGATATAAAATAATATTTTAAATAAATCAAATATTTAATTGTTAATTGTATATAAAGATTTGATTTTTAATATATATAATTAAATTTTTGATTTTCTGGAGCTCAACTCAATACTTTTCTTGAAGTTGGTAAGTGTATGTCAATTATTTTCAATTTATCAAGTGAGTTGTATAACGTTTTTCCGAATTCAACCTTTGTGAGGATGTCAGCTGGTTGGATTTGAGAAGAAATAAATGGAAGACCAATTGTTCTTTGATTCATATGATTTTTCATGAAATGTATGTTAACCTCCACATGCTTAGTTCAATCATGTTAAACCGGGTTATTTGCAATTGATATGGTTGCCTTATTATCACAATGTAACAATATAGGTTTCAAATGATTTAGTCTCAGATTCTAAACATTTTGTTTTATCCAGAGCAACTCACATATACCATGAGCAATTCCTTTAAACTCAGCTTCAACGCTTGACCTTCCATGAGCATTTTCTGTTTCTTGCTCCTTTAAGTGATCAAATTCTTTCTAACAAATGTAAAGTACCCAGATGTTGCTTTTCAATCAGTTTGATCTCTGGCCCAGTCAGTATCCATATAACTAGTAATTTCATAATCCTTATTTCCCCCAAAAAATAAACCTTTGTCAGGAGAAAATTTTAGATATCTCAACACTTGGCATACAACATCCATATGTTCTTTACTCGGAGAATCCATGAATTGACTTACAACACTTACTACATAAACAATATCTGGTCGAGTATAAGATAAGTAGATTAATCTTCTCAGTAGCCTTTAATATTGATTATAATCAGTTGAAACTTGATCTCCTCGAATTGATAGTCCATAGTTGACTTCAATTGGAGTCTTGGCTGATTTACAATCAAACATGTCTATTTCTGTCAATAGATCCATTACATACTTTTGTTGGCAGAGAGAAATTCCTTGAGCTGATCTTGCAACTTCAATCCTCAAAAAATACTTCAAGTTACCCAAATCCTTAAGTTTAAACTCGATTGCTAACTGTCTTTGTAGAGTTATTATCTCATTAGGATAATTTATAGTGACTACCATATCATCAACATACACAACAAGAGTAGTGACTTTACCCGTCTTTTGTTTAATGAATAGTGTATGGTCAGCATTACTTTATTTATAATTAAGCTTCCTTATAAAGGTTGAGAGTTGTCCAAACCATGCTCGAGGCTATTGTTTTAGTCCATACAATGCTCTTTTTAGTTTGCATACTCGGTCAGTGTCCCTTATTTCGGGTGGTGGATCCATATACACTTATTCATTTATAATTCCATTTAAAAAGGCATTTTTTTTACATCAAATTTTCATAGTGGTCAGTCTAGGTTGGTAGTTAAGGAATAAGAACTCGAATGACATTCATTTTTGCTATTGGGGCAAATGTATCTTTATAGTCAATTCCATACTTGTGAGTATATCATTTCACAACCAACTGAGCTTTATGTTGATTAATGCTTCCATCTGGATTCAGTTTGACGATGAATATCCACTTGCATTTAATCGTTTCCTTTCCTTCAGAAAGTATAACAAGTTCCCATGTGGAGTTCTTCTACAATGCTTCCATTTCATCATTCATGGCTTTCTTCCAAGTTGGATAAGCTAGAGCCTCCTGCATATTACTCAGAATACATACAGTCGATAATTGATTTGCAGTATATGCATATGATTTTGATAAATAGTTTATTGATATGAAGTTATTGATATGATATTTAGCTTTGGTATTAAGGTTCAGAACATATTATTTTTTGGAATCCCTTTATTGATTTTAGAAGGATAATGAGGCTCGGTATTCTCGGTATTTGGAGTTACTAAAGGAGACAAGTTTACCTCATTGTGCACATCCAGAGTTTCCTCAACTTTAGGTGTGGACTGGGAAGATGTACTATCTTAATTAGTTTCTAATAAGATGCTCATAACACTCAGAACATGTAAGACACTTGAAACATTTAGAATAAGTGAGACACTCGGAACACTCGAAATAATTGAGACACTCGAAATGCTATCTTCAAAGATGCTTTGAATTCCCTCCCCCTAAAGAGAGCATTCAGATTGAGAAAAGAAGGGAGCATTTTCATGGAACTAAACATCCTGAGTTACAGACATCTTTTTAGCATTTGGATCATAACATCGACATCCCTTTTATTGATCAGCATAGCCGACAAAGAGAAACCAGATAGCTCGAGGATCTTATTTACAGAGTACCTAATGAACATATGTCGAGCATCCAAAGAGTTAGGGCTCAAGATTATTTAGAGGTGGAGATGAGATAAGTTCCTGAAGTTTCTAAAGAGGCATTTTGAAACTGAGTACTCTTGATGGAGTCCGATTGATAAGAAATGCAGCGGATCAAACAACCTCTCCCTAGTATTCCTGAGGAACATTCATGTCAAACAATGATGATCAGATGACTTCCAATAACTGTTGATTTTTCTATTCTGCTATACCATTATATTGGGGAGTTTTGACACAGGAAGTTTGGTCGTGAATGCCATGCTCATGAATCTTTAAGAGCTGAGTTAAGATACTTTCCACCATCGTCAAATTATAAGACTCGAATTTTACTCTAATATTGCATAGCCACCATTTTGTACAGGTCCTGGAAAGTATAGCACACATCTCCTTTATTTAAAAGTAGGGATACCCAAGTCATTCGGGTACATTCATAAATAAACTTTACAAAATATCGAGCACTAGACAGAGTGGAAATCCAAGCAAGTCCCATACATCAGAATGAATGGTCATAAATGGAATTAAATTTTTATTATAACTCGGAACATATAAAATCTAGTGGCCCTTTGCCAATTTACAAATATCACACTTAAATTTAGAGTTTGTGATACTCAAAAATAATTTTGTCTTTATTTGTCTAAGATAATTAAAAGAAAGATGTCCAAGACGATGATGCCACAAAATGACTTGGTCTTTGTTAAGTGACTTCTACCAACATTGTTGGCTTGGCTTGATTTTTAACTAAAACCACTATACAAATCAATATAGTATAACTTTCCACGTTTAACACCAGAGCCAAGAATCCAGTGTGTTGTAATGTCTAAAATAAACAATAATTAGGCTAAAATTTGATAGTGCAATTTAAGATTTCGGTGATTTGACCAACAGATAGTAGATTACAAGAAAAAGATGGAACAACAAAAATATTATTTAGATTAAGAGAGTTAGAGTTAGGTAATGATCCTTTATGAGTGACGGGTGTTATTCCTCCATTAGCAGTCAGGATATTTTGTTAAGTTAACGGTTGAATGTATGTAAAATGGTGGGTGGAGTTTGTATATGATCAGTAGCACTTGTATTGATAATCCATGTATTATTTCGAGTAAGATTTGTTATACCTGATGTTTCATCAAGATCATCACTTGGTTTAGTGACACTAAAGGGACAATTGCAACTTTTTTTAGCTTCTTACAAGACTTTCTATTGAAATTCCACCATTCAAATAGCCCATAATTTCATAGCACCATTCCTTGGAATGTCCAACTTTACTACAATGAGTACATGTTTATGTATTGGACTTGTTCGGTACTTTCCCTTTGAACTGTGGGCAAGTCTAAGCTACTATAAGTACTGCAAGGTCCGGTAGAATCTTTGGCTCCTCCATTGTTTGTCGTTGGTTATAATCCCTATGCACATATGCATAACTAGACTCGAGATCAAGAGGTGGATCCTTCCATAGTATTTCACTCTGAGCATTGTTAAATTTTGAGTCAAGTTCGACTAGGAAAATATGTGTTCAAAGCCGAGTAATATGCTTGTGGAGTGATACTACTTCATTAACATCCTCCCTTTTCGCACTCATTCGGGCATCAATCTCCTAAAATATTCCAACCAGCTCATTATAGTATGTAAGAAATGGCCTACCATTCTGACATATAGTAAATGATTTTTGGTTTAATTCAAACAATTGAGTTTCATTAGATCCATCATAGAAGATTTTTGAGACAATATCCTATATCTCCTTTGCTATTTGAAGATGGATGAATCTCTACATCAATGTTGGACTCATAGAATCAATAAGCCAACTTTTGATTCAGTTATTATCAATAAGTCAAGTCTTCAAAGATTTATCTCTTGTTAGTGGTTTTGGCATTGTGCCAGTAAGAAAGCCAGATTTATTTCTGGCTCCAATTCACATCTCCATGAGTTGTGGCCATAAAGGATAGTTCGTATTATCAAGTAAAATTCCAGTAGAAAAAAGAGAATTATCTTGAAGAGTTTGAATGAGGGTGGGTGTTCCATGGGATACAATGGATGCATTTTTAGTGGTCATGGTTTCAAGAATTCAATACAAAAAATTCGATTTCAATACGTATACTATGATACCATGAAAAATAAAATTCATAGGAAAAATTCAAGGGAATTATACTTTTTTTTTTCATTTATTCACAAGAGAGGTTACATCTCTTATATATATATATATATATATACATGTAGAAGATCTAACTACATATTAATTAGGAATAGAATAATCTTCTAAATAAATAAAAGATTTACTTCCTAATTGTATACAAAGATTTGATTCCTAATATATACAATCAAATATTTGACTTTTTAGAGCTCACCTCAACAATTATCACTTAAAAAGAAAAAGACTGTCCATTTGTTATATAATCCATCAATACTGTATTATGAAAAAAGATAATTTATCTGGAAAAAAAGAAAAAAATAAAAACTAATGTAGTTAGAAAATTCAAAATTATATGATCTCACTGTTAATAAAAAAATTCTGATAAAAAGAAAAAATGAAATCTAATATATTGAGAAAGTCCAAAGCCTTTTCTAATTTATTACTGCATTTTAATTCTAAAAAAAATCTATTATTTTATTTTTAACTCTAAAAACAATTTTTTATATACTTCTTTTCATATCTTATTTTTATTTATTTATACTAGTATTATGTTATCTGTACATCTATATTTATATTCTTATATATTCATTAAATAAAAATATATTCATTATTTCACAAAAATAATATAATTATTTTTACTAATTAATTTTTATATATTTTTTTATACCAAAAACTTTTAGACTAAAAAAGAAAACAAAATTATGTAAAATAATGATTTAAACTAAAATATGTTTTTAAAATACAACTACTGCCATTGTGGATTGTTGGAGTAAAGCAGTGATTTTCATAATTCTTGATGAAGAAGAATTTAAGTTTATGGGTGATAAGAGTTTTGCACCTAAATCTCATATCCGCTATCACGGCTAGGAAGATGCTGAGGAAGGGTTGTTAGAGATATTTGGCATTAGTCAGGGATACTTCAGTGGAGAAGTTGTCACTCATAGATGTTCTTGTTGCCTGTGAGTTTCCTAATATTTTTCTTGAGGAGTTGCTAGGTTTACCATCTCACAAAGAGATTGAGTTCTGTATAGATATGGTTCTAGGCACTACTCTTATTTCGATGCTGCCCTATAGAATGGCTCTTGCAGAGTTGAAAGAGTTAAAGGAGCAGTTGCAGGAATTGCTGGATAAGGGTTTTATCAGACCTAGTGTTTCTCCTTGGGGTGCACCAGTCCTGTTTATGAGGAAGAAGGATGGTACCCTAAGACTGTGCATAGACTACAAAGAGCTGAATAAGGTGATAATGAAGAATAAGTATCCTCTCTGAGGATAGATGATTTGTTTGATCAGTTTTAGGGTGCATAGTTCTTTTCTAAGATTGATTTGAGGTCGAGTTATCATCAGTTGCAGATCAGTGAAACCGATGTTCCTAAAACGGCATTCCGCACTCGATATGGCCACTTTGAGTTTCTAGTGATGTCATTTGGGTTAACTATTGCACCAACTGCTTTCATAGATTTGATGAACAGGGTATTCAGACCATTTATGGATCAGTTTATGGTAGTCTTTATTGATGATATATTGGTCTATTCAAAGAGTATGGAGGAGAATTTATATCACTTAAGGACTGTACTGTAGACACTAAGAGAACATCAGCTTTATGCTAAATTCTCGAAGTGTGATTTCTAGTTGGAGAGTGTTTTATTCCTTAGACACGTGGTTTCTAAAGATGGTATCCAAGTTGATCCACAAAAGATAGAGGTAGTGTCTGAGTGGCCTAGACCGACAACAGTTATAGAGATTCATAGTTTTTTAGGTTTAGCTGGGTATTATAAGAGATTTGTGCATTATTTTTCCAGAATTGCAGCTCCTATGACTTGCTTGACTCAGAAGAACATGAGTGGTCAGATGCTTGTGGGAACAGTTTTCAGTTGTTGAAGGAGAAGTTGACCACAACTCCAGTTTTGGCCTTACCTAATGGAGTAGATAAGTTCACTATGTATTATGATGCCTTTAGAGTTGGCCTAGGTTATTTGTTGATGCAGAATGGTAGGGTGATAGCTTATGCTTCGAGGAAGTTGAAGAAGCATGACCAGAATTATCCTACCCACGACCTAAAGATGGCTGTAGTGATTTTTGCTCTCAAGATTTGGAGACATTATTTGTACGGGGTGACTTGTGAAATTTTCACTGATCACAAGAGCCTTAAGTACATTTTTCAGCAGAGAGATCTGAATTTGAGGCAAAGGAGATGGTTAGAGCTCCTGAAGGACTATGACTGTGAGATTCTTTATCATCCAGGTAAGGCTAATGTGATAGCAAATGCCTTGAGTAGGAAGTCCTCAAATAGTCTTGCTCACATCAGTATGGAGAGGAGATCGTTGTTCCAAGAGTTGCACCAGTTAGTGGATCAAGGTTTGATGATGAAGATGAGTAGATCTGGTGGATTGTTAGCTCAGTTCAGAGTTCAATTTATGTTGAGAGATAGGATTAAGGTAGCTCAGGGCCTAAATCCTATTATAGAGAGCTTGTAAAGAATATTCATACAGGGAAGTTCATTGATTTCACACTCGATGATGAAGGTGTTTTATGGATCAGTGGTAGGTTGTGTGTTCCTGATGTGGATAATTTGAGAGAAGAGATCCTTGAGGAAGCACATTCTACAGCCTATAGCGTACATCCAGGTGTCACTAAGATGTACCACAGTATCAGAGACTTGTACTAGTGGGATGGATTGAAGAAGGATGTAACTGATTTTGTTGCTAAGTGTTTGACGTGTCAGCAAGTGAAAGCTGAACTTCAGAAGCCTTCTGGGAAGCTTTAGCCACTTCTTATTCCTAAGTGGAAATGGGAGAGAATTGTTATGGATTTTATGGTTGGGTTACCTCATTCTAAGGATGGATATGATTCCATCTAGGTGATTGTGGGCAGGTTGACCAAGTCTGCTTATTTATTGCCTATGAAAGTCACCTATTTTATAGCTAGATTGGCGAAGCTGTATGTTAAGCATATGTGTGCCTTCATAGAATACCCGTGTTCATTGTATCTGATAGAGGTTCAATGTTTACCTCTTATTTTTAGCAGAAATTGCAGGAAGCGATAGGCACTAGGCTTGATTTCAGTACTGCTTTTCATCCTCAGACATATGGTCAGTCTGAGAGGATGATCCAGACACTAGAAGATATGTTGAGGATGTGTGTATTGGATCTGGGAGGTAGTTGGGATAATCATTTGCCGCTTGTGGAGTTTGCATATAATAACAGCTACCATAGCAGTATTAGGATGGCACCGTATGAGGTTTTGTACAGAAGGAAGTGTAGATCCCCTTTGAGTTGGGATGAGATTGGGAAAAGAGTGTTAACTGGACTTGAGATGGTTCAGGATGCAATAGAGAAGGTTGTTATAATTAAAAGAAGATTAGAGACCGCAGTTAGTAGACAGAAGAACTATGTGGATCTAAGACGTAGAGATATGGAGTTCCAGGTTGGAGACTATGTATTTTTGAAAGTGTCTTTGATGAAGAGTGTGATGAGATTTGGCAAGAATGGTAAGCTAGCACCGAGATACATTGGACCGTTCGAGATTATGGAGAGTGTCACGACCCAAAACAGGGGCCATGACCGGCGCTAGGGAATGGGAATTCTTTCGAATCCGGAACCCGTAGCAAGCCTAAAAATAAAATAAAACATGCAATAATAACAACAACAATATTATATGCAGCGGAAATAAAAAAAATCATAAATATACTAATAACATTCTCATTACTGGATTTAAATCAAATCTCATATATATAAATCTTTCAGTACAAATCCAGTTTCAATATAATACATCTCTTTAAATAAAATATATGAAATCCCAAATTTTAATTCACAACTACTGCAGTGTCTAGATTATAAAAATAAGACTCAAGTAAATAATTTACACAAAGAAGCCGGGACGGAAGAAATCCAGCGTACAGGCTTGCTACTGAGGTCTGAAGATGTTGACTCTCCTTAAAAATAGTCAACGGAGGGGAGTCAGACCTCACTGAGTGAATTACTATAATATATATACATACACACTAAATGATAATGCATACAGTCAACAATAGATATCTAATATATATATACATGCAATTACACACAAATGCAATAAAATCATTTTTATATATTTTATCTGAAAATCATCTTTTATGAAGGATCACATAGAACCCTATGATATCGAAAACCTCAGATAGTGTTAGACAATACACTAACCACACAGGCTCACTTATTCCAAATATATCCAATTAATCCATTTGGACAGTAGACTGGCCCCGAGACACTAAGTCAACCGAGCTCCAGCAGTCTGACTGCCAGTGTGATTGGCCCCGAGACACTTGGTCAACCGAGCTCCAGCAATCACACCCAAATCACATCACACATATCAATAATCACAATCAATCAATATCCACAAATGGTTAGTAATATAGCCTAAATACTATAGGCGTACCGGTACGTACTCGGTCCTAGTGCTGCCCACTAGGTAGCACGTTCTATTGATATCCTTCATTAATAAATATAAAACATTCATTCATAAAAATAAATGATGCATGAAGTTCAATAAAATATCAACATAAATCATATATATACTAGAAATATACCAAAAATAAACCAGGTATATTTCGAGTATATATACGTCAAATGAATTCAATCAAATTATAAATTAAGTTGGAAATATATTTAAAAACATTTTAAATATATTTTATTTACAAAACATGCATATAATTTAATATATACCAAAAATAAACCAAAAATATACTTAAATACAAATCATATTATTTATGCATTTTAATCAAAATAAAACATATATTTCTAAATCATGCATCCTAAGCATATATATATAGTATAGTAACTCACAAATTAGTGCGCTCCACGAGACGGGTCCGACGGGCCTGGTCCACTAGCCCTCGATCTCGGCCCAACTAAACAAGCAATAACGACAGACATTAGAATAAACCTAACATAAATCCTAGAATTCGATCTAGAGTATTAAACACAGAATCAGAATTAGGATTCGACCGGATATCACGTTTTACGAGAATTCTATCGAAAATCCGACAGAACCTCCCTTGTAAAAAGGACATCCCTCTACTCAAAAGAGTAGAGCCGACCCTGTAATGAAACACACTTCGAGAAAATAAGCTCAACACAAATCCACAACCCCTCGGTTGGACTCCAAACTACAGTCTACCGACCGGGATCCACAATCACAGAATAATTTTAGAAATACCAAAAATACCCTTATTACATAGAAATCCATTTTATAGGTAGAAATTACATAATTAACCTTTAAACACATTAAAAATCAATAAAAACTCATTTTATTAGAAAAATCGTATATTATATATATAATTGAACATAATTTACGAAAAAATATTTTTAATTAGTTAAAAATACTAAATAATTTGTAGAAATAATTTTTATACCTTAAATAACTATTAAAACCAATTAAATTACATTTTTAGCCAATTTAGGGTAAAATTACCAAAATACCCCTATATATATAAATATACTTAAATTACTTCAAAAATTCACCAAAAATTATAAAATTATCCAAAATTAATTTTATCAACATATTTATTAATAATCTCAATAATTAAACCCAATTATCCAATTAATTTCAAATAAAAACACATTTAACCCTAATTTTCCAAAATTCCATAAACTTCAATAATTCAAAATAAATACTTAGAAATTCATAAAAATTCCAAATAAATTCCTATAATTCATTTCAACACCTAATTTAACCATAAAACACAATTTCATAATTTAAATAATTAATTTCCGAAAATTAGAAAATAATATTAAAATATTAAAAAATACCCAAAAATCCAAAAAATCTCCAAAAATTCCACAAAAATTCATACATGTAGATTAAGGTACTAGGATCAAAATTTGTGAAGGGAGTTTTCATTAATAAATCAATTAGAAGCTCAAAAAAAAATCAAAAACCCTAATGTGACCGAATTGGAAAATTCGAAACCTAAGCAATTCTAGACCATTTAAGCTCAAACCAAAGCTAGAATCACAGTCAACGGAGCTCAAGGAGAAGAATGAGACCGGCGGTGTCGAAAATGGTGGTTGAAAGAGGGAGAACGGTGTGAAGCTCGACTTTCGGCCTCTCAAGCTATTTCCGGCCAAACTCGACGGAATAGGGTGCTGCTGGCGGCGGAGAAGGCTGGGGAAGGAGGTGGCACACCGGACGGCACACCAACGATGAGAAATCGACAGTTGCAGGTGTCGGACGGCGGTGAGGATGAAGATCGGGGAAGAAGATACACACGGGGGCAAAACGGTAATTTTTCCAAAAGTTTGATTTTTAATGTATTATATGTATATATATATATACTTTATACTATATATTAAAATAATATTAAATTACACACATTAAATATACACCACACACATATAATTTAATATTTTAATAATTTATACTAAATAAAAATAATTAAATAACAATAAAACTAATAAATAATTAATAAAATATTAGAGTAATATTAAACCTTAATTAAATAAATATATACACACATAGGCCTTATTTAGTATTTTAAAAATATGTATGAATTCATGCAAGTCCGAAAATATATTTAAAATAATTAATAATAAATTATTTACGTGAAAATTTTCCCGAAAATGAAAGTCCCGGGAAAATTTTACATAAAGTACTGTAAATAATACACAGTAATTAAAATAGGTTTTAAATACATATCAACTCGTAAAAATATCATAAGATATATACAAAATTATTAACACTGCATATCCCGATATAGTGTAAAAATATTTAAAAACACGGGATATTACAGAGAGAGTGGGCATGGTTGCATATCGGTTGGCTTTGCTTTCGAATTTGTCTCAAGTGCATCTAGTGTTCCATATCTCGATTCTGAGGAAGTATATTTCGGACCCTTTACACGTATTGCAGCCTAATAGTGTGGAAGTGAATGAAGACCTGACGTTCGAGGAGGAACCTATTGCAATTGTAGATTATCAAGTTCGTCAGTTGTGTTCAAAGCAGATTCCGATGGTTAAGGTGTTGTGGCGAAGCAACAAAGTAGATGAGCACACTTGGGAGACTGAAGCAGAGATATGAGCTTCTTATCCTTATCTCTTTCCTCGATGATTCTTGTTTCTGCTCTTTTCTTTGAATTCAAGGACGAATTCTTATAAAGAGAAGAGATTGTAAAGACCTGGTATTTTAAATTAAATAATATTATTTCGGGATATGCAGTATTAATAATTTTAAATTTTAATTGTATATTATTATCTTTAATTGTTAATATTATTTACGTATTTTATTTTAAGGAATTATTTACATAAAAATAATTTATTTTACATGGGATTATTTGATAATATTAAAGTTATAATATTACATTATTATTATTATTATTATTATTATTATTACTACTACTACTACTACTATTAAATTGGATGAAGGGCATTTCGGTAATTTTATAATTAAAAAAATAGAAAAGTTAAATTTATTTTCGAGTCAAAGGTCCTTCTGTCTTTTCCCTTTTCTTTTTTTTTTCTTCTTCTTCTTCCTCTCTCTCTCTCTCCACCATCACAGACCATCAGAGCTGCCCCACCTGCAACCACCAACCGCCGCCACTTCCCTCTCCCTCCAGCTGCCGTCCGGCACCTTCAGCACGCCGGGAAGCCGCCTGGATTGCCAGGAAAGCAAAGGTGCCGAAACTTGAAGCTTCCTCTTGCCAGCGAGATTCCGGCTACCCCAGCTCGTCAAACCAGACTTGTTTGGAAGCTTTTCCTTCGCTGAGTCCATTTTGGAGCTCCGTTTGAGCTCAAAACCTTTAGATTTTTAGATATCTTCATTTTTTAGTTTATGTGTTTTAGGGTGGATTTTTAACATTTTTGAACTTCATTTAGGTTGATTCATGGCAACTTGCTTCACAAATGTTGTTTGTTGTAGTCAAAATTCTCAAATATATTTTTTGTGAATTTTTTTGAATTAATTTGAATTTTGGTTAATTTTTGATAATTATATTAATTAATTATTTTATTGAAAATTTAGTTGAATTTGTGTTTGTAATGTAAGTTAATAATTTTAGAATATTTAAAATGATTTTTGGTGAATTTATATAATTTTTGAGAATATTAATTATATTATGTATATTATATATTATTGAGTTAATTGTGTAATTTTGTGAAAATTATGGTTAATAATATGTTTTAGATGGTTTTAGAATTATTTAGGGCATTAAAATGATTTTTATAAATTATTTACTATTTTTAACTAATTAATACTAATTTTCAAAAATTATTTTCAAATAATATATTATTTACTATTTTGGTGATTTAATGGGTTTTTAATTACTTTTAATACATATTTAGGCTATTAAAGCTACTTGAATATATAAAAGTGAATTTTTACTATTTTAATTTGAATTATTGAAAAATTGAATTTTTTATTAATATTATATTATTATTTGAGATTTTTATTTAATTATTGTGAAAATAATTGTATTTGGTGTTTTAATGTTTAAATATATTATATTTTGGTATTTTGAGGATATTTATGAAATTTAATGATTTTTATATATATTTATTATTTATTTAATTTTTGGTGAATTTATGAACCTCGGTTGGGAATTGTGCAGTTCGGGGTCTCAACTCGAGGAGTTGTGCAATTTGTGTTAGAAGTGCATTTTTCTTGTAGGATCGACTCTACTTTTTAGTAGAGAGATTGTAATATCCCGTGTTTTTAAATATTTTAATACTGCATCGGGATATGCAGTGCTAATATTTCTTATATATAATACTGATATTTTAAGAGTTGTAATTTAATTAAAGCTAATTTTAATTGTTTTATATTATTTTAAATATTTTACATAAAATTTTCCCGGGACTTGCATTTTTGAGAAAATTTACACGTAAGAAATTCAATATTAATTATTTTAAATGGATTTATAAAATTGCATGAGTCCATGCATTATTTTAATTGTCATATTAGAATATATATATATTTACACATGCATGTATATTTACATAATTGATTTAAATTAGGGTTATTTCCATTAAATCATACTATATTATATAGTTAATACTTAATTAGCATGTGTATATATATATATATATATAATATTTGTAAAATTACAAAACCTACCCCCCCTTTCTCTTTCTCTTTCCCGACGTCCCCTTCCCCTCTCATCGCTGCTACTTCCGTTCTCAAGCCATTGGTGTGCCGCCAGCAGCTCCGCCCTTCCCAGCTAGCGGCTCCGCCACCTTTCCTTCTCTTCTCCGACGTCGTTTGCCTATGTTATCGTCGGAAAGCCGAAAGTTGTATTTTCTTCCTCCCTCGCGATTCCGACCACCAAATTCCTTGCTTCCGGTGTCGTTGGACTCCCCTGAAGCCATAGAAGATGATTCCAAGCTTTGTTTGAGCTTAAAACTTGATTTGGTATGGTTTTTCTCAATTTTTCAATTCGGCCAATATAGCTTCTCAATTTTTTTTGAGCTTCAATTGATCGATTCATGAAAAATCCCTTAACAAATGCTGTTCCCCTTATCTTAATCTTCATGTGTGAATTTTTGTAGAATTTTTGGAATTTATTTGGATTTTTGGGTATTTTTGAATATTTTATTATTATTTTCTAATTTTCGAAAATTAATTAATTAAATTATGAAATTGTGTTTTATGATAAATATAGGTGTTGAAATAAATTATAGAAATTTATTTAGAATTTTTGTGAATTTTTTTGTATTTATTTTGAATTTGTTTAGGTTTATGTAATTTTGGAAAATTAGGTTAATTGTGTTTTTAATTGAAATCAATTATTTAATTGAGTTTATTTATTGATATTAGTGATATATATGTTGAGAAAATTAATTTTGTGCGATTATATTATTTTTGGTGAATTTTTGGAGTAATTTTAGTATATTTATATATATAGGGGTATTTTGGTAATTTTACCCTAAATTGACTAAAAATGTAATTAAATTGGTTTTAATAGTTATTTAAGGTATAAAAATGATTTCTAAAAATTATTTAATATTTTTAATTAATTAAAACTATTTTTCGTAAATTATTTTCAAATTATATATATAATATACGATTTTTCTAAATAAATGAGTTTTATTGGTTTTTACTGTGTTTTAGGGTTAATTATGTAATTTCTACTTATAAAATGTATTTCTATGATATAAGGATATTTTTGGTATTTCTATATTGTTTTGTGAATTGTGAACCCCGATCGGTAGACTGTAGTTTGGAGTTCGACCGAGGGGTTGTGGATGTGTTTCTGGGTCTATTTTTCAAAGTGTGTTTCTTTGCAGGGCCAGCTCTACTCTTTGAGTGGAGAGATGTCCATTTTACAGGGGAGGTTCTGTCGAATTTTCGATAGAAATCTCGTAAAACGTGATGTCCGGTCGAACCCTAATTCCGATTCTGTGTCTAATATTCTAGATCGAGTTTCTAGGATTTTTTGTTAGGTTTATTATGATGTTTGTTATTTTTTATTTGTTTAGTTGCACCGAGACCGAGGCCTAGTGGACCAGACCCATCGGATCCATCTCGAGGAGTGCACTAAGTGTGAGTTACTATTATATATATATATGCTTTAGGGTGCATGATTTAGAAATATATGTTTTATTTTAATTAATTATGCATAAATAATTCAATTAGTACTTAAGTTTATTTTTAGTTTATTTTGGTTTATCTTTAGTATATTTTCGGTATATTTTAAATTATATGCATGTTTTGCTAATAAATTAGGTTTAAAATGTTTTTGAATATATTTCTAGTTTATTCCGTAATCTATATGGATTTTTTTGACGTATATATACTCGAAATATACCTGGTTTACTTTTGATATATTTCTAGTATATATATATGGTTTATGTTGCTATTTATTTCAAATTCATGCATCATTTATTTTTATGAATGTATGCTTTATATTTTAATGAAGGATATCAATAGAACGTGCAACCTAGTGGGCAGCACTAGGACCGAGTACGTACTAGTACGCTTATAGCATTTAGGCTATATTACTAACCAGTTTGAGGATATTAATTGGATTTGATTTGTCTGATGTATGATATGATGTGGGAGTGTGATTGCTGGAGCTCAGTTGACCAAGTGTCTCGGGGCCAATCACACTGACAGTTAGACTGCTGGAGCTCGGTTGACTTAGTGTCTCGGGGCCAGTCTACTGTCCAAATGGAACAAGTGAATATATTGGAATAGTGAGCCTGCATGGCTAGAGTGTTGTCTAACACTGTTTTGAGGTTGCGATTTTTATAGGGTTCTATTTGATCCTTCATAAACAGTGATTTTCAATAAATATATATAAAATGATTTTATTGCATCTGTGTGTATTTGCTTGTATATATATACATATTATATATATGCTTTTTATTGTGTGCATTGGCATTTAGTATGCATGTATATATATTATAGTAATTCACTCAGTGAGGTCTGACTTCCCTCCGTTGACTATTTTTCAGGAGAGTCTGTCACGACCCAAAACAGGGGCCATGACCGGCGCTAGGGAACGAGAATTCTTTCGAATCCGGAACCCGTAGCAAGCCTAAAAATAAAATAAATCATGCCATAATAACAATAACAATATGATATGCAGCGGAAATAAAAATCATAATATCATAATATTATTCACATCAACTGGATTTAAATCAAATCTCATCTCATAGATATATAATCTTTAATACAAATCCAGTTTCAATATAATACATCTCTTTAAAATAAATACATGAAATCCAATACTTCAATTCAAAACTACTGCAGTGTCTAGATAAAATAAATAAGACTCAAGTAGATAATTTACACAAAGCTGCCGGGGCGGAAGAAATCCGGCGTATTGACCTGCTACTGAGGTCTGAAGAAGTTGACTCTCCTGAAAAATAGTCAACGGAGGGGAGTCAGACCTCACTGAGTGAATTACTATAATATATATACATACACACTAAATGATAATGCATACAGTCAATAATACATATCTAATATGTATATATACAGGCAAATTCACACAGATGCAATAAAATCCTTTTTATATATTTTATTGAAAATCACAGTTTATGAAGGATCACATAGAACCCTAGAATATCGCAACCTCGGAAATAGTGTTAGACAACACTCTAGCCATACAGGCTCACTTAATCCAAATATATCCACTTAATCCATTTAGACAGTAGACTGGCCCCGAGACACTAAGTCAACCGAGCTCCAGCAGTCTGACTGCCAGTGTGATTGGCCCCGAGACACTTGGTCAACCGAGCTCCAGCAATCACACCCACAAACCACATCTCACATATCAATGATCATAATCAATCAATATCCACAAATAAGGTAGTATTATAGCCTAAATACTATAGGCGTACCGGTACGTACTCGGTCCTAGTGCTGCCCACTAGGTAGCACGTTCTATCGATAATATAAATCATTCATTCACAATAAATGATGGATGAATTTAAATAAAACAACAATATAAACCATATATATACCAGAAATATACCAAACATAAACCAGGTATATTTCGAGTATATATACGTCAAATGAACTCAATCAAATCATAAATTAAACTAAAAATATATTTAAAAACATTTTAAATATATTTTATTAATAAAACATGTATATAATTTAATATATACCAAAAATAAACCAAAAATATACTTAAATACAAATCACATTATTTATGCATTTTAATCGAAATAAAATATATATTTCTAAATCATGCATCCTAAGCATATATATATATAGTATAGTAACTCACCTAGTGCGCTCCACGAGACGGGTCCGACGGGCCTGGTCCACTAGCCTTCGGTCTCGGCGCAACTAAACAAGAAATAATTAACTGACATCAGAATAAACCTAACAGAAATCCTAGAATTCGATATAGAGTATTAAACACAGAATCAGAAATTAGGGTTCGACTGGATATCACGTTTTACGAGAATTCTACCGAAAATCCGGCAGAACCTCCCCTGTAAAATGGACATCTCTCTACTCAAAAGAGTAGAGCCGACCTTGCAAAGAAATACACTTCGAGAAATAGGCTCAACACAATCAAAATCCCACGATCGGACTCCAAACTACAGTCCACCGATCGGGGTCCACAAACACAGAATAATTCCAGATATACCAAAAATATCCTTAAATCACAGAAATACATTTCATAGGTGGAAATTACATAATTAACCTTTAAACACCGTAAAAACCAAATAAAACTCATTTTATTAGAAAAATCGTATATTATATATATAAATGAAAATAATTCACGAAAAATAGTTTTAATTAGTTAAAAATACCAAATATTTTGTAGAAATCATTTTTATACCTTAAATAACTATTAAAACCAATTAAATTACATTTTTAGACAATTTAGGGTAAAATTATCAAAATACCCCTATATATATAAATATACCTAAATTACTTCAAAAATTCACCAAAAATCATACAATTATCCAAAATTAATTTTCTCAACATATTTATCAATAATATTAATAATTAAACTCAATTAACCAATTAATTTCAATTTAAAACACAATTAACCCTAATTTCTCAAAATCACATAAACTTCAATAATTCAAAATAAATACTTAGAAATTCATAAAAATTCCAAATAAATTCCTATAATTCATTTTAACACCCAATTTAACCATAAACTCCAATTTCATAATTTAAATAATTAATTTCCAAAAAAATTAGAAAATAATATTAAAATATTCAAAAATACCCAAAAATCCAAAAAATCTCCAAAAATTCTACAAAAATTCATACATGTAGATTAAGCTACTAGGATCAACATTTGTGAAGGGAGTTTTCATGAATCAATCAATTCGAAGCTCAAAAAAATCAAAAACCCTAATAGGCCGAAATTGACAAAATCGAAACCTAAGCAATTCTAGACCATTTTAGCTCAAACCAAAGCTAGAATCACACTCACCGGAGCTCAAGGAGAAGAAATAGACCGGCGGTGTCAAAAACGGTGGCCAAAATCGACGTGATCGACGGTGGATCGATTTTCGGCTTCTCCGGCCAAAATCGACTTCCAGACGCCGGAAACGGCTACCTCAGGCGGCGAAAATGGTTGGGGAAGGCAGTGGCATACCGGACGGCACACCCACGGTGAAGAAACGGCAGTAGCAGCGACCGGACGACGAGGAGAAGGATCGGGAGGAAGAAGAAGACTTGGGGGGCAAAATGGTAATTTTCTAATTCTTTTGATTTTTGATGTATATATGTATATATATATACTTTACACTATATAATAAAATAATATTAAATTACACACATCAAATATACACCACACACATAAAATTTAATATTTTAATAATTTATACTAAATAAAATTAATTAAATAACAATAAAATAAATAAATAATTAATAAAATATTAGGGTAATAATATACCCTAATTAAATAATTATACACACACAGGCTTTATTTAATAATTTAAAAATACGCATGAGTTCATGCAAGTTCGAAAATATATTTAAAATAATTAATATTAAAATATTTACGTGAAAATTTCCCCGAAAATGCAAGTCCCGGGAAAATTTTACGTAAAACACTGAAAATAATACATAGTAATAAAAATAGGTTTTAAATACATATTAACTCGTAAAAATATCATATAATATACAGAAATTATTGACACTGCATATCCCGGTACAGTGTAAAAAAAATATTTTAAAAATTCGGGATATTACAGAGTCATCTTCCTCAGACGTCAGTAGCAGGCCTGTACGCCGGATTTCTTCCGCTCCGGCTTCTCTATGTAAACTGCTTATCTGAGTCTTGAGTTTTATTTTTATGATCTAGCCACTGCAATAGTTGTAAATAAATTATGGGTTTTATGTAATATATCTGTGAGAGATATGTACTTTGAATATTTGAACTGAAACTTGTATTCAAGGATTTATTTATATATAAGATATGGATTTGATTTAAATCATGTGGTGGATTATTATTTTGATATTTATGATTTTATTTCCACTACATTAAGTGTTGTTATTATTATTATTGTATGTTTTATTTTATTTTTTAAGCTTGCTACGGGTTCCGGATTCGAAAGAATTCCCGTTCCCTAGCGCCGGTCATGGCCCCTGTTTTGGGTCATAACAGAGATGTTCGTTTTACAGAGGAGGTTCTGTCGAATTTCGGTAGAATTCTTGTAAAACGTGACGTCGGGTCGATTCTGAATTTTCGTGTTTGTCTGGGTTTTTTATTCCTATATTGAGTCTCTTTTAGAAGTATAAGTTAAGAATTTATTCTGATTGTTATTATTATTTATTTTCTAGTTGCGTCAAGACTGAGCCTATTGGACCAGACTCGTCAAGCCAGTCTTGAGGAGTGCAGAATTGTGAGTTATTATTTTATATATACATCGCATATAGGATGCATGATATTGAGTATTCATGTTTTTAATATGTATTTATACATGAATTGTTTTATTAAATGTTTTAGTATATGTTAGGTATATACTTATTATATTTTTGGTATATTTCAATATATATGCATGTTATTTTTTCAATATATACTTAGAATATTTCTGGTATATATATGGTTTATTCCGTTATTATGAATGTTATTATGTTAAATTATGCATTATTTATTTTCCATATGTATATTGAATTTTATATGAAGGATATCAATAGAATGTGCTACCTAGTAGGCAACACTAGGATGGTGTACGTACCAGTATGATAAATTTAGGGATGAGTTATTAATCACTTGAGGTGACTTTTATTTGATTGATTATTTGAGATTAATGTGATTGAGTAGTGTGGTTGCTGGAGCTGGGTTGACCTAGTGTCTCGAGACCAATCACACTGATAGTGAGACTGCTGGAGCTCGATTGACTTAGTTTCTCGAGGCCAGTCTACTGTCCAAAATGGAATAAGAGAATTAATTTAGAATTAAGTGAGCCTGTATGGCTAGAGAGACATTTTTGGTTGAGGTTGCGTATAATTAGGGTTCTATTTGATTCTTCATCCAAATAAATATTTTTCAGCATTTATTATATATAAAAGTGATTTCAGCATCTGTGTGAAATGTCTGTATATATTTATTATATATACTTATGCTTGATTGCATACGACATTAGAAGGTGCATGTATATATAATATAATAATTCACTCAGTGAGGTTTGACTCCCCTCAGTTTTTTATTTTACAGGAGATTCTTCTTCCTCAAATCTCAGTAGTAGGCCCATACACCGGACTTCTTCAGCCCCGGCTAGTATGTGTAAATTACTTACTTGACTTCTATCATATTCTAGAAAATTGCAGTTATAGTAGTAGTACTTTGTATCTGGAGAATGTTGTTTATGTTAGAGACTTTTCTCTGAATTTTGTATGAAATATTTTATTTTATGATATGACATTAATTATTTATTTTTATATTGATTTAAGATTTTAATTCTGGTGTATTTTTATTTGTTTATTGCATGCTTTTTATTTTTAAGGCTTGCTATGGGTTTCGAATTCGAAAGAATTCCTATTCCCTAGTGCCAGTCATGACTTCCGGTTTGGGTCGTGACGTCCACAACTTTTCAATGTGGGATTTGTGATATTCTACCCCACTCAATTGTACAATGCCCTTGTTGCACCGGCTCCTTACCCAAGGGAGGAGAGGGACCCACCTGGTCCAGACCTACCTCGATCCTGGTGTCTCTCGTGAGGGCCTCACATTGAAGAAGAGTAGGATTGGCTCTGACACCACCTGTCACGAGACCATTACCCTCTCTTCAAAAGACTAGCCCCTCCTCCAACACGCCAACAACATCGCAGGACTTATCCTTGCGGCCCCTTCCACCATCCTTTTCGCCTTCCTTTCCTCCATCCCTTGGAACAACAAGAGGGGCGGAAGTGGATTGCTCACTGACCTTAGTGGTAGTTCTTTGCTTGCCAACCTTGGCACAAAGAGGCTTTGAGTTGGATACTAAATGCTCTTTTCACTATGAGGTTCTTCATTTTGTTCAACCTCAGGTCTAGATGCTTTTTTTTTTTTAATTAGGAGGTTATATGACCTTAGCATCAATGAACTATACAACAGAAGATAGTCTTCCCTTTTTCAATTGATGACGGTAGGAATCAAACTCTACACCTCATGATGCCCTTGGAGATGAGTTATCACTAGACTATTCCCTTACTGACTGATTTTTTTTTTTTAATGAAGATGTTTGAGTTTAAAAAAAAAGGAAAAAAAAAGGGAAACAGAATTCAAATGTGTAGCATTTCCATTTGAATGAGCATACTCTATTAATACCGAACAAAATCATGATTAGATTTCAGTTCAAACTAGCAGCTACATAGAAGAAATTTTTGTCTATATATAATGAGTTAATAATTAAAAAAAATCGCAAATTTAATGCACCTTTTTAGTTTGAGAAAAATATAATAAAATATGTTGTGGTTAAAAGATTGTGATATTTTTTGTAATATTTAAAGATTTATGATTTGAATTGCATTTTAGTATCTTACTTAATAATATTATTAAAAATATATGATATAATATTAAAATAATAAGAATTTTTAATAAGAAAATTATTTATTAAGTAGTATATTATGCAATTAACTAAAATAAATTCACAATTAATAAAAATAAGATGTATTTTTTTATTTTATGAAGAATAAAAATAAATAATTTTTAAAATAAATTTATAATATTTTAAAAATATTTAAATAATTATATTGATGGTAAGTCACTTGTAAAATATTTTTATTATTAAAAAGTATTGTTGTATTATAATTTTATTGTAAAATAATAACGATATTAGTTGATAGTGTATGAAAATGTTAGAAAATGCAATCACATTCCTTTAAATGTTATGAAAATTCCAGTAAACCTTTAAGTGAAAATACAATCACGAGGTACTTTTTTGTACTTAGCCTTTTTAATTTTGGTAACAGTATTCACCAGCTTTAAATTTTTGCAATGCAAGGTATTGATAAACTCTTTGACAAAATTTAATTGATGTAACAGTCGAAGTTATTGTTCATTCTTTAAATAGGATCTACATAGAATCTAATGTTCAAAATGATGTGTCTTAAAATTTTAGAACACACAATTTCTAAATGGTTATATTTGTCTATTTGTTTCAAAAATTAAGCCATTTAAAATGGTAAATTTTGAAATTTTAAGCTTTGTGCATCGAATCCCACGTATGAATTTTATGCAGAGAATTAAAGACAATTTTAACTACCATGTCAATTTAACTTCACAAGATAGTTTACTGGTTTTTTAAATTGCAAAATTTAGAATATTAGTGAATGATATTGTTAAAATTAAAAAGATATTGAATTGCCAAAAATGGTAAAGGTGGTGAATTATTTTCATAATTTGCCCATATATAATTACAATTTTGATAATGCAGTTGGTAAATATGCTGTTAAATTGGAGATTATGAATATTTGTGTTCATTGATAAATTAAATTTTTTTTTTGTTGTGATCGTTTTTACTTTTAATATTCCTTTATAAATAAAAAAAAATTCTATTACATTAAGCGGGTTAAGGTTGATTGTTTATCATTTTTTATATTTTCCCTTATATATATATATATATATATATATACCCATTTTGTTTTCCACATACTTATTTTATTTTCTCCATTGAAATACATTGTCATTTTTTCTTTTTGATCTCGTATCATATATTATATGATAATAATGATAATATCGCTTATTATATCTTAATATAAGGGTAAACTTACAGAATAATAATCTTTTATTTATATCTTGTACATACATTATAAAGAAATGGAATTTATTCTTTAATAATAATAATAATAATATTATTATTATTATTGTATTATTTTTATTTTTATTTTTCTGCAACTCTGTCATTTACATGAGCAGGAAGAAGTTCACATAATCCACAAGTACAAACGAATAGCTGCTAACTAGTAACAATTAGAGGCACTTTATTTAATATTCTGCCACTACAACAACAGAAAAATTTAACAAAACCAAATTTACTGCAAGATCTTGGCCAAGAAATATTGAAGGACAATATAAACTATCAACTTTAGTGGCTAGGTGCATTGATGATTCACTTCATCAGCTCTCATGTTCAAGGAGTTGTCGACCTTATGCTCATGCAAGAGTGGTTTAGCGTCAACAGAAGGGAACTCCCCTCTGAGTTTTTCTTCATTAGCCTTTCCCCATATCACGCCATAGACTCCAATTGTTATAAGTACTGCTCCAATTACACTGCAATTTATCTATCATAATGCTCAGTATTTTTTAATTATTTGGCCGAAAACCTTCATGATAAAAAAAAAAAAAAGTCCTAATTTGGTCAAATTTTAGAGAAATATATATACACACATGATAATTGGAGTCATTTTTCAAGGTGGCGATATGTGCATCTTTTTATCAAATGTGACCAGAGTAGAAATTGTGCTAAAACAACAAATAATTTGAGAAATTAGAAGATTTTTGTCAAATTTAAAAGTTGAAATAAATTTATATATTGTAAATATTTTTATTTTTGATACCAATAAATTTTACTAATGACTTTGTATGGAAATTTCGATTGCCAAAATCTAAAAAATACCTCCCAAGATGAAGAGCTTCTCCAAGGAATATAGTAGCCATGGCAGCTGCTATGACAATTGACAATGGCCTAAATGATGTTACAAAAACGGGACCCTTCAATTGCATGCACCATAAGTGAACAATACTAAGAGAAGCTCCTCCAAGAATTCCCTGCACAAATCTTCAAAGTTAGACATTACAAATAATCTGTCTGAACCCCAAATGTGTTGGAAATCTGAGACTGCAATGAACAAATTTACGCTTATTTTGCATTAACAACAATGTTTGAAGGGAAGATCAGAAATGGAGGCGACAAAACTTTGCTGCTATCAATCCTAGAACTGTTAGTTATAGTTTGAATTTTGGAACTTTTTCTCATTATGCATGTCCATGTTATGATAAAATTTTCTCATTTTTCTTTTGTTTTACAGCAGTAGTCTGCTGTTTTTGAAGTTTATTTCAAGATCTTAGTAGCTCAAATCATAAAGTGGCATCAAAGTAGAACTTGATCCACATCTACACAAATCAATCATACTTTTCGCAACAATATATTAACTAATTGTTCAAATACTTGAGGTTAAGTATTACTTGAGTGAAAGAGAAAAAACAAGTAAGGCCAATCAACCATAAGAAGAAGTGAAAGAAAATAATCAATATTTTGCTGCAATATTTTCTGTTTTTTTGGCTGATTTCAATTGTTCTCCATGTTAAAATCTTTTTTAAATTTATCTCTTTATCAATTTCAGATTACTTAGAGCAAGTTCATGAACATATTTTGAGAATGGGTAATTTACTTACACCCCCTTGAGGGTTATTCTAATTTATTAGTTCATAACTACATTTTTAAAAGTCAACTAAATATCCCCTCATATTTGATTTTAGGGAAATTGATCAACTCTATCATGAACTATAGACCAATTATCAATTTAATCCTAATTCCAAAGTTGTATAAATTTGCTCCTCCAACTTTTCGAGTTGTTCCAAATCTATCCAAACGACATTGATCTTGTGACAGAGATGACGTGACATAAAAGTGGCTGACATGGTAAAAAACTTAAAACTCACCTGATAAATTCTATCCTCAATTATAAACCAATTATCAAACTAATTCTAATTTCAAAATCATTTGAATTTGCTCCCCTAACTTTTCAAGTTGTACCAAATCTATTCAAACAACTTGTGTTAGATAGCTGTAATAGTCATATTACGTGACATAAAAGTGTCTAACATGACAAAAGAAATTAAAAATCTAAAATTTACTGTTTTCCAAATCAGAATCACAAGACACAAGAAGGTTTGAATAATGAGATCATGACATGCAAAAGTAGAAATATAGCTCGTTTGAAGACATTTTGAATTGATGCAAATCCAAGTCGATTGTTTTGGTGTTGTCCCTGTTTAGAGTTATGGTTATGGCTTCGTTTTTAATGGTGACAAATTTCATGAGTTATGAGTGAAAAAGAGTATAGGAAATTAGTTGTTATTAGAAGTGAGTGTTCTTATGGGGAAATAAAATTATAAGTTTTAACCCAATAAAAAAAAACTAACACTGTATAAGTGCACTTTATTCTTTTAAAGAAAACTTTAGAAATAAAGATATAAAGAAAAAAATGAATAAAATTTTGACCGTGTTATAGCCATTACATATGCATTAGATAAAAAACCCAAAAGTATTACTGAAGTTTGAGTTTAATTTTGCATCTACTTTAAAGAAGTTTAATTTTGTCATGTCAGACACTTTTATGCAATGTAAAATGGTCATTGTAGCTATCTAGCACAAGTTTATTGACGTATGGATAGATTTGACACAACTCAAAAAGTTGGACGAACAAATTAAAATGACTTTGAAATTAGGATTGGTTTGGTAATTGGTCTAGAGTTTTAAAGATATAATTGATTAGATGAGTTTTAAGTTTTATGCTATGTCAGCCACTCTTATGTCACGTCAGATTGTCACGTCATCTTTGTCATAAGATCAATGCTGTTTGGATAGATTTAGAATAACTCGAAAAGTTGGAGCAAATTAATATAACTTTGAAATTAAGATTAGATTGATTATTGGCCTATAGTTCAGGATAGATTTGATAATTTTCACTTGATTTTATTAATTATTTCCCCTTCTGCTAACTTAATACCCCCTCAAGTTTACAATAAAAATATCAAATCCAAATGGGTATTTAGTTAGTGGAAAGGAAAATTAGTTAATATACAAAATCAAACATGAGGGGCTTATCAATTGATTTTTGAAAATGTAAGGACAAATTAGTGAGTTTGGCTAAATTTCAGAGATGATCGTAATTTACCCTTTGATAAGTTTTATCATCATGTTCATTTTTGAAATTCTCTTTTTTGAATTTTTTTTTATAGCAATAGCAGCAGATTTCTGCTACTGTTGAAGTTTATTTCAGGTGTTCAGTAGCTCAAATTATGAAGTAGCATCAAAGCAGAATTTGATCCACATTCACACAAATCAGTCCTATTTCTTACAACAGCAGAAGAAGCAGAAGTCTCTGCTGTTAGCCTAGTGATTTTGAAGTTTAGTAGCATAGATTTTACACAAGGCATTACAATAATATTAACTCCTTAAGGCTTACAATTTACAATTAGTGCAAATTATATATTTTTCATTGTAGGCATGGACAACCCATATACATAGGCCAGCAGTTGAGTTAGGCTCAGGTCTAGACTCAGAAATCTAGAGTTGCGCATATTTTCAACATTTCTAACAATCGTTAGCCCATTAGATTCTACAAGATTGTTGCCTACTCTCACCAAGTTCTCGGTTATAGATACTTACCGCGTATACAATTGCAACCACTGTTATATCTGGCCTCAACTTCCAAGCATTCAAGTCTGGCTCTGCTATGAAACAAACTGGAACAGATATGATAGTGGTGTACAAGTAGGAGAAGGATGTTACAAGTAGTGGTGATGGGCATATTTGCACCATCTGAGCCTGCAGGATATATCAGACCCCTTAATTTCTTGTAACCAGATACAAAATTAAAGAAAATGAAATTTTTGTTATGAGTTCTGAGTTATAAATTGAAAGAATCTAATTACCTGAAGGATAAACAAGAATGAATAAAGAATATGCTGGATAGCAAGTAAAGAACCACCGATGACCCAATTTGATTTTGTTGAATCCATAAGCTGATGCGATGAAATTGATGATGGTGATGATAGAATTGTTGGGCCTTTATAAAGCACCACTACTAATGCACCCATTATAGAAACTATGGTGCCAATGATTTTACTCTGAGTACTTGAGCTGCTCAAGCTAACTTTTTCCATCCTTTTTTTGTGGCATCCATACAACAAAGAAAATTTGCTGAAGTCAGGGAATTAAATATAGATGAGGCAAGAAAATGAGCACCAGGTGATTAAATAGCAAAAAAGAACCTGAAAATGATTGCAAATAAGAAGGTCCAAGCTGGAGTGAGATTGTTCATTGTAGATGCCATAGTTGGAGATGTATATTTTATTCCTTTATATCCAATGAGTTGAGCAAAAAGTCTGCAACTCCTCAGAAAACTCACAAAACAACGTCATCAGAATTAGTCTTATAATTAGATGTATAATGCTACTGTTGTGCAACAAATTTCCATACCCAATAATCCCAACTGCACAGATTCTTGATAGAAGAGGAAATCTGATCGAGGGAAGCATTCTTCTACTCATATATGATTCAGAAACAAAGCATGTCAGCCGATGCTATATATATATCTATAAAATACACACAAAAGAAGAAGAAAAGAAGGAGCTAAGAAGAAACCTGCAAAGGAGAAAGGGAACGGGGGTAAGAAGAAGAGTGTTCAAAAGGTTTGAGTAAAAATTGAACACAAAATAGCTCATCCCTTTCGTAGAGGCAGCTTTAAATAGAGTGTTTAACCCTACACCACAACACTCTGCTACAACCATGGCTGCAACTGGCAGGATTTCTTTGCAATTATACCCTGAATCCATTTTTATTTTGTTGCAGATATCAAGTTCTATGCATCAAAGTTCCTTCAGTGTCTGTTGTCCCCAAGAACTTATTTTTTTGCTTACTTGCTTCAGTTGTTCTATAGAGTCAAAAGGATGGCGTAATTAAAATACACAATGAATACCACTTATCTATGTGTCTGCATCTGAAACATCTGATTCGTAGTCTCTTTTCGAAGTTATAATGATTATGAATATTTTATTTGCACATGCATCTTCATGAAAAATATTTAAAAAAAAAATGTGCATGACTTTTGCCATCAACATTGTACCATCAACAATTTAAAATCCAAAGAATAAGAATCATTATATGCATAAAGCCAAGCTGTAAATTGCTGAAGTACTCACATTCATGAGGATTAAAATACAAAAGTTCATATGACACGAACAAAAGCCATTCCAAGTTGGTTTTGTTTGCTTTAAGATTCCAACTAAGCTCGTCTTGGACTCACTCAACTCTAAGATGCTTCACTTAAACAAAAGATAATCTATACTATACATACACCTATATCTATACTCTATATAAACGTATGATTAGAGGGAGAATATTTTTAGACGAAAATAGACATGAACTGTTTATATATTAAAAAAATAGTCTTTGATTTTCAAAATTTTTCAAAATTAATAAGAATAGTTTTAGTTTGTATTTTAAAATTTAAAATTTAATATTTAAAAATAGTATGGATTTAAATAAAAATAAAATAATTATATTGTATTTATTATCAAATTTAAAAGGATACGTAAATTATTAAATTAGTATAAATTTCATATTTATTTTAATTAGATTATAGATAAAAAAAATATTACTCTTTTATATTAAATTTTATATTCTATAATTATATTCTATTATTTATATTCATGCACAATGTTTAAAACTATCACTATTGTAAATATGTGAACATTTTTAAACAATTATTTTCATGTTAGTATTCTTTTTTTTAATAATAACTCTTAAAATGTAATATAAATTTTATATGAATTATTATCAATAAGATATATTATTTATTATTAACAATTTATTCTATTAATATTATGATAATCTTTATTTTTATAAAAAAATTTGACATACATTATACATTTAATAACTATTTTAACCACGTGTAATGCATCTAAGAAAAAAACTAATATATATAAAAGTATGAATAGAGGGAAAACATTTTTGGACAAAAAGGGACATGCATCTTATGCTTAATAACAAAAATAACCCTATGATGTATTTAAATGATTTAATTTCAGCTAATAGATCTAAATTTTCATCAATCCTTTTTTGAATGGATTATATTAATAAAATTTTCATTTAAACTTGATTCTCAATAATTTTAAATTTTTAGAACTCTAAAAGTCAACACAATAACTAAAATAAATAATAAATTCATATTATTAGGATGAAAAACATATTTTATGGAGGGAATTATGTCACGACCCAAACCGGGAGTCATGACCGGCAATAGGGAACATGAATTCTTTCGAATCTAGAACCCGTAGCAAACCCTAATAATAAAAACACATGCAATAAATAAATAAAAATACACCATAATTTAAAACTTAAATCGATATAAATATAAATACTTAAATAGATATAAATATAAATACTTAAATGTCATTTCATAAAATAAAAATATTTCCATACAATATTCAGAGAAAGGTCTAACACTAAAATAACATTCTACTGATACAACACGCTACTACTGTAGTTTTCTAAAATACAACAAAAGTTCAGATAAATAATTTACATAATATAGCCGTGTCACGACCCAAAACAGGGGTCATGACCAGCGTTAGGGAATGAGAATTCTTTTGAATCCGGAACCCGTAGCAAGCAAAAAAAAAATAAATACATGCAATACTAATAATAACATAATTAAGTAAAATACTGTGCAGCGGAATAAAATCATAAATATAAAAATAATGATCCACCACGGGATTTAAATCAAATCTTCATCTCATATATATAAATAAACTTTTAATACAAATCCAGTTCAAATATTTAAAGTGCATATCTCACGACTTTATTCAACTACTGCAGTGTCTAGATTATAAAAATAAAACTCAAGTGAGCAGTTTACATAAAGAAGCCGGGGCGGAAGAAATCCGGCGTACAGGCCTGCTACTGAGGTTTGACGAAGAAGACTCTCCTGAAAAATGGTCAACAGAGGGGAGTCAGACCTCACTGAGTGAATTACTATAATATATATACATGCATACTAAATGACAATGCACACAGTCAATAGTATATATATAATAAGCATATATACAAGCAAATACACACAGATGCAATAAAATCATTTTATATATTTTTATTGAAAATCACAGTTCATGAAGGATCAAATAGAACCCTAGAAAAAATTGCAACCTCAAAACAGTGTTAGACAACATTCTAGCCATACAGGCTCACTTATTCCAAATATATTCACTTGATCCATTAGGACAGTAGACTGGCCCTGAGACACTAAGTCAACTGAGCTCCAGTAGTCTGACTGTCAGTGTGATTGGCCTCGAGACACTAGGCAACCGAGCTCCAGCAATCACACTCCCAAATCATATCACACATCAAATAATCATATCCAATCAACATCCACACATGGTTAGTAATATAGCCTAAATGCTATAAGCGTACCGATACGTACTCGGTCCTAGTGCTGCCCACTAGGTAGCATGTTCTATTGATATCCTTCATTAAAATATAAAGCATACATTCATAAAAGTAAATGATGCATGAATTGAATAAAATAGAAACATAAACTATATATATATATACTAGAAATATACCAAAAGTAAACTAGGTATATTTCGAGTATATATATACGTCAAATAAATCCAATATAATCGTAAAATAATCTAAATATATGTTTAAAAACATTTTAAATATAATTGTTTAATAAAGCATGCATATAATTTAAGATATACCAAAATAACCAAAGATAAACCAAAAATAAACTAAAAATAAACTTAAATACCAATTAAATTATTTATGCATATTTAATCAAAAGAAAACATATATTTCTAAATCATGCACCCTAAATCATATATATATAGAATAGTAACTCACACTTAGTGCGCTCCTCAAGATGGGTCCGACGGGTCTGGTCCACTAGGCCTCGGTCTCGGCGCAACTAAACAAACAAAAATAACAGACATCAGAATAAACTTAACAGAAAATCCTAGAAACTCAATCTAGAATATTGGACACAGAATCAGAATTAGGGTTCGACCGGATATCACGTTTTACGAGAATTCTACCGAAAATTCGATAGAACCTCTCCTGTAAAATGGACATCTCTCTACTCAAAGAGTAGAGCCGGCCCTGTAAAGAAACACACTTCAAAAAATAGACACAGAAACACATCCACAACCCCTTGGTCGGACTCCAAGCTACAGTTTACCGACCGGGGTCCACAATTCACAAAACAATATAGAAATACTGAAAACACCCTTATATCATAGAAATACATTTTGTAGTAGAAATTACATAATTAACCTTAAAACACAGTAAAAACCGATAAAACTCATTTATTTAGAAAAATCTTATATTATATATATAATTTGAAAATAATTTACGAAAAATAGTTTTAATTAGTCAAAAATACTAAATAATTTGTAGAAATCATTTTTATACCTTAAATAGCTATTAAAACCAATTTAATTACATTTTTAGTCAATTTAGGGTAAAATTACCAAAATACCCATATATATGTAAATATACTAAAATTAATCCAAAAATTCACCAAAAATAATATAATTGCACAAATTTATTTTCTCAACATATTTATCAATAATATCAATAAATAAACTCAATTAACCAATTAATTTCAATTAAAAACACAATTAACCCTATTTTTCAAAAATTACATAAACTAATTAAATTCAAAATAAATACATAAAAATTCATAAAAATTCCAAAAAAATTTCTATAATTAATTTAAACACCTATAATTACCATAAAACATAATTTCATAATTTATTTAATTAATTTTCAAAAATTAGGAAATAATAATAAAATATTCAAAAATACCCAAAAATCAAAATAAATTCCAAAAATTATACAAAAATTCACACATGTAGATTAAGCTAAGGGGAACAACATTTGTGAAGGAATTTTCCATGAATCAATCAATTCAAAGTTCAAAAAAATCAAGAAGCTAAAATGGCCGAATTACCAAAATCGAAACCTAAGCAAATCAAGACCATTTTAAGTGAAACAAACCTTGGAATCACACTCACCGGAGCTCAAGGAGAATAAAGAGACTAGCGGTGTCAAAAATGGTGGCCGAAATCGGCTTGATCGACGTTAGCTCCAAATTTTGACTTTTCGGGTTATTGCAGCGTTCACCGGCGCCGGAGAGGGTGGAAGGAGGGGCTGAGCAACTGGAGGAAGATGGTGGATGTCCAGCAAGCACTCTGAATGGTGGTGAACAGAGTTGCACAGTGAGGAAGGAGGAGAAGGGCGTCGGGGAAGAGGAAGGAGAAGGGAGGGGCATAAATGGTAATTTTGTAATAAATTTTTGATTTTTCAACTATATATATGTATATATGTATATTTATATATATCACACTATATATTATAATAATATAAATTCCCACACATATAATTTAATACATTAAATAATTTATACACTAAAAAAAATAATTAAATAAAATTAAACTAATAATAAATAATAAAAAAAATTAGGGTAATTAATTAAACCTTAGTTAAATAAATAAATACACATATACACTCTATCTAGTACTTTTAAAATACCTATGAGTTCATGCAAATGTGGAAATCTATTTAAAATAATTAATAATAAACAATTTACATATCAATTTCTCCGGAAATGCAAGTCCCGGGAAAATTTTACGTAATTGTTTAAAATAATATAAAACAATTAAAATTAGCTTTAATTAAATAACAAACTCATAAAATATTAATATTATATATGAAAATTATTAACACTGCATATTCTGATGCAGTATTAAAATATTTAAAAACTCGAGATATTACAGTCTTCCCCTCTTACAAGAATTCATCCTCGAATTCCAGAAAGAAAATGATCACAAGATCAAGAAGGGAAGAGATACGAGTAAGAAGCTCGCATCTCAGCTTCAGTATCCCATGTATGCTCCTCAACTCTGTTGCTATGCCATAGAACCTTGACCATCGGAATCTGCTTCGAATGCAACTGTCAGACTTGATAGTCTACGGTCGCCATAGGTTCTTCCACAAACATCAGATCTTCACTCACTTCTACACTGTCGAGCTACAACACGTGTGAAGGGTCTGAGATATACTTCCTCAGCCTCGAGATATGAAATACTGGATGCACCTGTGACATATTCGGAGGCAAAGCCAACCGATATGCAATAGTGCCAACTCTCTCCAAAATCTCAAACGGTATGATATATCTCGGTGCTAACTTACCCTTCCTGCCAAATCTCATCACACCTTTCATTGGAGATACCTTTAGAAAAATAAAATCTACAACCTGAAACTCCACATCTTTGCGCTTAGGATCCGTATAGCTCTTCTGCCTGCTAACTGCAGTCTCTAATCTGTACTTAATCATGGCGACTTTCTCTGCAGCATCCTGAACCATCTCAGGTCCAATTAAAGCTCTTTCACCAATCTCATCCCAACTCAGAGGGGATCTACACTTCCTTCCATACAAAGCCTCATACGGTGCCATGCCAATACTGTTATGGTAGCTGTTATTATATGCAAACTCTACGAGTGGCAAATGATCATCCCAGCTACCTCCCAAATCCAGGACACACATCCTCAATATATCTTCCAGTGTCTGGATTGTCCTCTCAGACTGACCATCTGTCTAAGGATGAAAAGTAGTACTGAAGACCAACCTAGTGCCCATCGCTTCCTGTAACTTCTGCTAAAAACGAGAGGGAAACACTGAACCTCTGTCTGATACAATGGACACAGGTACTCTATGAAAGCACACAATATGTTTCACATATAGCTTCACCAATCTAGCTACAGAATAGGTGGCTTTCACAGGCAAGAAATGTGTAGACTTCGTCAACTTGTCAACTATCACCCAGATGGAATCGTATCCATCCTTAGAACGAGGTAAACCTACCAAAAAATCCATAGCTATCCTTTCCTACTTCCACTTGGGAATAGGAAGAGGCTGAAGCTTCCTAGAAGGCTTCTGATGCTCAGCTTTCACTTGCTGACATGTCAGGCACTTAGCAATATAATCAGCGACATCCTTCTTCATTTCATCCCATCAGTATAGATCTCTGATACTGTGGTACATCTTAGTGACACCCGGATGTACGCTATAGGCTGTAGAATGTGCTTCCTCTAGGATCTCTTCTCTCAAATGATCCACATAAGGAACACACAATCTACCACTGATCCACAACTCACCATTATCATCGAGTATGAAATTAGTGAACTTCTTTGCTCTAACATTCTCTGTAAGCTCTTCTAGAATAGGATCTTGGTTTTGAGCTGCTTTAATCTTATCCCTCAATACAGATCGCACCTTAAATTAAGTTAGCAGTCCACTTGACCTACTGATCTTCATCATTAGACCTTGATCCACCATCATATGCAACTCCTGGATCAACGGTCTCCTCTCAACACTGATGTGAGCAAGACAGCCTAAGGACTTTCTACTCAAGGCATCTGCTACCACATTAGCCTTGCCCAGATGGTATAAAATCTTACAGTCATAATCCTTCAACAATTCTAACCATCTTCTCTGCCTCAGATTCAGATCTCTCTGTCGAAAAATGTACTTAAGGCTCTTGTGATCAGTAAATATCTCACAAGTCACCCCGTACAGATAATGTCTCCAAATCTTCAAAGAAAAGATGACTACAGCCATTTCAAGGTCATGTATGGGATAGTTCTGCTCATGCTTCTTTAACTGCCTCGAAGCATAGGCTATCACCCTACCATTCTGCATCAACACATAACCAAGGCCAACTCTAGAGGCATCACAATAAACTGTGAACTTGTCCACACTATTAGGCAAAGCTAACATTGGGGCTATGGTCAATTTCTCCTTCAACAACTAAAAACTGTTCTCACAAGCTTCTGACCACTCGAATCTAATATTCTTCTGAGTCAAGCGAGTCATAGGGGCTGCAATTCTAGAAAAATCCTGCACAAACCGCCTATAATACCCGGCTAAACCCAGAAAACTCCGAATCTCAATGACAGAAGTTGGTCTAGGCCACTCAAACACTGCTTCAACCTTATGTGGATAAACCTGGATACCTTCTTTAGACACCACGTGTCCAAGAAAAGAAACACTCTCTATCCAGAAATCACACTTCGAGAATTTAGCATAAAGCTGATGATCTCTTAAGGTCTGTAGTACAATCCTTAAGTGATATACATGCTCCTCCATACTCCTCGAATAAACAAGTATATCATCAATGAAGACTACCACAAACTGATCCACATATGGTCTGAATACCCTATTCATCAGGTCCATAAAAGCTGCTGGTGCATTAGTCAAACCAAAAGACATCACCAGAAACTCATAATGGCCATATCAAGTGCGGAATGCTGTTTTAGGAATATCAGCTTCACTAATCCGCAACTGATGATAACCCGACCTCAGATCAATCTTAGAAAAGAATTGTGCACCCTATAGTTGGTCAAACAAGTCATCTATCCTCGAGAGAGGATACTTGTTCTTCACTGTCACCTTGTTCAGCTCTCTGTAGTCAATGCACAGTCTCAGGGTACCATCCTTTTTCTTCACAAACAGGACTGGTGCACCCTAAGAAGAAACACTGGGTCTAATAAAACCCTTATCCAACAACTCTTATAACTGCTCCTTCAACTCTTTCAACTCTGCAGGAGCCATTCTGTAGGGTGGCATAGATATAGGAGTAGTACCTGGAACCACATCTATACATAACTCAATCTCTCTGTGAGGTGGTAAACTTGGCAACTCCTTGAGAAAAACATCAGGAAACTCACAAGCAATAGGAACATCTGTGAGTGACAAATTCTCCACTAAAGTATCCCTGACCAATGCCAAATACCCCTGACAACCTTTCCTCAGCAACTTTCTAGCCGTAATAACAGAAATAAGATTCTGAAGTGCTGAAATCCTATCACCCATAAACTTAAAATCGTTTTCATTAGGAATTTTGAAAGTCACCTCTTTATTCCGATAATCTACCACGGCATAGTATTGAGACAACCAGTCCATTCCCAGAATAACATCAAACTCCATCACATCCAACAAGATCAAATCAGTGGGTAATTCTCTATCTCCCATAAGAACTGGACAACCAGAAAGAACAATATCAGTGTCCAAAGAATCGCTCAGAGGAGTGGCAACAGACAAAGGAAAAGCCATCCTCGAAGCTTGCCAACAAGACTTGGAATCAAAAATGGGAGAAACAAACGAATGTGTGGCACCCAGATCAAATAAAACCCATTCATGCAGGTAACATACAGAAACAATACCTGCCACAACTGCATTGGATGCCTAAGCCTCCTGCTGAGTAAGGTGGAAGACTCTGGCCTATCCTCGACCTCCCTGCTGACTGGTAGAAGCCTAGCCAACACCTCTGGCACCTCCTCTAGTACCTTTACCATGACCCTACTGTGGAACAAGCTGAGTGAAACTCTAATGCTGGGCTGGAGGTAACTGAAATGGAACGGGTGTAGCACTAGCAATCGACTGCTGTGGGAATCATGAAATCTGTGGTTGCTGATACTCGGAGTAAGGACACGATCTAGCAAAATTTCATGTCTGCCCGTATCTAAAGCATGTCAGTGGTGTTAGATAACACGATCCCTGATGGACTCTACCGCAAGTCTGGCATACACTGGTAACTGATCTAGAACTACGACCACTATTATTGCTCGAAGCACCTGACCTGAATCTGAACGGTCTACGCTAACCTCCATGGTCGTGTCTACTACTCCGATGCACTCGCTGCTGTTGCCTCTGACTCTGTTGAGTCGGACCTCTCTGCTGACTACTCGATCCAATATGAAAACTCGAATATGGTGTAGTCTGTAATCCACTCGACTGAACTCCCAACTGGTAATAATCAGGCATCGCTCCCTGCCTAACTAGCCTCAGCTCAATCTCCTTGGCCAACTTAATCACAAACTCTAGAGTAAGGCCTGCTGTAGGCATTCCAGCAAATGCTGAACCTAATCTAGTGACATAGGTAGTGACTGCGAAATACTGGTCTCGCATCAGATCCTCTGCATATCTACCCAACCAAAGAAACTCTTGGGTGTACTCCTCTACTGATCGATCACCATGAGAAATGCTGGTCAACCGGAGATGATAACTCATACGGAGAGGCTCTGGACAGAATCTCCTCATAAACCGCTCTCTGAACTGAGCCCAGGTCATCGCTATCATACAGGGCTGGATCATCTAAATAAACCAGTCTAGGGCTGGACCCTCAACAGACAACTCGACAATCATGTTCCACTGGTACTCAGTATGAGCAGTCCGAGTCCGAGTCTCAATCACATGCAAAAAATCTAGCGGATTGGAAGTCCCATCAAACGCAATCCTGCCAACTCTAGCATAGAACAAAGCTGCCTCAGGGTCAGACATCCCCTATTGAAAGGTAGGCTAAACAGGCTGAACAACTGGAGGCATAGGAACATCCTCAAACTCAGGCTCAACAGGCTCCTCGTTCTGTAACTTTCTCTGCCTATGGCGACTTGCCGCTCCTTGAGGTCTACCTTTGTAATATCCCGTGTTTTTAAAATATTTTTACACTGTACCGGGATATGCAGTGTTAATAATTTCTGTACATTATATGATATTTTTACGAGTTAATATGTATTTAAAACCTATTTTAATTATTGTGTATTATTTTCAGTGTTTTACGTAAAATTTTCCCGGGACTTGCATTTTCGGGGAAATTTTCACGTAAACAATGTAATATTAATTATTTTAAATATATTTTCGGACTTGCATGAACTCATGCGTATTTTTAAATTATTAAATAAAGCCTGTGTGTGTATATATTTATTTAATTAGGGTTTAATATATTACCCTAATATTTTATTATTTGTTTATTCATTTATTGTTATTTAATTATTTTATTTATTATTAAATTATTAAAATTTTATTTTATTAATATTTAATTATTTTATTTTATTTTTTCTTTTTCTTTTTCTTTTTTTTTTCTTTCTTTTCTTTTCTTTTCTTTTTTCTTTTTCTTTTCTTTTTCTTTCTTTTCTTTTCTTTCTTTTTTCTTTTTCTTCTTCTCCTTCTTCCTTCTCCCGCGCCCGACCACCACCCACCTCACCCCTCACCGTCTGCAACTCCGGCCACCTACCGTTGGTGTGCCTCCTGGCTTGCCACCAGCCGTTCCCAGCCGTCCCCCGTCGCCAGCAGCTCCCTTCCCCGACGCCGGTAGCTTCATTTTTCCTCTTTTGGCCGAAAGTTGATCCATCGCCGTTTCTCCCTCCTCCGGCCACCGTTTTCGACACCGCCGGTCTTCATCGACTCCTTGAGGTCCGGTGAGTGTGATTCTAGCTTTGGTTTGAGCTAAAATGGTCTAGAATTTCTTAGGTTTCGAATTTTCAATTTCGGCCTATTAGGGTTTTTGATTTTTTTGAGCTTCGAATTGGATGATTCATGAAAAATCCCTTCACAAATGTTGTTCCTAGTAGCTCAATCTACATGTATGGATTTTTGTAGAATTTTTGGAGATTTTTTGGATTTTTGGGTATTTTTGAATATTTTAATATTATTTTCTAATTTTCGGAAATTAATTATTTAAATTATGAAATTGGAGTTTATGGTTAAATTAGGTGTTGAAATGAATTATAGGAATTTATTTGGAATTTTTATGAATTTCTAAGTATTTATTTTGAATTATTGAAGTTTATGTGATTTTGAGAAATTAGGGTTAATTGTGTTTTAAATGGAAATTAATTGGTTAATTAAGTTTAATTATTGATATTATTGATAAATATGTTGAGAAAATTAATTTTGGATAATTGTATAATTTTTGGTGAATTTTTGAAGTAATTTAAGTATATTTATATATATAGGGGTATTTTGGTAATTTTACCCTAAATTGTCTAAAAATGTAATTTAATTGGTTTTAATAGTTATTTAAGGTATAAAAATGATTTCTACAAAATATTTGGTATTTTTAACTAATTAAAACTATTTTTCGTGAATTATTTTCAATTATATATATAATATACGGTTTTACTAATAAAATGAGTTTTTATCGGTTTTTACAGTGTTTTAAGGTTAATTATGTAATTTTTACCTATGAAATGAATTTCTATGTTGTAAGGATATTTTTGGTATATCTGGAATTGTTCTGTGATTGTGGACCCCGGTCGGTAGATTATAGTCTGGAGTCCGACCGAGGGGTTATGGATTTGTGTTGAGCTTGTATTTTGAAGTGTATTTCTTTGCAGGGTCGGCTCTACTCTTTTGAGTAGAGAGATGTCCGTTTTACAGGGGAGGTTATGCCGAATTTTCGGTAGAATTCTCGTAAAACGTGATATCCAGTCGAACCCTAATTCTATTTCCGTATTTAAATACTCTAGATTGAATTCTAGGATTTCTATTAGGTTTATTCTGATGTCGATTATTTATTGCTTGTTTAGTTGCGCCAAGACCAAGGGCTAATGGACCAGGCCCGTCGGACCTGTCTCGTGGAGCGCATTATGTAAGTTACTATACTATATATATATATACTTAGGATGCATGATTTAGAAATGCATGTTTTATGTTGATTAAATATGCATGAATAATTTGATTATTTCTTAAGTTTACATTAAGTATATTTTTGGTTTATTTTTGGTATATATTAAATTATATGCATGTTTTGTGAATAAAATATATTTAAAATGTTTTTAAATTTATTTCTAGCTTAAGTTATAATTTGATTGAATTCATTTGACATATATATACTCGAAATATACCTCGTTTACTTTTGGTATATTTTTGGTATATATATGGATTATATTGTTATTTCATTTACATTCATGCATCATTTATTTTTGTGAATGAATGTTTTATATTATTTATTAATGAAGGATATCAATAGAACGTGCTACCTAGTGGACAACACTAGGACCGAGTACGTACCGGTACGCCTATAGTATTTAGGCTATAATACTAACTTATTTATGGATATTGATTGATTATGATTATTGATGTGTGAGATGTGATTTGGGTGTGATTGCTGGAGCTCGGTTGACCAAGTGTCTCGGGGCCAATCACACTGGCAGTCAGACTGCTGGAGCTCGGTTGACTTAGTGTCTCGGGGCCAGTCTACTGTCTAAATGGATTAAGTGGATATATTTGGAATAAGTGAGCCTGTATGGCCAGAGTGTTGTTTAACACTATTTTCTGAGGTTGCGTTATTCTAGGGTTCTATGTGATCCTTCATAAAAGATGATTTTTAATGAAAATATATATAAAATGATTTTATTGCATCTGTGTGCAATTGCCTGTATATATACATATTATATATACTGTTGACTGTATGCATTATCACTTAGTGTGTATGTATATATATTATAGTAATTCACTCAGTGAGGTCTGACTCCCCTCCGTTGACTATTTTTCAGGAGAGTCAACTTCTTCAGACCTCAGTAGCAGGTCGATACGCCGGATTTCTTCTGCCCCGGCTTCTTTATGTAAATTGTCTACTTGAGTCTTATTTATTTTATCTAGACACTGCAGTAGTTGTGAATTAAAGTATTGGATTTCATGTATTTTATTTAAAGAGATGTATTATATTGAAACTGGATTTGTATTAAAGACTATATATATGTGATGAGATGAGATTTCGATTTAAATCCAGTTGATGTGAATAATATTATGATATTATGATTTTTATTTCTGCTGCATATTATATTGTTATTGTTGTTATTGCATGATTTATTTATTTTTTTTTAGGCTTGCTACGGGTTCCGGATTCGAAAAAATTCCCATTCCCTAGCGTCGGTCATGGCCCCTGTTTTGGGTCGTGACAACCTCTGCCACGACCTCTACGTCTAATTGGCTGCTCATGAGGTAAAACCTCATCCTAAAAAGACTCATCATCCTCGGCCTCAACAACCGGTGGAGCGACATGCGTTCGCCTCCTCATTCTGAAAAGACAACAGAATGATTCAGACAAAATAGACAACTGTAATATCCCGTATTTTTTAAAAATATTTTAATACTGTATCGGGATATGCAGTATTAATAATTTTTGTACATATTTATGATATTTCATGAGTTGCTATTTAATTAAAATTGATTTTAATTGTTTTATATTATTTTAAGCACTTTAAGTGAAATTTTCCCAGAACTTGCATTTTCGAAAAAATTGACACATAAATTATTTATTATTAATTATTTTAAATAGACTTCCACATTTGCATGAGCTCATATATATTTTTAAAAGTACTAAATAAAATATATATGTGTATTTATTTAATTAGGGTTTAATTAATTACCCTAATATTTTATTATTTATTATTAGTTTTAATATTATTTAATTATTTTTAAGTGTATTAAATTTTAAAATATTAAATTATATGTGTGTGGTGTATATTTAATGTGTGTGATTTTATATTATTTTAATATATAGTGTAAAGTATATATATATATATATACATATATATTTAATATTAAACAAAAATTAAAGTTTGAGTTATTTACGGTTGTGCCATCCATCCTCCTCCCGATCGCTCCCATCACCATTCCGGTCACTGCCATCCCATTTTCTCACTGTCGGTTTGCCACCTCCTTCCTCCAGCTGTTCTGCCGCTAGCAGAGCCCATTTTCGACGTCGGGAAGCTTGTTTTGGCCGGAGAAGCCGAATTTATTCTCACCGTCGTTCACGGCGTTTTCGGCCACCATTTTTGACACCGCCAATCTCTTTCTTCTCCTTGAGCTCCGATGAGTGTGATTTCAAGCTTTGTTTCACCTAAAATGGTCTTGATTTGCTTAGGTTTCGATTTTGGTAATTCGGCCATTTTAGCATTCTTGATTTTTTTGAACTTCTAATTGATTGATTCATGGAAAATTCCTTCACAAATGTTGTTCTCCTTAGCTTAATCTACATGTGTGAATTTTTTTAGAATTTTTGGGAGTTATTTTGATTTTTGGGTATTTTTTGAATATTTTATTATTATTTTCTAATTTTCGAAAATTAATTAAATAAATTATGAAATTGTGTTTTATGATAAATATAGGTGTTGAAATGAATTATAGAAATTTATTTGGAATTTTTATGAATTTCTATGTATTTATTTTGAATTTGTTTAGGTTTATGTAATTTTGGAAAATAGGGTTAATTGTGTTTTTAATTGAAATTAATTAGTTAATTGAGTTTAATTATTGATATTATTGATAAAAATTTTGAGAAAATTAATTTTGTGTAATTATACTATTTTTGGTGAATTTTTGGATTAATTTTAGTATATTTATATATAGGGGTATTTTGGTAATTTTACCCTAAATTGACTAAAAATGTAATTAAATTGGTTTTAATAGTTATTTAAGGTATAAAAATGATTTCTAAAAATTATTCAGTATTTTTAATTAATTAAAACTATTTTTCGTGAATTATTTTCAAATTATATATATAATATACGATTTTTCTAAATAAATGAGTTTTTATTGGTTTTTAATGTGTTTTAGGGTTAATTACGTAATTTCTATTTATTAAATGTATTTCTGTGTTATAAGGGCATTTTTGGTATTTTCATAATTGTTCTGTGAATTGTGAACCCCGGTCGATAGATTGTAGTTTGGAGTCCGACCGAGGGGTTGTGGATATGTTTCTGTGTTCATTTTTTGTAGTGTGTTTCTTTGCAAGGCCGATGTCACGACCCAAAACAGGGGCCATGACCGGCGCTAGGGAACGGGAATGCTTTCGAAATCGAGAACCCGTAGCAAGCCTAAAAATAAAATAAACATGCAATGGTAATAACCATATATATAATGCAGCGGAAATAAAAATCATAAATATCATAAATATCACAATATTATTTTCACCAACTGGATTTAAATCAAATACTCATCTCATATATATATAAAACTCTCAATACAAATCCAGTTCATATATAATACAATATCTCACATAAATAAAATACATAAAATCCCATAATTTAATTTACAACTACTGCAATGTCTAGATTATAAAAATAAGACTCAAGACTCAAAGAAGCAGTTTACACAAAAAAGCCAGGGCAAAAGAAATCCGGCCTACAGGCCTGCTACTAAGGTCTGAAGATGTTGACTCTCCTGAAAAATAGTCAACGGAGGGGGAGTCAGACCTCACTGAGTGAATTACTATAATATATATACATACACACTAAATGACAATGCATACAGTCAACAGTATATATCTAATATGTATATATACAGGCAATACACACAGATGCAGGAAAATCATTTTATATGTTTTTATTAAAATCGTCATTTATGAAGGATCAAATAGAACCCTATGATATCGCAACCTCGGAAATAGTGTTAGACAACACTCTAGCCATACAGGCTCATTTAATCCAAAGATATCCACTTAATCCATTTAGATAGTAGACTGGCCCCGAGACACTAAATCAACCGAGCTCCAGCAGTCTGATTGCCAGTGTGATTGGCCCCGAGACACTTGGTCAACCGAGCTCCAGCAATCACACCCAAACCATATCTCACACATCAATAATCACATTCAATCAATATCCACAAATAGGTTAGTAATATAGCCTAAATACTATAGGCGTACTGGTACGTACTCGGTCCTAGTGCTGCCCACTAGGTAGCACGTTCTATTGATATCCTTCATTAATAAATATAAAATATTCATTCACAAAAATAAATGATGCATGAAGTTCAATAAAATATCAACATAAACCATATATATACTAGAAATATACAAAAAAATAAACTAGGTATATTTCGAGTATATATACGTCAAATAAATCCAATCAACTTATAAATTAAGCTAGAAATATATTTAAAAACATTTTAAATATAATTTATTTACAAAACATGCATATAATTTAGTATATACCAAAATAAACCAAAAATATACTTAAATACAAATCACATTATTTATGCATATTTAATCAAAATAAAACATATATTTCTAAATCATGCATCCTAAAGCATATATATATAGTATAGTAACTCACCCTATCACCCTAGTGCGCTCCACGAGATGGGTCCGACGGGCCTGGTCCACTAGCTCTCGGTCTCGGCGCAACTAAACAGACAATAACGACAAAAATCAAAATAACCCTAACAGAAATCCTAGAATACAATCTAGAATATTAAACACATAATTGATATCAGGGTTCGACCAGATATCACGTTTTACGAGAATTCTATCAAAAATTCGGCAGAACCTCCCCTGTAAAACGGACATCTCTCTACTCAAAGAGTAGAGCCGACCCTGCAAGGAAATACACTTCGAAAAACTACACAGAGCACAATCAAAATCCCACGGTCGGACTTCAGACTACAGTCCACCGACCGGGGTCCACAATCACAGAATAATTTCAGAAATACCAAAAATATCCTTATATCATAGAAATACATTTTATACGTAGAAATTACATAATTAACCTTTAAACACAGTAAAAACCGATAAAAACTTATTTTATTAGTAAAATCGTATATTATATACATAATTGAAAATAATTCACGAAAAATAGTTTTAATTAGTTAAAAATACTAAATAATTTGTGAAAATAATTTTTATACCTTAAATAACTATAAAACCAATTAAATTACATTTTTAGGAAATTTTGTGTAAAATTACCAAAATACCCCTATATATATAAATATACTAAAATTTCTTCAAAAATTCACCAAAAATTATAAAATTATCCAAAATTAATTTTATCAACATATTTATCAATAATATTAATAATTAAACTCAATTTACCAATTAATTTCAATTAAAAACATAATTAACCTAATTTTCCCAAAATTACATAAACTCAAATAATTCAAAATAAATACTTAGAAATTTATAAAAATTCCAAATAAATTCCTATAATTCATTTAAACACCTAATTTAACCATAAAACACAATTTCATAATTTAAATAATTAATTTCCGAAAATTAGAAAATAATATTAAAATATTCAAAAATACCCAAAAATCCAAAAAATCTCCAAAAATTCCACAAAAATTCATACATGTATATTAAGCTACTAGGATCAACATTTGTGAAGGGAGTTTTCATGAATCAATCAATTCAAAGCTCAAAAAAATTGAAAACCCTAATATGGCCGAATTGGAAAATTTGAAACCTAAGCAAATCTAGACCATTTAAGGTCAAACCAAAGCTAGAATCACACTCACCGGAGCTCAAGGAGAAGAAAAAGACCGGCGGTGTCAAAAACGGTGGCCGAAATCATCGTCGACGGCGAGAAGCTCAACTTGCTGCCACAGCGGATTTCGGGCGTTCCAGCGGCTTCCGACGGCCTGGTCACGTCAGAGAGGAAGAGGAAGGAAGGGGAAGAAGGTTGGCGGCAGCTGGTGGTGACGAAGGGCGGTCCGGCGTGCTGGAATGGGAGGCGCAGTGACGGTAGACGATCGGGAGAGAAGAAGGAGAAGGGAGGGGCTAAACGGTAATTTTCCAAATCCTTTTGTTTTAATAATCTATATGTATATATATATATTTTATACTATATAATAAAATAATAATAAAATCACACACATTAAATTTACACCACACACGTATAATTTAATATTTTAAAATATAATAATAAATAAAAATAATTAAATAACAATAAATTAATAAACAAATAATAAAATATTAGGGTAATATTAATTAAACCCTAATTAAATAAATATTTACACACATAGGATTTATTTAGTATTTTAAAAATACGTATGAGTTCATGCAAGTCCAAAAATATATTTAAAATAATTAATAATAAATTATTTACGTGAAAATTTCCCCGAAAATGCAAGTCCTGGGAAAATTTTACATAAAGCACTGTAAATAATACACAATAATTAAAATAGGTTTTAAATAAATATCAACTCGTAAAAATATCGTAATATATATACAAAAATTATTAACACTGCATATCCCGATACAGTATTAAAATATTTAAAAACACGGGATATTACAGCCGGCTCTACTCTTTGAGTAGAGAGATGTCTGTTTTACAGGGGAGGTTCTGCTGAATTTTTGGTAGAATTCTCGTAAAACGTGATATCCGGTCGAACCCTAATTCTAATTCTGTGTCCAATATTCTAGATTGAGTTTCTAGGATTTTCTGTTAGGTTTATTCTGATGTCTGTTATTTATTGTTTGTTTAGTTGCGCCGAGACCGAGGCCTAGTGGACCAGGCCCATCGGACCCATCTCGAGGAGCGCACTAAGTGTGAGTTACTATTATATATATATATGCTTTAGGATGCATGATTTTAGAAATGTATGTTTTATTTGGATTAAATATACATAAATAATTTAATCAATACTTAAGTTTATTTTTAGTTTATTTTTTATATATTTTGAATTATATGCATGGTTTATTAGACATTTATGTTCAAAATGTTTTTAAATATATATTTAGTTTATTTTACGATTTAATTGGATTTATTTGACGTATATATACTCAAAATATACTTGGTTTCCTTTTGGTATATTTTTAGTATATATATGGTTTATGTTGCTATTTTATTCAATTCATGCATCATTTACTTTTATGAATGTATGCTTTATATTTCAATGAAGGATATCAATAGAATGTGCTACCTAGTGGGCAGCACTAGGACCGAGTACGTACTGGTACGCTTATAGCATTTAGGCTATATTACTAACCACTTGTGGATATTGATTGGATTTGATTATTTGATGTGTGAGATGTGATTTGGGAGTGTGATTGCTGGAGCTCGGTTGACCAAGTGTCTCGAGGCCAATCACACTGACAGTCAGATTGCTAGAACTCAGTTGACTTAGTGTCTCGGGGCTAGTCTACTGTCCAAATGGAATAAGTGATATATTTGGATATAAGTGAGCCTGTACGGCTAGAGTGTTTTCTAACACTGTTTGAGGTTGTGATACTCTAGGGTTCTATTTGATCCTTCATAAACAGTGATTTTCAATATATACATATAAAATGATTTTATTGCATCTGTGTGTAACTGCTTGTATACATACATAATATATATATATATATATATATATATATATATATATTGTTGACTGTAAGCATTGTCATTTAGTATGCATGTATATATATTATAGTAATTCACTCAGTGAGATCTGACTCCCCTCCGTTGACTATTTTTCAAGAGAGTCATCGTCTTCAGACCTCAGTAGCAGGCCTGTACGCCGAATTTCTTTCGCCCCGGCTTCTTTATGTAAACTGCTCACTTGAGTTTTATTTTATGATCTAGACACTACAGTAGTTATGGTCAATTGTGAGATCATTGTATTGCATTTATATGAGATATGTACTTTAAATACTTGAACTGAAACTTGTATTAAAAGATTTATTTATATATATGAGATGAGGAATTGATTTAAATCCCATGGTGGATTATTATTTTGACATTTATGATTTTATTCCACTGCACAGTATTTTATTTAATTGTGTTATTATTATTAGTATTGCATGTATTTATTTTTATTTTTTAGGCTTGCTACGGGTTCCGGATTTGAAAGAATTCCCGTTCCCTAGCACCGATCATGGCCCCTGTTTTGGGTCGTGACAATAACGGAGGAATAATGCAGAAAACTAAAGCAAGGAATACTTATCAAGACATACTCGAGCCTAATTCACTGTAGTAGTTTAACAGAAAACACAACTCTGAAAACTAGGGCCACAACTCACTTAATTAAGCCCTGACACAGAACTCCGCTCTGATACCAACTTTGTCACGACCCAAAACAGGGGCCATGACCAGCGCTAGGGAATGGGAATTCTTTCAAATCCGGAACCCGTAGCAAACCTAAAAAAAAAAATACATGCAATACTAATAATAACATAATTAAGTAAAGTACTGTGCAGCAGAATAAAATCATAAATATAAAAAAAATAATACACCACGGGATTTAAATCAAATCCTTATCTCATATATGTAAATAAACTTTTAATACAAATCTAGTTCAAATATTTAAAGTACATATCTCACGACTTTATTCAACTACTTTAGTGTCTAGATTATAAAAATAAAACTCAAGTGAGCAGTTTACATAAAGAAGCCGAGGCGGAAGAAATTCGGCGTACAGGCCTGCTAATGAGGTTTGACAAAGAAGACTCTCCTGAAAAATGGTCAACAGAGGGGAGTCAGACCTCACTGAGTGAATTACTATAATATATACACATGCATACTAAATGACAATGCACACAGTCAATAATGTATATATAACAAGCATATATACAAGCAAATACACACAGATGCAATAAAATCATTTTATATATTTTTATTGAAAATCACAGTTCATGAAGGATCAAATAGAACCCTAGAAAAAATCGCAACCTCAAAATAATGTTAGACAACACTCTAGCCATATAGGCTCACTTATTCCAAATATATTCACTTGATCCATTAGGACAGTAGACTGGCCCCGAGACACTAAGTCAATCGAGCTCTAGCAGTCTGACTGTCAGTGTGATTGGCCCTGAGACACTAGGTCAACCGAGCTCCAGCAATCACACTCCCAAATCATATCACACATCAAATAATCATATCCAATCAACATCCACACATGGTTAGTAATATAGCCTAAATGCTATAAGCGTACCGATACGTACTCGGTCCTAGTGCTGCCCACTAGGTAGCACGTTCTATTGATATCCTTCATTAAAATATAAAGCATAAATTCATAAAAGTAAATGATGCATGAATTGAATAAAATACCAACATAAACTATATATATATATACTAGAAATATACCAAAAGTAAACCAGGTATATTTCGAGTATATATATACGTCAAATAAATCCAATATAATTATAAAATAATCTAAATATATGTTTAAAAACATTTTAAATATAATTGTTTAATAAAGCATGCATATAATTTAAGATATACCAAAATAACCAAAGATAAACCAAAAATAAACTAAAAATAAACTTAAATACCAATTAAATTATTTATGCATATTTAATCAAAATAAAACATATATTTCTAAATCATGCACCCTAAAACATATATATATAGAATAGTAACTCACACTTAGTGCGCTCCTCGAGATGAGTCCGACGGGCCTGGTCCACTAGGCCTCAGTCTCGGTGCAACTAAATAAACAAAAATAACAAACATCATAATAAACTTAACAGAAAATCCTAGAAACTCGATCTAGAATATTGGACATAGAATCATAATTAGGGTTCGACCGAACATCACATTTTACGAGATTTCTACCAAAAATTTAATAGAACCTCCCCTGTAAAATGGACATCTCTCTACTCAAAGAGTAAAGCCAGCCCTGCAAAGAAACACACTTCAAAAAATAGACACAGAAACACATCCACAACCCCTCGGTCGGACTCCAAGCTACAGTTTACCGACCGGGGTCCACAATTCACAAAATAATATAGAAATACCAAAAATACCCTTATATCATAGAAATACATTTTATAAGTAGAAATTACATAATTAACCTTAAAACACAGTAAAAATCGATAAAACTCATTTATTTAGAAAAATCGTATATTATATATATAATTTGAAAATAATTTATGAAAAATAGTTTCAATTAGTCAAAAATACTAAATAATTTGTAGAAATCATTTTTATACCTTAAATAGCTATTAAAACCAATTTAATTACATTTTTAGTCAATTTAGGGTAAAATTACCAAAATACCCCTATATATGTAAATATACTAAAATTGATCCAAAAATTCACCAAAAATAATATAATTGCACAAAATTTATTTTCTCAACATATTTATCAATAATATCAATAAATAAACTCAATTAACCAATTAATTTCAATTAAAAACACAATTAACCCTATTTTTCAAAAATTACATAAATTAATTAAATTCAAAATAAATATATAGAAATTCATAAAAATTCCAAATAAATTTCTATAATTCATTTAAACACCTATAATTACTATAAAACACAATTTCATAATTTATTTAATTAATTTTCAAAAATTAGGAAATAATAATAAAATATTCAAAAATACCCAAAAATCAAAATAAATTCCAAAAATTATACAAAAATTCACAGATGTAGATTAAGCTAATCAGAACAACATTTGTGAAGGAATTTTCCATGAATCAATCAATTTGAAGTTCAAAAAAATCAAGAAGCTAAAATGGCCGAATTACCAAAATCGAAACCTAAGCAAATCAAGACCATTTTAATTGAAACAAAGCTTGGAATCACACTCACCGGAGCTCAAGGAGAAGAAAGAGACTGGCGGTGTCACAAATGGTGGTCGGAATCAGCTTGATCGACGTTAGCTCCAAATTTTGGCTTCTCGGGTTGTTGCAGCGTTCACCGGCGCTGGAGAGGGTGGAAGGAGGGGCTGAGCAATTGGAGGAAGATGGTGGACGTCCGGAAAGCACTCTGAATGGTGGTGAATAGAGTCGCACAGTAAGGAAGGAGGAGAAGGGCGTTGGGGAAGAGGAAGGAGAAGGGAGGGGTAGAAATGGTAATTTTGTAATAAATTTTTGATTTTTCAACTATATATATGTATATATGTATATTTATATATATCACACTATATATTATAATAATATAAATTCCCACACATATAATTTAATACATTAAATAATTTATACACTAAAAAAATAATTAAATAAAATTAAACTAATAATAAATAATAAAAAAAATTAGGGTAATTAATTAAACCCTAGTTAAATAAATAAATACACTTATACACTATATCAAATACTTTTAAAATACCTATGAGTTCATGCAAATGTGGAAATCTATTTAAAATAATTAATAATAAACAATTTACGTATCAATTTCCCCGGAAATGCAAGTTCCGGGAAAATTTTACGTAAATGTTTAAAATAATATAAAAAAAATTAAAATTAACTGTAATTAAATGACAAACTTATAAAATATTAATATTATATACGAAAATTATTAACACTGCATATCCCGATGCAATATTAAAATATTTAAAAACTCGGGATATTACAAGCCGGGGTTGAAGAAGTCCGGCGTAGAGGTCTACTACTGAGGTCTGACAACGAGAAATCTCCTAAAAAAAATATTGAGAGGAGTCAGACCTCACTGAGTGAATTATTATAATATATATACACACAATCTAAAATATATACAATCAGACATCTATATATATATATATATATATATATTATATATATATATATATATATATATATATATATATACATGCATTTCACACAGATGAAAATTTTTGTTTTTATATGTATATCAAATGCAGAAAACATTATTTAAATGAAGGATCAAATAGAACCCTAAAAATAATCATAACCTTAAACAAATATCTCATTAGCCATACATGCTTACTTAATTCAAAATAAATTCTCTTATTCCATTTTGAACAGTAGACTAGTCTTGAGACACTAAGTCAACTGAGCTCCTGCAGTCTCACTGTCAGTGTGATTGGCCCCGAGACACTAGGTCAATTGAACTCTAGCAACCACACCATTCATTCACTAATTTCTCAATATTCACAATAATCAATTTCACCTCAAATAATTCTCACAATATCAACTCTAAAATCTAACGAACTGGTATATACACAGTCCTAGTGCAGCCAACTAAATACACATTCTATTGATATCCTTCGAATAAAATCTTATATTTATGGAAAATAATTAAATGCATAATTAAACATAAATGACATTCATAGTAGAGAAACTTACCAAATATATACAAGAGATATACCGAAAATATACTAAATATATTTTAAGTATATATATACTACATATAACCAAAATCAACCAAAAATATATCAAAATATACCAAAATACATATTGAGAAATTATCAAGTATATACCATCGCATATATATCGAAATATACCAAAATATACTAAAAGTGTACCAAAAATATACTAAACCATTTAATGAAATAATTCATATAAAAACATAATTATTTATAATCATGCACTATATGCAATGTATATATAAAATAATAACGCACCAATTTGTGCTCCTTGAGACTGGCTCGACGGGTCTGATCCGATAAGCATTGGTCTCGGCACAGTTAGAAAATAAATAATAGTAATAATCAAAATAAATTTCTAACTTATACTTCTAAGAATTCTAAAGGAGACTCGATCTAGGAATTCAAAATCTAGACAAACACAGAAATTCAGGATTGACTCGATGTCACGTTTTACGAGAATTCTACCAAAAATTCGACAGAACCTCCTTTGTAAAATGGACATCTTTGTACTGACAGTAAAACCGATCCTGCAAGGAAAATATGCTTCTAAAACCACAAAGCTCAATACCTCGGGTTGGGACCCCAAACTGCACAAATTCCCAACCGAGGTTCACAATTCATCAAAATTAATATAATATAATAAATTCACTTCAAATCATTAAATTCAATAAATATTCATAAAATACCAAAATATAATATATTTGAACCTTAAATCACTAAATATAATTATTTTCACAATAATTAAATAAAAATCTCAAATAATAATATAATATTAATAAAAATCAAAATTTTTAATAATTCAACATATAATAGTAAAATTCACTTTTCTATACTCATATAGCTTAAATAGCATAAATATATATAAAAATTAATTAAAAGTCCATTTAATCACCAAAATAACAAATAATATATATTTGAATATAATTTTTGAAAATTAGTATTAATTAGTTAAAAATAATAAATAATTTATAAAAATCATTTTAATACCCTATATAATTCTAAAATCATTTAAAACATATTATTTAACTATAATTTCAACAAAAATACACAATTAACTCATTAATTCAATATTTACATAATACAAATAATATTCTCCAAAAATATATAAATTCACTAAAAATTATTAACTCAAATTAATAACACTAATTTAACTAAATTATCATTAAAACTAATTAATTAACATAATTATAAAAAATTTAATATTTTAATATTAAAATAATAAAAAATTACCCATAATTCAAATTAATTCAATATATATATATATATATATATATATATATATATATATATATATATTTATTTATTTATTTATTTAAGAAGCTAAAATTACCATGAACAACATTTCTTAAGCAGAAGTTCATAAATCAAACAATATCAAGTTAAAAAATAATAAAAACCCTAAAACACATAAACTAAAAATTGAGGATAACTCACAAAAGAGGGGATTCAAACTCAAACGGAGCTTAGAACTAGCTTCACCAGACCTAGAGGGTTTGAAAGAGACCAGAGCGACGAGCTAGGATGGACGGAATCACCATCGGCAACAATGGTAGCTCCTCGATGCAGGTCTCAGTTCAGGTGATTCCAGCGACTATTGTAATATCCTGAGTTTTTAAATAAATTTAAACTGCATCGAAATATGCAGTGTTAATAATTTTTGTATATATTTATGATTATTTTCATGAGTTTGATAATTACTAAGTTATTTTAATTATTTTTAATTATTTTAAGATATTTACGTAAAATTTTCCTGGGAATGCTATTTTCGGGGAAATTAACACGTAAATAATTTTATATTAATTATTTTAAATAGTTTTACGAGTTTGCATGAGTCCATGCATTATTTTAATTGTCGTATTAAAATGTATACATATACATGCATATATATATTTTTTTATTTAACATTTTTATTAATTTTATTTATGTATATTATATATGATTTAGTTTTATTTTTAATTAACATGTTTATATGTATATATATTAATTATTTTAAATCATGTGGTGTACAATTATTTGAAATATAATAATATATAATATTATAATTAAAGTTAAAGTTATATATATATATATATATATATATATATATATGTATATATATACAAAAATTAGTAGTTTGTTAAATTTGCAAAAGTTGCCATTCTTCCCTCACCCATCAACCCGACGCCCTCCTCCCTCACCCACCGCCTGTCACTGCTGTTCCCTTACCGTTGGTGTGCCTCCCGGCGTGCCACTATCGTCCCTAGCCAGTTCTGCCGCCAACAGCGCTCGTTTTTGGCGTCGGTGAAGCTTGAAATAGCCGAAAGACCGAAACTCGAAGCCATTACCGATCAACGTGATTTCGACCACCGTTTTCGACACCACTGGTCTCTATCTTCTCCTTGAGTTCTGGTAAGTGTGATTCCAAGCTTTGTTTCACTTAAAATGGTTTAGATTTCCCTAGGTTTTGATTTTACAATTTCAGCTATTTAGGGTTCTCGAATTTTTTGAACTTCAATTTGATTGAATCAAGTAAACTCCCTTCACAAACTTTGATCCTTGTAGCTTAATATACATGTGGTAATTTTTTTGGAGTTTTTGGAATTTATTTTGATTTTTGTGAATTTTTTATTATTTTATTAATATTTTCTAATTTTTGAAAATTAATTAATTAAATTATGAAATTGTTTTTTTATGGTAATTATAGGTGTTAAAATGCATTTTATAAATTTATTGGTAATTTTTGTGAATTTTATATATTTATTTGGAATTTATTTAGTTTATGTAATTTTTGGAAAATTAGGTAATTATGTGTTTTATTGAAATTAATTGGTTAATTGAGTATATTTATTGATATTATTGAGTTATATGTTGAGAAAATTACTTTTGAGTAATTATACTATTTTTGGTGAATTTTAGTGAATTTATATATATAGGGGTATTTTGGTAATTTGACACTAAATTAGCTAAAAATGTAATTAAATTGGTTTTAATAGTTATTTAAGGTATAAAAATGATTTCTAAAAATTATTTAGTATTTTTAACTAATTAAAACTATTTTTCGTAAATTATTTTCAAATTATATATATAATATATGATTTTTCTAAATAAATGAGTTTTTATCGGTTTTTAACATGTTTTAGGGTTAATTATGTAATTTGGATTTGTAAAATGAATTTTTATTATAAAAGGGTATTTTCGGTTTTTTTTTAATTATTCTGTGAATTGTGGACCTCGGTCGGTGAATTGTTGTTTGGAGTCCGACCGAGGGATTATGGTTGTGAATACTGTGTTTATTCTCAAAGTGTGTTTCCTTGCAGGACCGGCTCTACTCTTTGAGTAGAGAGATGTTCATTTTACAGGGGAGGTTCTGCCGGATTTTTGGTAGAATTCTCGTAAAAAGTGACGTCTGGTCGAACTCTGATTCTAATTCTGTGTCTAGCATTCTAGATCGAGTTTTTAGAAAATTTCATTAGAATTATTCTGATTTTCTGTATCGTTTGTTTGTTTAGTTGTGCCAAGACCGAGGCCTAATGGACCAGGCCTGTCGGACTCGTCTCGAGGAGCTCAATAACAGTGAGTTATTATTTTATATATATATATGTGTTTAGGGTGCATGTTTTAGAAATATATGGTTTATTTTAGTAAAGTATGCATAAATGATTTAAGTATTACTTAGGTTTATTTTTGGTAAATTTTCGGTATATTTTGGTATATTTTAAACTATATGCATGTTTTATTAATGATTTATACTTAAAATGTTTTTAAGTATATTTCTAGTTTATTTTATAATTAAATTGAATTTATTTGACGTATATATACTCGGAATATACCTGGTTTATTTTTGGTATATTTCTAGTATATATATGGTTTATGTTGCTATTTTATTCAAATTCATGCATCATTTATTTATGAATTTATGTTTTATATATTAATGAAGGATATCAATAGAACGTGCTACCTAGTGGGTAGCACTAGGACCGAGTACGTATCGGTACGCCGATAGCATCTAAGCTATATTACTAACCTATTTGTGGATATTGATTATATTGATTTATTTGATGTGAGATGTGATTTGGGAGTGTGATTGCTGGAGCTCGATTGACCAAGTGTCTTGGGGCCAATCACACTGACAGTCAGACTACTGGAGCTCGGTTGACTTAGTGTCTCGAGGCCAGTCTACTATCCAAATGGAACAAGTGAATTTATTTGGAATAAGTGAGCCTGTATGGCTAGAGTGTTTTCTAACACTTTTGAGGTTGCGATTTTCTAGGATTATATTTGATCCTTCATAAACAGTGATTTTCAATAAATATATAAAATGATTTTGTTGCATATGTGTGTAATTATTTGTATACATATTTATTATATATACTATTGACTGTGTGCATTGTCATTTAGTTATGCATGTATATATATTATAACAATTCACTCAGTGAGGTCTGACTCCCCTCCGTTGATTATTTTTCAAGAGAGTCATCGTCTTCAGACCTCAGTAGCAGACCCATACGCCGGATTTCTTCCGCCCCGACTTCACTATCTAAACTGCTTATCTGAGTTTTATTTTATAATCTAGACACTGCAGTAGTTGTAAATAGTTAAGGGGATTATGTATTATATTTGTGTGAGTTATGTATTTCAAAGATTTGAACTGAAATTTGTATTAAAAGTTTATTTATATATGAGATAAGTTGTTCGATTTAATTTCATTTGGTGGATTATTATTTCAATATTTAAGATTTTATTTCCATTGCAGAATACTTTATTTATGTTATTATTACTATTGTTGCATGTTTTATTTTATTTTAAGGCTTGCTACAGGTTCCGGATTCGAAAGAATTCTCGTTCCCTAGCGCTGGTCATGGCCCCTGTTTTGGGTTGTGACAGCTATCGATGACTCTGCAGGTGGCGAATGACAGCTGGGAAGGAAGTGAAGGTGACGGTGGTGAGTGATGGTGGTGGTTGGTGGTTCGGTGGGGCTGGTTGCATAGTGACAGTGCAGGAAGGAGAAGAAGAAGAAGAAAAAGAAAAAGAAAAAGAAAAGAAAAAAAGAAAGAGGGAGAGAGAAAACGACTTTGACCCAAAATTTGACCTTTTTTTTTTATATTATGAAAAGACTAAAATGTCCCTCTATCCAAATTAACAACAACAACAACAATAATAACAAGAACAAAAACAAAAACAACAACAACAACAATAACAACAACTACAATGTAATATCCCGAGTTTTTAAATATTTTTATACTGCATCGGGATATGCAGTGTGAATAATTTTTTTGTATATATTTATGATATTTTATGAGTTTGTTGTTTGTTTAAAGCTAAATTTTAATTATTTTATATTATTTTAAGGTATTTATGTAAAATTTTCCCCGGAAATTGTATTTTCGGAGAAATTGACACGTAAATAATTTAATATTAATTATTTTGACTGGTTTTATGAATTTGCATGAACTCATACATAATTTTTAAGTGCTAAAATAAAATGTATATATGTGTATTTATTTAAATTAATTAGGATTTAATTAATTACCTTAATTTTTATTATTTAGTTTTAATATTAATTAATTAATTTTAAGTGTATAAATTATTAAATATATTAAATTATTTGTGTGGTGAGTATTATTTGTGTGTGGGAATATATATACTATTATAATATAAGGTGGACATATATATATATACATATATACATAATTTATTATCAAAATTATAAAGTTTGCATTATTTACCAAAATGCCATTGTCTCCTTCATTTTTCCTCCCGATCAGTTTTTCACCATTTTCGGCCATTGTGACCTCTGTTTCTTGTTGTCATTGTGCCCCTCAGCCTTCCTCTTCCCTTGCCAGCCATTCCCGACTCCTGAAGCTCCCTTTTCCGGTGAGTTTTGACCGATTTTTCTCAAAGAAATCGAAAATCGATCAAGCTCCGATCGATGTGATTATGGCCACCAAATTCGATGCCACTGGTCTCTATCTTTTCCTTGAGCTCCGGTGAGTGTGATTCCAAGCTTTGTTTCACTTAAAATGGTCTAGATTTGCCTAGGTTTCAATTTCTTCATTTCAGTCATTTAGAGTTTCAAATTTTTTTGAGCTTCAATTTTATTGATTCATGAAAACTTCCTTCACAAACTTTGATCCTGGAAGCTTAATATATATGCTGTAATTTTTGTAGAAATTTTGGAATTTATTTTGATTATTTTATTATTATTTTCTAATTTTCAAAAATTAATTAATTAAATTATGAAATTGTGTTTTATGGTAATTATAGGTGTTAAAATGAATTATAGAAATTTATTTGTAATTTTTGTGAATTTTTATATATTTATTTGGAATTTATTAAGTTTATGTAATTTTGAAAAATAGGGTTAATTATGTGTTTAATTGAAATAAATTGGTAAATTGAGTATATTTATTGATATTATTGAATTATATGTTCAGAAAATTAATTTTGAGTAATTATATTATTTTTGGTGAATTTTTGGATTTATTTTAGTATATATATATATAGGGGTATTTTGGTAATTTTACACTAAATTGGCTAAAAATGTAATTAAATTGGTTTTAATAGTTATTTGAGGTATAAAAATGATTTCTACAAATTATTTAGTATTTGTAACTAATTAAAACTATTTTTCGTAAATTATTTTTAAATTATATGTATATTATATGATTTTTCTAAATAAATGAGTTTTATATCGGTTTTTAATAAGTTTTAGGGTTAATTATGTAATTTGGATTTATAAAATGTATTTTTATTATAAAAGGGCATTTTCGGTATTTTATAATTATTTTGTAAACTGTGAACCTCGATCGGTGAATTGTAGTTTGGAGTCCGACCGAGGGATTGTGGTTGTGAATTTGGTGTTATTCCAAAGTGTGTTTTCTTTGCAGGACCGGCTCTACTCTTTGAGTAGAGAGATGTTCATTTTACAGGGGAGGTTCTGTCGGATTTTCGATAGAATTCTCGTAAAACGTGATGTCCAGTCAAATCCCTATTCTAATTCTGTGTCTAAAATTCTAGATTGAGTCTTTAGAATTTCCGTTAAATTTGTTTTGATTTCATGTTTTCATTTATTTATTTAGTTGCGTCGAGACTGGGGCCTAACGGATCAGGCCCGCCGAGTTTGTCTCGTGGAGCGCTAACATGTGAGTTATTATACTATATATATATGCATTGCATATAGGATGCATCACTTAGAGTTTTTTATTTTCATTTTATGTCTTTAAAGTGATTTAAGTTATAATATATTTGGTATATCTAGGGTTGTACTTTTGTATATATATATGCATGTTAAATAATTATTGATGATATTCTGGTATACGCACATTAAACATTTAAGTTTATGTTTAATACATTTTAATATATATATATATATATATATATATATATATATATATATACATGTTTAAAACATACATTTAGACATAATTATTTTATTAAATGATTAGTATACTTTAAGTATAGTTTCAGTAGATTTTAAGTTTATTCTTAAATAATTGCTTGCTAAATTATAAACCTACACTTAAATTGTTTTTAAGTTTATTTTTGGTATATTTTTGATATATTTCCCCAAATAAATGTATGTTTTATTAATTGAAACCTAAAACATTAGTGGTATACTTAGGGTTTAATTGTGATTTATGCATGCTAGAAAATTAGGTTATTTGGGTAGAATGTGAATATATGTTAAACCTAAACACATATTTAAATGAACATTTATGCATAAATGTTTTATTAAATGATTTGTGTACTTAGGGCATATCTTTTGTATATTTAGGTATATTTTTAAGAAAATGCATGTTATATTATTGTTATACATTTAAATTGTTTTTAACTATATTAATGATTTTTCTTTAGTTTATTTCATACTTTATTTGACATATATATATATATATACCCGAAATATACTGTGTATATTTTAGGTATATTTTAGGTATATTTTTGGTATATATATATATATATATATATATATATATATATATATATATATATATGGTTGGTTTTACTATTATGAATATTGTTCTACATTAATTATTTTTCGAATGAATGATTTATTTAAATGAAGGATATCAATAGAACGTGCTTCCTAGTGGGCAGCACTAGGACCGTGTACGTACCGGTGCAATAGATAAGGGTTGAGTGAGAAATAATTGTGGTGATTATAATTGATTTGATGGATTTGACTAAGATTAATGGTATATTAGATAGTGTGATTGCTGTAGCTCGATTGACCAGGGGTCTCGGGGCCAATCACACTGACAGTCGGACTGCTGGAGTTCGATTGACTTAGTGTCTCGGGGCCAATCTACTGTCCATAGTGGAATGAATGATCTATTGGGTTGATAAAGATGTGAGGTGATAAATAGTGCGATTGCTGGAGCTCGGTTGACCAGGGATCTCGGGGCCAATCACACTAACAACCAAACTGTTGGAGCTCGGTCGACTTAGTGTTTCGGGGCTAGTCTGCTGTCCAGTTTGGAATAAGTGTTCTATTTGGAATCAAGTGAGCCTGTATGGCTAGAGTGATGATAGGGTTGATTGAGATTGCTATTATTAGGGTTCTATGGATCCTTTATGAATTAAAACAAACGTTTTTTGCATTTTGTATATTTATATAAGCAGAGTTTGACATTCGTGTGAAATGTATGTATATATATATATATATATATATATATATATATATATATATATATATATATATATATATATATATATATATATATATATATATATATATATAAGAATGCATGATTGTTATGGTTTAGATTGTATGTATATATAGTATAATAATTCACTCAATGAGGTCTGACCCCCCTCAATTATTTTTTTCAGGAGATCCCATATCGTCAGACCTTAGTTGTAGAGTTCCTCGCGGGTGTTCTTTAGTCCCGGCTATTTTATGCAAATGTATATTTTGAACTCTGATTTGTATTCTAGAAACTGCAATAGTAGTGTTATTGTATTGGAAGAGTATTATATTGTTTTGATATTATATACTCTGAAAATTTGTATTTGATTACTATACGAAGATGTATTCATTGAGAAGGATTTGAAGTATTTATATTATATATTGATCCGAAAAATTTTAATTCTGTCATATTTTTATTTAATTATTGCATGATTTTATTTTCTAAGGCTTGCTACGGATTTTGGATTCGAAAGAATTCTTGTTCCCTAGCGCCGGTCATGACTCCTAGTTTGGGTCGTGACAAACAAGAACAAGAACAAGAACAAGAACAACAACAACAACAATAATAATAATAATAAATAATAATAATAATAAATAACACTATTTAAAATAATAGTAACGATAATAACTTTAATGTATTAAAATAATAGAACTCCTAAATGATTTATGTTACGTAAACAAAATTCTTGGAATAAATTACATAAATAATATTCACAAATAATAACAATAATATATAAATAGAATTTAAAATTTTGTTAATACTGCATATCTCGAAATATTTTAATATTATTTAAAATATAGGATCATTACAAATTATGAATCAATTCATAATTTATTTTTATTTCAATTGTACTTTTACAAATTAAAAACTAATTTATTTTATTTTGTCAGTAAAAACTTATATTTTGCACGAGTTAAATTACAAATCACAATGACTTTTATAGAGTTTTATTTTATTTGTTTTTCAGGATTCCAATCCAATGATTATTTTTTGTTTCTCATATGTTCATTTATACTATATAATAAAGTAAGAATAGAGGAAAAAACTTCTTTGGATAAAAAGGACATACATCTTTTACTTAATAATAAAAATAACCCTACAATGTATTTAAATGATTTAATTTTGGCCAATAGATCCGAATTTTCATCAAATCCTTTTTTAAATGAATTATATTAACTAAAATGTTCATTTAAACTTGATTTTCAACAATTTTAATTTTTTAGAACCTAAAATTCAACAAAATAATAGAAATAAATGATAGATTCATATTATTAGGATGAAAAATATATTTTACGGAGGAAATAAAAAATTGATTCATAATTTTTTTTATTTCAATTGTACTTTTACAAATAAAAAATTAATTGAGTTTATTTTGTAAATAAAAATTTATATTTTCCACAAGAGGTAAATTACAAATCACAACAACTTTTGTAGAGTTTTATTTATTTATTTATTAGGATTCCAATCCAATGAATTTTTTTTTTGTTACCTTACATTGAATAAAAAACATTAATTTAATTATTAATAAAACAACATGTCACGACCTAAATCGAGAGTCATGATCGGTGCTAGGAAACGGGAATTCTTTCGAATCCATAACTCATAGCAAGCCTTAAAAATTAAAAAAATACAACAAATAAATAAAAATATGTCAAAATTAAACTTTTTAATGGATATAAAATAAACACTCAAATGTCATTTCATAAAATAGAAATATTTATATAATATTCAGAGACAGGTCTTGTAATATCCCGTATTTTTTAAATATATTTTAATATTTCATCGGGATATGCAATGTTAATATTTCTATATAATTATGATATTTTTACGAGTTCATATGTATTTAAAACTTATTTTAATTATTATATATTATTTTAAGTGCTTTACGTAAAATTTTCCCGGGACTTGCATTTTCGGAGAAATTTTTACGTAAACAATTTACTATTAATTATTTTAATCAGATTTACGCATTTGCATGAACTCATATATATTTTTAAAGTACTAAATAACGTGTATATGTGTACTTGTTTATTTAATTAGGGTTTAATTAATTACCCTAATATTTTATTATTTATTACTTAGTTTTATTGTTATTTAATTATTTTTATTTAGTATATAAATTATTAAAATATTAAATTATATGTGTGTGGTGGGTAATATTTCCAAGTATTATATTAATATACTATAATATATATTAATATTATAATATATATATATATATATATATATATATATATATATATAAATGTTTTATTTTTTTTCTTTCTTTTCTTTTCATTTTTTTTCTTTTCTTTTCCTTTCTCTTCTATTTCCTTCTTCTCCCCGACCCTCCTGCATCAACCCTCACCCTCGCCGTCCGATCACCGGTCATCAGAGTGCCTCCCCTGTGTGTCACCGTCCTCCTCCGCTGCCTCGCCACTCCGGTCATCTTCCCCGGCGCCGGCCATGTAATATCCCGTGTTTTTAAATATTTTTACACTGTATCGGGATATGCAATGTTAATAATTTTTGTATATATACTATGATATTTTTACGAGTTGATGTGTATTTAAAACCTATTTTAATTATTGTGTATTATTTAAAGTCCTTTACGTAAAATTCTCCCGAGACTTGCATTTCGGGGAAATTTTCACGTAAATATTTTATTATTAATTATTTTAAATATATTTACGGACTTGCATGAACTCATACATATTTTTAAATTACTAAATAAAGCCTATGTGTGTATATATTTATTTAATTAGGGTTTAATTTGTTACCCTAATATTTTATTAATTATTTATTAATTTTATTGTTATTTAATTATTTTATTTATTATTAAATTGTAAATTATTATAATAATGTGTGGTGTGTGATTATTCCCAAATATTTTATTTAAAATTATTTTTTTTCTTTCTTTTCTTTTTCTTTTTTTCTTTTTCTTTTTCTTTTTCTTTTCTTTTCCTTTCCTTTTCTTTTCTTCTTCCTTCCCGAGCCTGATCCTTCTCCCCTCCCGCTACAACTTCCGACCACCTACCGTCGGTGTGCCACCAGCAGCTCCGCCACCCCTAGCTCCTTCCCCGGCGCCGGTTAGCTCCCATTTTCCCCATTTTGGCCGAAACTCCTCTCCTCGCCGTTCACTAACTTTTCGGCCACCATTTTCGATACCGCCAGTCTCTTTCTTCTCCTTGAGATCTGGTGAGTGTGATTCTAGCTTTTTTTTGAGCTTAAATGGTCTTGATTTGCTTAGGTTTCAAATTTTCAATTTCGGCCATATTAGGGTTTTTGAATTTTTTGAGCTTCGAATTGATTGATTCATGAAAATTACCTTCAAAAATATTGATCCTAGTAGCTTAATATACATTTATGAATTTTTGTATAATTTTTGGAGATTATTTTGATTTTTGGGTATTTTTGAATATTTTAATATTATTTTCTAATTTTCGAAAATTAATTATATAAATTATGAAATTGTGTTTTATGGTTAAATTAGGTGTTGAAATGAATTATAGAAATTTATTTGGAATTTTTATGAATTTCTAAGTATTTATTTTGAATTATTTAAGTTTATGTAATTATGGAAAATTAGGTTAAATGTGTTTTTAATTGAATTTAATTGGTTAAGTGAGTTTAATTATTGATATTATTGATAAATATGTTGAGAAAATTAATTTTGGATAATTATATAATTTTTGGTGAATTTTTGAAGTAATTTTAGTATATTTATATATATAGGGGTATTTTGGTAATTTAACACAAAATTGGCTAAAAATGTAATTTAATTGGTTTTAATAGCTTTTTAAGGTATAAAAATGATTTCTACAAATTATTTAGTATTTTTAACTAATTAAAATTATTTTTCGTGAATTATTTTTAATTATATATATAATATACGATTTTACCAATAAAATGAGTTTTTATCGGTTTTTATTATGTTTAAAGGTTAATTATGTAATTTTTACCTATAAAATGAATTTCTATGTTATAAGGGCATTTTTGGTATTTCTGTAATTGTTATGTGTTTGTGGACCCAGGTCGGTAGACTATAGTTTGGAGTGCGACTGAGGGGTTGTGGATTTGTTGTTGTGCCTATTTTTCGAAGTGTGTTTTTTTTGCAGGGTCAACTCTTCTCTTTGAGTAGAGAGATGTCCGTTTTACAGGGAAGGTTCTACCGAATTTTTGATAGAATTCTCGTAAAACGTGATATCCGGTCGAACCCTAATTTCGATTCTGTGTTTAATATTCTAGATCAAATTCTAGGATTTCTGTTAGGGTTATTCTGATATCTGTTATTATTGTTTGTTTAGTTGCGCCGAGACCGAGGCCTAGTGGACCAAGCCCGTCGAATCTATCTCATAGAGCGCACTAATTTGTGAGTTACTATTTTATATATATGTGCTTTAGGATGCATGATTTTAGAAATACATGTTTCATTTTGACTAAATATGCATAAATAATGTGATTTGTATTTAAGTATATTTTTGGTATATATTAAATTATATGCATGTTTTATTAATGAACTGTGTTTAAAATGATTTCAAATATATCTCTAGTTTATTTTGTAATTTAATTGGATTTATTTGACGTATATATACTCGAAATATACCTGGTTTACTTTTGGTATATTTCCAGTATATATATGGTTTATATTGTTATGTTATTTAAATTCATAAATCATTTAATTGTGAATGAATGTTTTATATTTATTAATGAAGGATATCAATAGAACGTGCTACCTAGTGGGCAGCACTAGGACTGAGTATGTACCGATGCGCTTATACCATTTAGGCTATATCACTAACCAGTTTGACGATTTTGATTTGAATTGATTTATCTGATGTGTGACATGTGATTTGGGTGTGATTGCTGGAGCTCGATTGACCAAGTGTCTCGGGGCCAATCACACTGGCAGTCAGACTGCTGGAGCTCGGTTGACTTAGTGTCTCGGGGCCAGTCTACTGTCTAAATGGAATAAGTGGATATATTTGGATTAAGTGAGCCTGTATGGCTAGAGTGTTGTCTAACACTATTTGAGGTTGTGATATCATAGGGTTCTATTTGATCCTTCATAAACGATGATTTTTAGTAAAATATATATATAAAATGATTTTACAGCATTTGTGTGTATTTGCCTGTATATATACATATTAGATATATACTGTTGATTGTATGCATTGCCATTTAGTGTGCATGTATATATGTTATAATAATTCACTCAATGAGGTCTGACTCCCCTCCGTTGACTAATTTTTCAGGAGAGTCATCATCTTCAGACCTCAATAGCAGGCCTGTACGCCGGATTTCTTCCACCCCGACTTCTTTATGTAAACTGCTTCTCTGAGTCTTGGGTTTATTTTATCTAGACACTGCAGTAGTCGTTAAATATTTAAAGAGATGTTGTATTATATATTTGAACTGGATTTGTATTAAAAGAGCTTATATATATATGAGATGAGTATTTAATTTAAATCCCGTGGTGGATTGTTATTATGATATTTATGATTTTTATTTCCGCTGCATTATATATTGTTATTATTATTGCATGTTTTATTTTTTTTAGGCTTGCTAAGGGTTCCGGATTCGAAAAAATTCCCATTCCCTAGCGCCAGCCATGACCCCTATTTTGGGTCGTGACAAAGTTGGTATCAGAGCCGAGTTCTGTGTCAGGGCTTAGTTGTGTGAGTCGTGGCCCTAGTTTTAAAGTTGTGTTTTCTTTTGGTAACTACTATAGTAAATTAGGTTCGAGTATGTCTTGATAAGTGTCACGACCCAAAACAGGGGCCATGACCGGCGCTAGGGAACGGGAATTCTTTCGAATCCGGAACCCGTAGCAAGCCTAAAAATAAAATAAAAATGCAATAATAACCATAAAAATATAATATGCAGCGGAAAATAAAAATCATAAATATTACAATATCATCCATAACAACTGGATATAGTTCAAAACTCATCACATCGCATATATAATCTCATAAATGTATAATCTTTATACAAATCCAGTTTTAACATAATACATCTCTTTAAAACAAATACATAAAATCCAATACTGTAATTTACAGCTACTGCAGTGTCTAGATAAAATAAATAAGACTCAAGTAGACAATTTACATAAAGAAACCGGGGCGGAAGAAATCCGGCGTATCGACCTGCTACTGAGGTCTGAGGAAGTTGACTCTCCTGAAAAATAGTCAACGGAGGGGAGTCAGACCTCACTGAGTGAATTACTATAGTATATATACATACACTCTAAGTGATAATGCAAACAGTCAACAGTATATGAGTAATATGTATATATACAGGCAAGTTCATACAGATGCAGAAAAATCATTTTATATATTTTGTCTGAAAATCAACTTTTATGAAGGATCACATAGAACCCTAGAATATCGCAACCTCAGAAAAATAGTGTTAAACAACACTCTAGCCATACAGGCTCACTAATTCCAAATATATCCACTTAATCCATATGGACAGTAGACTGGCCCCGAGACACTAAGTCAACCGAGCTCCAGCAGTCTGACTGCCAGTGTGATTGGCCCCGAGACACTTGGTCAACCGAGCTCCAGCAATCACACCCACAAACCACATCTCACATATATCAATAATCATAATCAAATCGATATCCATAAATAGTCAGTAATAAAGCCTAAATACTATAGGCGTACCGGTACGTACTCGGTCCTAGTGCTGCCCACTAGGTAGCACGTTCTATTGATATCCTTCAGTAATAAATAATAAAACATTCATTCACAAATACATGATGCATGAATTTAAATAAATCAACAATATAAACCATATATATACCGAAAATATACCAAACATAAACCAGGTATATTTTGAGTATATATACGTCAAATAAATTCAATCAAATCATGAATTAAACTAAAAATATATTTAAAAACATTTTAAATATATTTTATTAATAAAACATGTATATAATTTATTATATACCAAAAATATACCAAAAATATACTTGAATATAAATCATGTTATTTATGCATATTTAGTCAAAATAAAACATGCATTTTCTAAATCATGCATCCTAAGCATATATATATAATATAGTAACTCACCTAATGCGCTCCACGAGACGGGTCCGACGGGCCTGGTCCACTAACCCTCGGTCTCGGCGCAACTAAACAAGAAATAATTACTCGACATCAGAATAACCCTAACAGAAATCCTAGAATTCAATCTAGAGTATTAAATACAGAATCGAAAATTAGGGTTCGACTGGATATCACGTTTTACGAGAATTCTACCGGAAATCCGGCAGAACCTCCCCTGTAAAACAGACATCTCTCTACTCAAAAGAGTAGAGCCGACCCTGCAAAGAAAATACACTTCGAAAATAACACCATAAACAATCACAACCCCTCGGTCGGACTCCAGACTACAATCTGTCGACCGGGGTCCACAAACACAGAAAATATATTCAAATATACCAAAAATATCCTTAAATCATAAAAATACATTTTATAAATAAAAATTACATAATTGACCTTGAAACACTATAAAAATCGATTAAAACTCATTTTATTTGAAAAATCGTATATTATATATATAATTGAAAATAATTCCCGGAAAATAGTTTTAATTAGTTAAAAATACCAAATATTTTGTAGAAATCATTTTTATACCTTAAATAAATATTAAAACCAATTAAATTACATTTTTAGACAATTTAGGGTAAAATTACCAAAATACCCCTATATATATATATATACCTAAATTACTTCAAAAATTCACTAAAAATCATACAATTATCCAAAATTAATTTTCTCAACATATTTATCAATAATATCAATAATTAAACTCAATTAACCAATTAAATTCAAATAAAAACACAATTAACTTAATTTTACAAAATCACATAAACTTTAATAATTAAAAATAAATACTTAGAAATTCATAAAAATTCCAAATAAATTCCTATAATTCATTTCAACACCTAATTCAACCATAAACTCCAATTTCATAATTTAAATAATTAATTTCCGAAAATTCGAAAATAATATTAAAATATTCAAAAATACCCAAAAATCCAAACAATCTCCAAAAATTCTACAAAAATTCATACATGAAGATTAAACTACCAGGAACAACATTTGTGAAGGAAGTTTCCATGAATCATCCAAATTGAAGCTCAAAAAAATCGAAAACCAAAAGTGGCCGAAATATTCAACTCAAAACCTAAGCAATTCTAGACCGTTTTAGCTCAAACAAAAGCTAGAATAACACTCACCGGAGCTCAAGGAGAAGATAGAGACCGGCGGTGTCGAAAACGGTGGCCGGAGGAGGGAGAAACCACGGTGACAAAAATGGTGGTCCGGCGGGTGTCTACGGGAAAAGAAGAAGAAGAAGAAGAAAAAGAAAAAGAAAGAAAAGGAAAGAGAAAAGAAAAGAAAAAGAAAGAAAAAGGAAAAGAAAAAGAAAAAAAAAGAAAAAAGAAAAAAAATAAATTTTAATAATTTAATAATAAATAAAATAATCAAATAATAATAAATAAATAATAAAATATTAGGGTAATAATAAACCCTAATTAAATAAATATACACACACAAGCTTTATTTAATAATTTAAAAATATGTATGAGTTCATGCAAACCCGTAAATACATTTAAAATAATTAATAATACATTGTTTACGTGAAAATTTCCCCGAAAATGAAAGTCCCGGGAAAATTTTACGTAAAATACTGAAAATAATAGACAGTAATTAAAATAGGTTTAAAATACATATTAACTCATAAAAATATCATATAAAATACAAAAATCACTGACACTGCATATCCCGGTACAGTGTAAAAATATTTTTAAAATTACGGGATATTACAGTCTTCCCCCCTTACAGGAATTCGTCCCCGAATTCTAAAAACAAGATTACAGAATCAGGAAGGAAAGAGATACGGGTAAGAAGCTCGCATCTCAGCTTCAGTCTCCCACGTATGCTCTTCAACTATGTCGCTACGCCACAAAACCTTGACCATCGGAATCTGCTTCGATCGCAACTGTCGAACTTGAAAATCAACGATCGCCACAGGTTCTTCCACAAACGTCAAATCTTCACTCACTTCCACACTGTCTGGTTGCAACACATGTGAAGGATCTGAGATATACTTCCTCAACATCGAGATATGAAATACTGGATGCACCTGCGACATACTCGGAGGTAAATCCAACCGATATGCAACAGTGCCAATTCTCTCCAGAATCTCAAACGGTCCAATATATCTCGGTGCTAACTTACCCTTCCTACCAAATCTCATCACACCCTTCATCGGAGATACTTTCAGAAAAACGAAATCTCCAACCTGAAACTCCACATTTCTGCGCCTAGGATCCGCATAACTCTTCTGTCTGCTAACTGCGGTCTCTAATCTCCGCTTGATCACGGTGACTTTCTCTGCAGCATCCTGAACCATCTCTGGTCCAGTCAAAGCTCTCTCACCGATCTCATCCCAACACAACGGGGATCTACACTTCCTTCCATACAACGCCTCATATGGTGCCATGCCAATACTGCTATGGTAGCTGTTATTATATGCAAACTCAACAAGCGACAAATGATCATCCCAGCTACCTCCCAAATCCAAGACACACATCCTCAACATATCTTCTAGTGTCTGGATCGTCCTCTCAGACTGGCCATCTGTCTGAGGATGAAAAGCAGTACTGAAATCCAACCTAGTGCCCATCGCTTCTTGCAACTTCTGCCAGAAACGAGAAGTAAACACTGAACCTCTATCTGACACAATGGACACAGGTACTCCATGAAGGCATACAATATGCTTCACGTACAACTTCGCCAATCTAGCAACTGAATATGTGGCTTTCACAGGCAAGAAATGTGCAGACTTCGTCAATCTGTCTACAATCACCCAGATGGAATCGTATCCATCCTTCGAACGAGGTAAACCGACTACAAAATCCATAGCTATCCTTTCCCACTTCCACTCGGGAATAGGAAGAGGCTGAAGCTTCCCAAAAGGCTTCTGATGTTCGGCTTTCACTTGCTGACAAGTCAAGCACTTAGCAACATAATCAGCAACATCCTTCTTCAATCCATCCCACCAGTATAAATCTCTGATACTGTGGTACATCTTAGTAACACCAGGATGAACGCTGTAGGCTGTAGAATGTGCTTCCTCTAGGATCTCTTCTCTCAAATCATCCACATCAGGAACACACAATCTACCACTGATCCACAACACACCATCATCATCGAGTGTGAAATCAGTGAACTTCCCTGCTCTGACATTCTCTGCAAGCTCTTCCAGAATAGGATCTCGGCTCTGAGCTGCTTTAATCCTATCCCTTAGTACAGATCGTACTTTAAACTGAGCTAACAGTCCACCTGATCTACTGATCTTCATCATCAGACCTTGATCCACCATCAGATGCAACTCCTGGATCAATGGTCTCCTCTCCACACCGATGTGAGCAAGACTACCTGAGGACTTCCTACTCAAGGCATCTGCTACCACATTAGCTTTACCCGGATGGTAAAGAATCTCGCAATCATAATCCTTCAACAGTTCCAACCATCTCCTCTGCCTCAAATTCAGATCTCGCTGCTGGAAAATGTACTTAAGGCTCTTGTGATCAGTAAATATCTCACAAGTCACCCCGTACAAATAATGTCTCCAAATCTTCAAAGCAAAGATCACTGCAGCCATCTCAAGATCATGTGTGGGATAGTTCTGCTCATGCTTCTTCAACTGCCTCGAAGCATAGGCTATCACCCTTCCATTCTGCATCAACACACAACCAAGACCAATTCTAGAGGCATCACAGTAAACTGTGAACTTATCCACACTATTAGGCAAAGCTAATACTGGCGCTGTGGTCAACTTCTCCTTCAACAACTGAAAACTATTCTCACAAGCTTCTGACCACTCGAATCTAACATTCTTCTGAGTCAAGCGAGTCATAGGGGCTGCTATCCTGGAAAAATCCTGCACAAACCGCCTATAATACCCGGCTAAACCCAGAAAACTCCGAATCTCAGTAACTGAAGTAGGTCTAGGCCACTCAGATACTGCCTCAACCTTCTGTGGATCAACCTGAATACCTTCTTTAGACACTACGTGTCCAAGAAAAGAAACACTCTCCATCCAGAAATCACACTTCGAGAATTTAGCATAAAGCTGATGATCTCTCAGTGTCTGTAGTACAATCCTCAAATGATATACATGCTCTTCCATACTCCTCGAATATACGAGTATATCATCAATGAAGACTACTACAAACTGATCCACATACGGTCGGAATACTCTGTTCATCAGGTCCATAAAAGCTGCTGGTGCATTAGTCAAACCAAAAGACATCACCAGAAATTCATAATGACCATATCGAGTGCGGAAAGCTGTCTTAGGAATATCAGCTTCACTGATCCGCAGCTGATGATAACCCGACCTCAAGTCAACTTTAGAAAAGAATTGTGCACCCTGGAGCTGATCAAACAAATCATCTATCCTCGGGAGAGGATACTTGTTCTTCACTGTCACCTTATTCAACTCTCTGTAGTCAATGCACAGTCTCAGGGTACCATCCTTCTTCTTCACAAACAGGACTGGTGCACCCCAAGGAGTAACACTAGGTCTGATAAAACCCTTCTCCAACAACTCTTGCAACTGCTCCTTCAACTCTCTCAACTCTGCAGGAGCCATACGATAGGGTGGCATAGATATAGGAGTAATACCTGGAACCACATCAATACAGAACTCAATCTCTCTATGAGGTGGTAAACCTGGCAACTCCTCGGGAAAAACATCAGGAAACTCACAAGCAACAGGAACATCTGTGAGTGATAACTTCTCCACTGACGTATCCCTAACCAATGCCAAAAACCCCTGACAACCTTTCCTCAACAACTTCCTAGCAGAAATAACAGAAATAAGATTCTGAGGTGCTGAACTCCTATCACCAACAAACTTAAAATCTTCTTCACCAGGAATTCTAAAAATCACCTCCTTATTCCTGCAATCAACCACGGCAAAGTGCTGAGACAACCAATCCATTCCCAAAATAACATCGAACTCCATCACATCCAACAAAATCAAATCAGCGGGTAATTCTCTATCTCCCACGAGAACTGGACAACCAGAAAGAACAATATCGGCGTCCAAAGAATCACTCAGAGGAGTGGCAACAGACAAAGGAAAAGCCATCCTCGAAGCTTGCCAACAAGATTTAGAAGCAAAAATAGGAGAAACAAACGAATGCGTGGCACCCGGATCAAACAAAACCAAAGCATCCAGGTAACAAACAGAAAGAATACCTGCCACGACTGCATTAGATGCCTGAGCATCCTGCTGAGTCAGATGAAAAACTCTGGCCTGGCCTCGACCTCCCTGCTGACTGGTAGAAGCCTGGCCAACACCTCTAGCACCTCCTCTAGTACCTCTACCACGACTCTGCTGTGGAACAAACTGAGTAGAACTCTGATGCTGAGCTGGTGGTAACTGAAATGGCATAGGTGCAGCACTAGCAATCGACTGCTGTGGGAATCGCGGAATCTGCTGCTGCTGATACCCAGAATAAGGACACGATCTGGCAAAATGTCCTGTCTGTCCGCATCTGAAGCATGTCAACGGTGTCAGATAACACGGTCCCTGATGGACTCTACCACAAGTCTGACAAACACTGGTCGCTGATCCAGAACTACGACCACTGCTGCTGCTCGAAGCACCTGACCCAAATCTGAACGATCTACGCTGACCTCCACGACCATGTCTACTGCTCCGATGCACTCGCTGCTGCTGTCTCTGACTCTGCTGAGTCGAACCTCGCTGCTGACTACTCGAACCAACATGAAAACTCGAATACGGAGTAGCCTGCAATCCACTCGACTGAACTCCCAACTGGTAATAATCAGGCATCGCTCCCTGCCTAACTAACCTCAGCTCGATCTCCTTAGCTAGCTCAATCACTGACTCGAGAGTAAGACCTGCTGTAGGCATACCAGCAAAAGCTGAACCCAAACCAGTAACATAAGTAGTAACAGCGAAATACTGATCTCGCATCAGATCCTCAGCATATCTACCCAGACGAAGGAACTCTCGGGTATACTCCTCTACTGATCGATCTCCACGAGAAATACTGGTCAGACGAAGACGATAGCTCAAACGAAGAGGCTCTGGACAAAATCTCCTCATGAATCGCTCTCGAAACTGAGCCCATGTCATCGTCATCATATAGGGCTGGATCATCTGAATGAACCAATCCAAGGCTGGTCCTTCGACAGACAATTCAACGATCATGATCCTCTGGTACTCGGTATGAGCAGTCCGAGTCCTAGTCTCAATCGCATGCAGAAAATCTAAAGGATCAGAAGTACCATCAAACGCAATCCTGCCAACTCTGGCATAGAACAAAGCTGCCTCAGGGTCAGACATACCCTGCTGATAGGCAGGCTGAACAGGCTGAACAACAGGAGGAATAGGAACATCAAACTCAGGCTCAACAGGCTCCTCGTCCTGTAACTCTCTCTGCCTACGGCGACCTGCCGCTCCTCGAGGTCTACCCCTGCCACGACCTCTACGTCTAACTGGCGGCTCAGGAGGTAAAACCTCATCCTGAAAAGACTCATCATCCTCGGCCTCAATGACCGGTGGAGCGACACGCGCTCGCCTCCTCATTCTGAAAAGACAAACGGAAAGATTCAGACAAAACAGACAACGGAGGAATAACGCTGAAAACTACAGCAAGGAATACTCATCAAGACATACTCGAACCTAATACACTGCAGTAGTCCAACAGAAAACACAACTTTAAAACTAGGGCCACAACTCACAAAACTAAGCCCTGACACAGAACTCCACTCTGAAACGAACTTCGCTCTGATACCAACTTTGTCACGACCCAAAACAGGGGCCATGACCGGCGCTAGGGAACGGGAATTCTTTCGAATCCGGAACCCGTAGCAAGCCTAAAAATAAAATAAAAATGCAATAATAACCATAAAAATATAATATGCAGCGGAAAATAAAAATCATAAATATTACAATATCATCCATAACAACTGGATATAGTTCAAAACTCATCACATCGCATATATAATCTCATAAATGTATAATCTTTATACAAATCCAGTTTTAACATAATACATCTCTTTAAAACAAATACATAAAATCCAATACTGTAATTTACAGCTACTGCAGTGTCTAGATAAAATAAATAAGACTCAAGTAGACAATTTACATAAAGAAACCGGGGCGGAAGAAATCCGGCGTATCGACCTGCTACTGAGGTCTGAGGAAGTTGACTCTCCTGAAAAATAGTCAACGGAGGGGAGTCAGACCTCACTGAGTGAATTACTATAGTATATATACATACACTCTAAGTGATAATGCAAACAGTCAACAGTATATGAGTAATATGTATATATACAGGCAAGTTCATACAGATGCAGAAAAATCATTTTATATATTTTGTCTGAAAATCAACTTTTATGAAGGATCACATAGAACCCTAGAATATCGCAACCTCAGAAAAATAGTGTTAAACAACACTCTAGCCATACAGGCTCACTAATTCCAAATATATCCACTTAATCCATATGGACAGTAGACTGGCCCCGAGACACTAAGTCAACCGAGCTCCAGCAGTCTGACTGCCAGTGTGATTGGCCCCGAGACACTTGGTCAACCGAGCTCCAGCAATCACACCCACAAACCACATCTCACATATATCAATAATCATAATCAAATCGATATCCATAAATAGTCAGTAATAAAGCCTAAATACTATAGGCGTACCGGTACGTACTCGGTCCTAGTGCTGCCCACTAGGTAGCACGTTCTATTGATATCCTTCAGTAATAAATAATAAAACATTCATTCACAAATACATGATGCATGAATTTAAATAAATCAACAATATAAACCATATATATACCGAAAATATACCAAACATAAACCAGGTATATTTTGAGTATATATACGTCAAATAAATTCAATCAAATCATGAATTAAACTAAAAATATATTTAAAAACATTTTAAATATATTTTATTAATAAAACATGTATATAATTTATTATATACCAAAAATATACCAAAAATATACTTGAATATAAATCATGTTATTTATGCATATTTAGTCAAAATAAAACATGCATTTTCTAAATCATGCATCCTAAGCATATATATATAATATAGTAACTCACCTAATGCGCTCCACGAGACGGGTCCGACGGGCCTGGTCCACTAACCCTCGGTCTCGGCGCAACTAAACAAGAAATAATTACTCGACATCAGAATAACCCTAACAGAAATCCTAGAATTCAATCTAGAGTATTAAATACAGAATCGAAAATTAGGGTTCGACTGGATATCACGTTTTACGAGAATTCTACCGGAAATCCGGCAGAACCTCCCCTGTAAAACAGACATCTCTCTACTCAAAAGAGTAGAGCCGACCCTGCAAAGAAAATACACTTCGAAAATAACACCATAAACAATCACAACCCCTCGGTCGGACTCCAGACTACAATCTGTCGACCGGGGTCCACAAACACAGAAAATATATTCAAATATACCAAAAATATCCTTAAATCATAAAAATACATTTTATAAATAAAAATTACATAATTGACCTTGAAACACTATAAAAATCGATTAAAACTCATTTTATTTGAAAAATCGTATATTATATATATAATTGAAAATAATTCCCGGAAAATAGTTTTAATTAGTTAAAAATACCAAATATTTTGTAGAAATCATTTTTATACCTTAAATAAATATTAAAACCAATTAAATTACATTTTTAGACAATTTAGGGTAAAATTACCAAAATACCCCTATATATATATATATACCTAAATTACTTCAAAAATTCACTAAAAATCATACAATTATCCAAAATTAATTTTCTCAACATATTTATCAATAATATCAATAATTAAACTCAATTAACCAATTAAATTCAAATAAAAACACAATTAACTTAATTTTACAAAATCACATAAACTTTAATAATTAAAAATAAATACTTAGAAATTCATAAAAATTCCAAATAAATTCCTATAATTCATTTCAACACCTAATTCAACCATAAACTCCAATTTCATAATTTAAATAATTAATTTCCGAAAATTCGAAAATAATATTAAAATATTCAAAAATACCCAAAAATCCAAACAATCTCCAAAAATTCTACAAAAATTCATACATGAAGATTAAACTACCAGGAACAACATTTGTGAAGGAAGTTTCCATGAATCATCCAAATTGAAGCTCAAAAAAATCGAAAACCAAAAGTGGCCGAAATATTCAACTCAAAACCTAAGCAATTCTAGACCGTTTTAGCTCAAACAAAAGCTAGAATAACACTCACCGGAGCTCAAGGAGAAGATAGAGACCGGCGGTGTCGAAAACGGTGGCCGGAGGAGGGAGAAACCACGGTGACAAAAATGGTGGTCCGGCGGGTGTCTACGGGAAAAGAAGAAGAAGAAGAAGAAAAAGAAAAAGAAAGAAAAGGAAAGAGAAAAGAAAAGAAAAAGAAAGAAAAAGGAAAAGAAAAAGAAAAAAAAAAAAAAAAAAAAAAGAAAAAAGAAAAAGCATAATAAATTTTAATAATTTAATAATAAATAAAATAATCAAATAATAATAAATAAATAATAAAATATTAGGGTAATAATAAACCCTAATTAAATAAATATACACACACAAGCTTTATTTAATAATTTAAAAATATGTATGAGTTCATGCAAACCCGTAAATACATTTAAAATAATTAATAATACATTGTTTACGTGAAAATTTCCCCGAAAATGAAAGTCCCGGGAAAATTTTACGTAAAATACTGAAAATAATAGACAGTAATTAAAATAGGTTTAAAATACATATTAACTCATAAAAATATCATATAAAATACAAAAATCACTGACACTGCATATCCCGGTACAGTGTAAAAATATTTTTAAAATTACGGGATATTACAATAAGTATTCCTTACTTAGTTTTTTGCATTATTCCTCCGTTGTCTGTTTTGTCTGAATCATTCTGTTATGTTTTCAGTATGAGGAGGCGAGCGCATGTCGCTCCATCGATCGTTGAGGCCAAGGATGATGAGTCCTTTCAGGATGAGGTTTTACCTCCTGAGCAACCAGTTAGATGTAGAGGTCGTGGCAGAGGTAGACCTCGAGGAGCGGCAGGTCACCGTAGGCAGAGAGAGTTACAGGACGAGGAGTCTGTTGAGCCTGAATTTGATGTTCCTGTGCCTCCAGTTGTTCAGCCTACCTATCAGCAGGGTATGTTTAACCCTGAGGCAGTTTTGTTCTATGCCCGAGTTGGCAGGATTGCTTTTGATGGTACTTTCGATCCGTTAGATTTTCTGCACGCGATCGAGACTCGGACTCGGACTGCTCACACCGAGTACCGACAGATCATGATCGTCAAGTTATCTGTCGAGGGATCAGCCCTAGATTGGTTCATTCAGATGATCCAACCTTACATGATGATGATGACCTGGGCTCAGTTTCGAGAGCGATTTTTGAGGAGATTCTGTCCATAGCCTCTCCGTATGAGCTATCATCTTCAACTGACCAGTATTTCTCATGGTGATCGATCTGTAGAGGAGTACACCCGAGAGTTTCTTCGTTTGGGTAGATATGCAGAGGATCTGATGCGAGATCAGTATTTTACAATCACTTCCTATATTACTGGTTTGGGTTCAGCTTTTGTTGGTATGCCTACAGCAGGCCTTACTCTGGAGTCTGTGATTGAGTTGGCTAAGGAGATTGAGCTGAGGCTAGTTAGGCAGGGAGTGATGCCTGATTATTACCAGCTGGGAGTTCAGTCGAGTGGATTGCAGGCTACTCCATATTTGAGTTTTCATGTTGGTTCGAGTAGTCAGCAGTGAGGTCCGACTCAGTAGAGTCAGAGACAGCAGCAACGAGTGCATCGGAGTAGTAGACATGGCCATGGAGGTCAGTGTAGATCGTTCAGATTTGGGTCAGGTGCTTCGAGCAGCAACAGTGGTAGCAGTTCTGGATCAGCTGCCAGTGTTTATCAGACTTGTGGTAGAGTCCATCAGGGACCGTGTTATCTGACACCACTGACATGCTTCAGATACAGGCAGACAGGACATTTTGCTAGATCGTGTCCTTACTCCGGGTATCAACAGCCGCAGATTCCGTGATTCCCACAGCAGTCGATTGCTAGTGCTGCACCCATGCCATTTCAGTTGCCACCAGTTCAGCATCAGAGTTCCACTCAGCTTATTCCACAGCAGAGTCGTGGTAGAGGTACTAGAGGAGGTGCCAGAGGTGTTGGCCAGGCTTCTACCAGTCAGCAGGGAGGTCGAGGTCAGGCCAGAGTTTTCCATCTCACTCAGCAAGATGCTCAGGCATCTAATGCAGTCGTGGCAGGTATTGTTTCTGTTTGTTACCTGGATGCTTGGGTTTTGTTTGATCCGGGTGCCACACATTCATTTATTTCTCCTGTTTTTGCTTTTAAATCTTGTTGGCAAGCTTCGAGGATGGCTTTTCCTTTGTCCGTTACCACTCCTCTGAGCGATTCCTTGGACACCGATATTGTTCTTTCTGGTTATCCAGTTCTCGTGGGAGATAGAGAATTACCCACTGATTTAATTTTGTTGGACGTGATGGAGTTTGATGTTATTTTGGGAATGGATTGGTTATCTCAGCACTATGCCATGGTAGATTGCAGGAATAAAGAGGTGACCTTCAGAATTCTCGGTGAAGGAGATTTTAAGTTTGTTGGTGATAGGAGTTCAGCACCTCAGAATCTTATTTCTGCTATTATGGATAGGAAGTTGCTGAGGAAAGGTTGTCAGGGGTATTTGGCATTGGTCAGGGATACTTCAGTGAAGAAGTTGTCGCTCACAGATTTTCAGGTTGCTTGTGAGTTTCCTGATGTTTTTCCCGAGGAGTTGCCAGGTTTACCACCTCACAGAGAGATTGAGTTCTATATAGATGTGGTTTCAGGTATTACTCCTATATCTATGCCACCCTATAGAATGGCTCCTGCAGAGTTGAAAGAGTTGAAGGAGCAGTTGCAAGAGTTATTGGATAAAGGTTTTATCAGACCCAGTGTTTCTCCTTGGGGTGCACCAGTCCTGTTTATGAAGAAGAAGGATGGTACCCTGAGACTGTGCATTGACTACAGAGAACTGAATAAGGTGACAGTGAAGAACAAGTATCCTCTCCCGAGGATAGATGACTTGTTCGATCAGCTACAGGGTGCACGGTTCTTTTCTAAGGTTGACTTGAGGTCGGGTTATCATCAGCATCAGCTGCAGATTAGTGAAGCTGATATTCCTAAGATGGCATTCCGCACTCGATATGTCCATTATGAGTTTCTGGTGATGTCTTTTGGTTTGACTAATGCACCAGCAGCTTTTATGGACCTGATGAACAGGGTATTCAGACCATATGTGGAACAGTTTATGGTAGTCTTCATTGATGATATACTAGTTTATTCAAGGAGTATAGAGGAACATATATATCACTTGAGGATTGTACTGCAGACACTGAGAGATCATCAGCTTTATGCTAAATTCTCGAAGTGTGATTTCTAGATGGAGAGTGTTTCTTTTCTTGGAGACGTAGTGTCTAAAGAAGGTATCCAGGTTGATCCATAAAAGATTGAGGCAGTGTCTGAGTGGCCTAGACCGACTTCTGTTATTGAGATTCGAAGTTTTCTGGGTTTAGCCGGGTATTATAGGCGGTTTGTGTAGGATTTTTCTCGAATAGCAGCCCCTATGACTCGCTTGACTCAGAAGAATGTTAAATTCGAGTGGTCAGAAGCTTATGAGAATAGTTTTCAGTTGTTGAAGGAGAAATTGACCACAGCGCCAGTATTAGCTTTGCCTAATAGTATGGATAAGTTCACAGTTTATTGTGATGCCTCTAAAATTGGCCTTAGTTATGTGTTGATGCAGAATGGAAGGGTGATAGCCTATGCTTCAAGGTAGTTGAAGAAGCATGAGCAAAACTATCCCACACATGACCTTGAAATGGCTGCAGTGATCTTTGCTTTGAAGATTTGGAGACATTATTTGTACGGGGTGACTTATGAGATTTTTACTGATCACAAGAGCCTTAAGTACATTTTCCAGCAGCAAGATTTGAATCTGAGGCAGAGGAGATGGTTGGAATTGTTGAAGGATTATGACTATGAGATATTATATCATCCGAGAAAGGCTAATGTGGTAGCAGATGCCTTGATTAGGAAGTCCTCAGGCAGTCTTGCTCACATCAGTGTTGAGAGGAGACCATTGATCCAGGAATTGCATTTGTTGGTGGATCAAGGTCTAATGATGAAGATCAGTAGATCAGGTGGACTGCTAGCTCAGTTTAAAGTGCGATCTGTACTGAGGGATAGGATTAAAGCAGCTCAGAGCCGAGATCCTATTCTAGAAGAGCTTGTAGAGAATGTCAGAGCAGGGAAGTTCACTGATTTCACACTTGATGATGATGGTGTGTTGTGGATCAGTGGTAGATTGTGTGTTCCTGATGTGGATGATTTGAGAGAAGAGATCCTAGAGGAAGCACACTCTACAGCCTACAGTGTTCATCTGGGCATTACTAAGATGTACCATAGTATTAGAGATTTATACTGGTGGGACGGATTGAAGAAGGATGTCGTTGATTATGTTGCTAAGTGTTTGACGTGTCAGCAAGTGAAAGCTGAACATCAGAAGCCTTATGGGAAGCATCAGCCTCTTCCTATTCCTGAGTGGAAGTGGGAAAGGATAGCTATGGATTTTGTGGTCGGTTTACCTCGTTCGAAGGATGGATACGATTCCATTTGGGTGATTGTAGACAGGTTGACGAAGTCTGCACATTTCTTGCCTATGAAAGCCACATATTCTGTAGCTAGATTGACGAAGTTGTATGTGAAGCATATCGTATGCCTTCATGGAGTACTTGTGTCCATTGTATCAGATAGAGGTTCGGTGTTTACTTCTCGTGTTTGGCAGAAGTTATAGGAAGCGATGGGCACTAGGTTGGACTTCAGTACTGCTTTTCATCCTCAGACAGATGGTCAGTCTGAGAGGACGATCCAGACACTGGAAGATATGTTGAGGATGTGTGTCCTGGATTTGGGAGGTAGCTGGGATGATCATTTGCCACTTGTTGTGTTTGCATATAATAACAGCTACCATAGCAGTATTGGCATGGCACCGTACGAGGCATTATATGGAAAGAAGTGTAGACCCCCTTTGAGTTGGGATGAGATTGGTGAGAGAGCTTTGACTGGACCTGAGATGGTTTAGGATGCTGCAGAGAAAGTCGTCATGATTAAGCGCAAATTAGAGGCCACAGTTAGCAGACAGAAGAGTTATATGGATCCTAGGCGCAGAGATGTGGAGTTTCAGGATGGAGATTTCATTTTTCTAAAGGTATCTCTGATGAAGGGTGTGATGAGATTTGGCAGGAAGGGTAAGTTAGCACCGAGATATATTGGACCATTTGAGATTCTGGAGAGAGTTGGCACTGTAGCATATCGGTTGGATTTGCCTCCGAGTATGTCACAAGTGCATCCGGTATTTCATATCTCGATGTTGAGGAAGTATATCTCAGATCCTTCTCACATATTGCAGCCCGACAGTGTAAAAGTGAGTGAAGATTTGACATTTGTGGAAGAACCTGTGGCGATCGTTGATTATCAAGTTCGATAGTTGCGTTCGAAACAGATTTCGATGGTCAAGGTTCTGTGGCGTAGCGACAGAGTTGAGGAGCATACATGGGAGACTGAAGCTGAGATGCGAGCTTCTTACCCGTATCTCTTTCCTTCCTGATCCTGTAATCTTTTCTTTCTGGAATTCGGGGACGAATTCTTATAAGGGGGGAAGACTGTAATATCCCGTGTTTTTAAATATTTTTACACTGTATCGGGATATGCAGTGTTAATAATTTTTGTATATATACTATGATATTTTTACGAGTTGATGTGTATTTAAAACCTATTTTAATTATTGTGTATTATTTAAAGTCCTTTACGTAAAATTCTCCCGGGACTTGCATTTCGGGGAAATTTTCACGTAAATATTTTATTATTAATTATTTTAAATATATTTACGGACTTGCATGAACTCATACGTATTTTTAAATTACTAAATAAAGTCTATGTGTGTATATATTTATTTAATTAGGGTTTAATTTGTTACCCTAATATTTTATTAATTATTTATTAATTTTATTATTATTTAATTATTTTATTTATTATTAAATTGTAAATTATTATAATAATGTGTGGTGTGTGATTATTCCCAAATATTTTATTTAAAGTTATTTTTTTCTTTCTTTTCTTTTTCTTTTTTTCTTTTTCTTTCTTTTTCTTTTTCTTTTCTTTTCCTTTCCTTTTCTTTTCTTCTTCCTTCCCGAGCCTGATCCTTCTCCCCTCCCGCTGTAACTTCCGACCACCTACCGTCGGTGTGCCGCCAGCAGCTCCGCCTTCCCCAGCCAGCTGCTCCGCCGCCCTTAGCTCCTTCCCCCGCGCTGGCTAGCTCCCATTTTCCCCATTTTGGCCGAAACTCCTCTCCTCGCCGTTCACTAACTTTCCAACCACCATTTTTGACACTGCTGGTCTCTTTCTTCTCCTTGAGCTCCAGTGAGTGTGATTCTAGCTTTGGTTTGAGCTTAAATGGTCTTGATTTGCTTAGGTTTCAAATTTTCAATGTCGGCCATATTAGGGTTTTTGAATTTTTGAGCTTCGAATTGATTGATTCATGAAAATTACCTTCACAAATGTTGATCCTAGTAGCTTAATCTACATGTATGAATTTTTGTAGAATTTTTGGAGATTATTTTGATTTTTGGGTATTTTTGAATATTTTAATATTATTTTCTAATTTTCGAAAATTAATTATATAAATTATGAAATTGTGTTTTATGGTTAAATTAGGTGTTGAAATGAATTATAGAAATTTATTTGGAATTTTTATGAATTTCTAAGTATTTATTTTGAATTATTTAAGTTTATGTAATTATGGAAAATTAGGTTAAATGTGTTTTTAATTGAATTTAATTGGTTAAGTGAGTTTAATTATTGATATTATTGATAAATATGTTGAGAAAATTAATTTTGGATAATTATATAATTTTTGGTGAATTTTTGAAGTAATTTTAGTATATTTATATATATAGGGGTATTTTGGTAATTTAACACAAAATTGGCTAAAAATGTAATTTAATTGGTTTTAATATCTATTTAAGGTATAAAAATGATTTCTACAAATGATTTAGTATTTTTAACTAATTAAAACTATTTTTTGTGAATTATTTTCAATTATATATATAATATACGATTTTACCAATAAAATGAGCTTTTATCGGTTTTTATTGTGTTTAAAGGTTAATTATGTAATTTTTACCTATAAAATGAATTTTTATGTTATAAGCGCATTTTTGGTATTTTTGTAATTGTTCTGTGTTTGTGGACCCCGGTCGGTAGACTGTAGTTTGGAGTCTGACCGAGGGGTTGTGGATTTGTTGTTGTGCCTATTTTTTAAAGTGTATTTTTTTCAGGGTCGGCTCTACTCTTTGAGTAGAGAGATGTTCGTTTTACAGGGGAGGTTCTGCCGAATTTTCGGTAGAATTCTCGTAAAACGTGATATCCGGTCGAACCCTATTTTTGATTCTGTGTTTAATATTCTAGATCAAATTCTAGGATTTCTGTTAGGGTTATTCTGATGTCTGTATTATTATTTGTTTAGTTGCGCCGAGACCGAGGCCAAGTGGACCAGGCCCGTCGGATCTATCTCGTGGAGCACGCTAATTTGTGAGTTACTATTTTATATATATGTGCTTTAGTATGCATGATTTTAGAAATACATGTTTCATTTTGACTAAATATGCATAAATAATGTGATTTGTATTTAAGTATATTTTTGGTTTATTTTTTGTATATATTAAATTATATGCATGTTTTATTAATGAACTGTGTTTAAAATGATTTCAAATATATCTCTAGTTTGTTTTGTAATTTAATTGGATTTATTTGACGTATATATACTCGAAATATACCTGGTTTACTTTTGGTATATTTCCAGTATATATATGGTTTATATTGTTATGTTATTTAAATTCATGCAACATTTAATTGTGAATGAATGTTTTATATTTATTAATGAAGGATATCAATAGAACGTGCTACCTAGTGGGCAGCACTAGGACTGAGTACGTACCGGTCCACTTATAGCATTTAGGCTATATCACTAACCAGTTTGAGGATTTTGATTTGAATTGATTTATCTGATGTGTGACATGTGATTTGGGTGTGATTGCTGGAGCTCGATTGACCAAGTGTCTCGGGGCCAATCACACTGGCAGTCAGACTGCTGGAGCTCGGTTGACTTAGTGTCTCGGGGTCAGTCTACTGTCTAAATGGAATAAGTGGATATATTTGGATTAAGTGAGCCTGTATGGCTAGAGTGTTGTCTAACACTGTTTGAGGTTGCGATATCATAGGGTTCTATTTGATCCTTCATAAACGATGATTTTTAGTAAAATATATATATAAAATGATTTTACAACATTTGTGTGTATTTGCCTGTATATATACATATTAGATATATACTATTGATTGTATGCATTGTCATTTAGTGTGCATGTATATATGTTATAGTAATTCACTCAGTGAGGTCTAACTCTCCTCCGTTGACTAATTTTTCAGGAGAGTTATCATCTTCAGACCTCATTAGCAGGCCTGTACGTCGGATTTCTTCCGCCCCGGCTTCTTTATGTAAACTGCTTCTCTGAGTCTTGGGTTTATTTTATCTAGACACTGCAGTAGTCGTTAAATATTTAAAGAGATGTTGTATTATATATTTGAACTGGATTTGTATTAAAAGAGCTTATATATATATGAGATGAGTATTTAATTTAAATCCTGTGGTAGATTGTTATTATGATATTTATGATTTTTATTTCCGATGCATTATATATTGTTATTATTATTGCATGTTTTATTTTTTTAGGCTTGCTACGGGTTCCGGATTCGAAAGAATTCCTGTTCCCTAGTGCCGGTCATGCCCCTGTTTTGGGTCGTGACAGGCTAACTCGTTTTCTTCCATTTTTGGCCAAAAGTCCCATTTTCTTCACAACTCACTATCCCGGCCACCAAATTCCTTCATTCTGGTGTTGTTGGACTCTTCTGAAGCCATAGAAGACAATTCCAAGCTTTGTTTAAGCTTAAAACTTGATTTGGTATGGTTTTTCTCAATTTTTCAATTCGGCCATCTTAGGGTTTTCAATTTTTTTGAGCTTCAAATGATTGATTCATGAATAGTCCCTTAACAAATGTTGATCCTAGTAGCTTAATCTTCATGTGTGAATTTTTTTAGAATTTTTGGAGATTATTTTGATTTTTGGGTATTTTTGAATATTTTATTATTATTTTCTAATTTTCGAAAATTAATTAATTAAATTATGAAATTGTGTTTTATGATAAATATAGGTGTTGAAATGAATTATGGAAATTTATTTGGAATTTTTATGAATTTCTATGTATTTATTTTGAATTTAATTAGGTTTATGTAATTTTGGAAAATTAGGTTAATTATGTTTTTAATTGAAATTAATTAGTTAATTGAGTTTAATTATTGATATTATTGATAAATATGTTGAGAAAATTAATTTTATGCAATTATATTATTTTTGATGAATTTTTGGAGTAATTTTAGTATATTTATATATATAGGGGTATTTTGGTAATTTTATCATAAATTGACTAAAAATGTAATTAAATTGGTTTTAATAGTTATTTAAGGTATAAAAATGATTTCTACAAATTATTTAGTATTTTTAATTGATTAAAACTATTTTTCGTGAATTATTTTCAAATTATATATATAATATACGATTTTTCTGATAAAATGAGTTTTTATTGGTTTTTAATGTGTTTTAGGGTTAATTACGTAATTTCTACTTATAAAATGTATTTCTATGATATAAGGGTATTTTTGATATTTCTGTATTGTTTTGTGAATTGTGGACCCCGGTTGGTAGACTGTAATTTGGAGTCCGACCGAGGGGTTGTGGATGTGTTTCTATGTCTGTTTTTCGAAGTGCATTTCTTTGTAGGGCCGGCTCTACTCAAAGAGTCTGTTTTACAAAGGAGGTTCTGTTGAATTTTTTATAGAATTCTCGTAAAACGTGATGTCCGATCGAACCCTAATTTTGATTCTGTGTTCATTATTCTAGATCGAGTTTCTAGAATTTTCTGTTAGGTTTATTCTGATGTCTGTTATTTTTGTTTATTTAGTTGCGCCGAGACGGAGGCCTAGTGGATCAGGTCCGTCGGACCCATCTCATGGAGCGCACTAAGTGTGAGTTACTATTTTATATATATGTGCTCTAGGGTGCATGATTTTAGAAATATATATTTTATTTTAATAAAATATGCATTCATGGTTTAATAATTACTTAAGTTTATTTTGGTATATTTTCGGTATATTTTGGTATACTTTAAACTATATGCATGTTTAATTAATAAATTATTCTTAAAATGTTTTTAGGTATATTCATGGTTTATTTCTAATTTATTTTGTAAATAAATTGAATTTATTTGACGTGTATATACCTGAAATATACCTAGTTTATTTTTGGTATATTTCTAGTAAATATATGGTTATTGTTGCTATTATATTTAAATTCATGCATCATTTATTTTTATGAATGAATGTTTTATATTTCAATGAAGGATATCAATAGAACGTGCTACCTAGTGGGCATCACTAGGACCGAGTACGTACCGGAAAGCTTATAGCATTTAGGCTATATTACTAACCAGATTGTGGATATTGATTGGATATGATTATTTGATGTGTGATATGATTTGGGAGTGTGATTGCTGGAGCTCGGTTGACCAAGTGTCTCGGGGCCAATCACACCGACAGTCAGACTGCTGGAGCTCAGTTGATTTAGTGTCTCGGGGCCAGTCTACTGTCCAAATGGATCAAGTGAATATATTGGAATAAGTGAGCCTGTATGGCTAGAGTGTTGTCTAACACTGTTTTGAGGTTGCGATATTCTAGGGTTCTATTTAATCCTTCATAAACTATGATTTTCAATAAATATATATAAAATGATTTTATTGCATCTGCGTGTATTTGCTTGTATATATATACTTATTAGATATATATACTTTTGATTGTGTGCATTGTCATTTAGTATGCATGTATATATATTATAGTAATTCACTCAGTGAGGTCTGACTCCCCTCTGTTGACCATTTTTCAGGAGAGTCATTGTCTTCAAACCTCAGTAGCAGGCCTGTACGTCAGATTTCTTCCGCCCCGGCTTCTTTGTGTAAACTGCTTATCTGAGTATTGAGTTTTATTTTATGATCTAGACACTGCAGTAGTTATGGTTATTTCGGAGATTGGTGTATTGTATTTATATGAGATATGTATTTTAAGAATTTGAACTGAAACTTGCATTAAATAGTTTATTTATATATGAGATGAGAATTTGATTTAAATTCCCTGGTGGTGGATTATTATTTTTATATTTATGGTATTATTTCTGCTGCACAGTATTTTATTTAATTGTGATATTATTATTATTATTGCATGTTTATTTTATTTTTTTAGGCTTGCTACGAGTTCCGGATTCGAAAGAATTCCTATTCCCTAGCGCCGGTCATGGCCCCTGTTTTGGGTCATGATAGGTCTCTAACTGAAATAACATACTATTGATACAATACACTACTTTTGCAGTTTTCTAGAATATAATAAAATTTAAAATAAATAAATTACATAATCTAACCAGGGCTGAAGAAAACTGGCGTAAAGTACTATTATTGAGGTTTGAAGAAGAAGAATCTCTTGTAAAAAAAAATATTAAGGGGATCATATCTCACTGAGTGAATTATTATAATATGTATACATGCAACCTAAAGTCATATGCAGTCAAACATCAGTATATATATAAATATATACAGGCATTTCACATAGATGCTAAAATTCACTTTTATACATAATAAATGCATAAAACATTTATTTAAGTGAAGGATCAAATAGAACCCTAACATATTTGCAACCTCAATCATAAAATCAATAGACAACTGGCATATCCAAAACTTCAAGTATTCATTTATCCAACTCAAGGTAGTAGACTGGTCTCGAGTACATTAAGTCAACCGAGGATTCGTAATCTCACTACTAGCATGATTGGCCTCAAGTACACTAGGTCAATCAAGGATCCACAGTCAACCTTTTTCTAATAACCATCAATCACAATATTATCATTCATAATCAAATATCAGGTTTTCGACCTAATTCTACCATACTGTTGCGCAACAGTCCTAGCGTAGCCCACTAGGTAGTACGTTCTATTGATATCCTTTATATAAATCATGTATTAATAGAAAATAATAAAATGTATAATTAAAATATAATGGCATCCATTTAAAGAGGGATATACCAATTATATACTGAAAGTACACCAAAAAGCATACTGAAAATATACTAAATGTATACTAAACATATACTAGATATATATGCCACAAATATACCCAAATAAACCATGAATATACTAGAAATATACTAGGTATATTGAAAATTACAACATGCTTATATATTGCATATTTATCGAAATATACCAAACATATACTAAAATATTCCAAATATATATGCCATATATATACAAAATATATTCTAAAAGTATACAAAGCATATATATCACATATAAAGCAAATATACCAAAATATACTAAAAGTATACTAAAAATATACTAAATCATTTAATTAAAATAATTAATGTTTAAATGCATTATGAAAATATGAAAATTCATATACATGCATCCTATATGCAAGGCATATATAAAATAATAACTCACAAGTTTGCGCTCCTCGAGATAGACTCGACCGGGTCTGGTCCGATAGGCGTTGATTTCGACGCAGCTAGAAAAGTAAATAAATAATAATAAAATCAGAATAAATTTCTGACTTATACTTCTAAGAATTCTGAAGAAAAACTCTATATAGGAATTAAAAACTTAGTTGAAACCAAAAACTCATGATCGATCTGATTTTACATTTTACGAGAATTCTAACAAAAAATAAGGAGAGTCTCTTTTATAAAATGAACATCTCTCTACTAAAAAGTAGAGCCGATCCTGCAAGAAAACACACTTATATATCATAGAGCTCAACACCTCAGGTTAGGACCCCAAACTACTCAAATTCCCAACCGAGGTTTATAATTTACCAAAAATCAATATTAAATAATAAATATAACAAAAATTATTAAATTCCATAAATATGAATCAATAACCTCAATAAACATAAAAAACATTAAATATAATTATTTTCACATTAATTAAATAAAATCTTAAATAAATTATATAATATTAATAAAAATCCAAAATTTCAATTATTTAATATAAAATAGTAAAATTCACAATTAATTACTAGAATAGTCCAAATATATATTAAAAATAGTTAAAAACTTATTTAATCACAAAAATAGTATATAAAATTATTATTTGAATATATTTTCAAAAAGTAGTATTAATTAGTTAAAAATAGTAAATAATTCGTAAAAATTATTTTAATACCATTTATTATTCCATAATTATTTAAAACATGTTATTTAACTATAATTTCAATAAAAACACATAATTTACTAATAAATTCAAAAATTACATAATACCTAATATTTTCCAAAAATTACTAAAAATTAGTAAAAATTTATTTTCTCATTCTCAAAGCTAATAATTTAAATTAACTATACAATTTATCATAGTTTCTATACAAAATATATAAATCACATAATTAAGAAAAATTCATCTTTAATTATTAAAAATTCAATAATTACCCATAATTCAAATAAATTCAAAAAAATAAACTAAAAATATATTTGAGAAGCTCAAGTTTCATACATCAACATTACTTAAGGGCATTCTCAAGAATCAAACAAAAACAAGCTAAAAAAAAAATAAAAACCTAAAATAGACATGAACTAAAATTGAAGAAAACTCATAATCAGGACGTCGAAAAGTCGAAATGACTTGAAAATCGGGAAGTACATGTCGAGAGGAGTCTAAAAAATCCAAAAACTTGAGCTAAAACCATCATTTTTTCATCGGCAACACTATAACACACCCATGGTCTCTCACGGATTCCGGTGACTAGTGTTATGACCCTTGTTTTAAATTATTAAAATATATTTTTGGATATGTAGTATTAATAATTTTAAAGTTTAAATTGTGTATTATTATCGTTAATTACTAATGTTAATTACGTATGTTATTTAAAGAGAATTATTTACGTAAAAATTATTTATTTACATGAGATTTATATTATTATTATTATTTGTAATTAACCATCGTTATTTTACGTATATAAATTTTCTTACGTAAAATAATAATTTTTGGAGGTTTATTATTTAAATATTAAAGTTACTATTGATATTATTATTATTATTATTGTCATTGTTATTTTATATGGGTTATTATTATAATTATTGTGTGTTATTATTATCATGGTTATTATTTTTATTATCATTAGTATTATTTTTATTGTTTGATATTATTATGAATATTATTTTTATTATTAAGTTATTTTATTAATATTATTAATATGATTATTATTATTTGTTAATTTTATATTATAATAGTTATATTGTTAGTGCATGTGTGTGTGCTTATATATATATATAAACAAAAACTTATCGAAATGCCATCTTCCTCCCCTACTTCTTTCTCTTTCACGCCATTTTTCTTTCCTTTACTGTGCTTCTCTTCCTTCTGATGTCGGACGCCACCTAGCCACCTTCTCTCGATCGTCCCTTCACAGTCATCTCCTCCTCTCTTCTTCTTCTTCTTCTTCCTTGCGATGCCAAAAAACCACAGAAACAACAGCAACGGCAGCAGCAGGACCTGCACATCGTCGGAGACGTTCCCGATGGAAGAAGCTCGACTTCCTTGGCTCGGTCGACTCCCTGAGCTATGGGGAAGACAATCCCAAGCTCCATTCAAGCTCAAACTTGTTCATTTATGAGTTTGTTGATTATAGTGTGTTATGTCCATTTTCGTTTTTATTTTTTTTAAGCTTGAGTTTGGTTAATTCTTGATAAATCCTTTTTGAAATGTTGATCTATGAATCTTAATCTACTCATAGGTATTTTTAGTCTATTTTTTTGATTTTATTTGATTTTTGGTTAATTATTGAATATTTTAATAATTACAAATGAATTTTTGATAATTATGTTAATTAGTTATTTTGGTTGGAAATTTAGTTATTTAGTGTTATTATTGTATGTTAGTAATTTAATGTTGAGAAAATAATTTTTGGATATTTTGTATAATTTATAGAAATATTTTTGTATTATGGGAATTTTGGGTTAAATAAGCATTTTTGTTGAAAATATTGTTTAATGATATGTTTTGTATAATTTTGGTATAATATATGGTGATAAATTAATTTTTGAGATTTTATATAATTTTTGAGAAAATTATTAGTATTATGTAAAATTTGATTTTATAAGTTAATGGTGGGTTTTTGTGGAAATTGTAGTTAAATATTATATTTTTTATGATTTTATAGGGTATTAAAATGATTTTTACAAATTATTTACTATTTTCAACTAATTAATACTAATTTTTAAAAATTATATTCAAATAGTAGATTATTTACTATTTTGGTGATAAAATGGGTTTTTAAACTAGTTTTATTATATAATTAAACTATTTACGTAGTTAAGTGTGAATTTAACTATTTTTGGTCAATTATTTGAAAAATTGGTTTTTATTAATATTGTACAATATTTGAGATTTTATTAGTTAGTTTGTGATAATTTTGGAACATTATGTAAATAATAAATTCATTTATTATTTTGAGCTTAAATGGGTATTTAAATTGTGATTTTTAATAATTATTTGCAATTTATGTTAATTTAATTATAAGGTGGGAATTTTATTATCAAATATTATTTTAAAACTAGAATTTTATGTCTTAGTTGGAAAATAAAGGTTTTTTAATATTTTTATGGATTTTTGATGATTTTTATTATTTACTATTTAATATTGTTGGTTGTGATTTGTGAACCTTGGTTGGAAATTTGTGAAGTTTGAGGTCCCAACCCGAGGTGGTGAGCTTTGTGATTTTAGAAGTGTGTTTTCTATGCAGGATCGACCCTACTTTTGTAGGGAGACGTCTGTTTTATAAATGAGACTCTGTCGAATTTTCAATAGATTTCTCATAAAATGTGACAATCAATCTGAGTCTAGTTTTGGAATTTTGATAGAGTCTTTCTTTAGAAATCCTAGAAGCGTTAAGTTGGAAATTTATTCTGATTTATTATTATTTATTTTCTAGTTGCGCTGAGATCGAAGCTTATCAAACTAGGCCCGTCTAGTCAGTCTCGAGGAGCACAAACTTGTGAGTTATTATACTATATATACATTGCATTTAGGATGCATGATTAAGGATTTTACATTTTCATTATATGTTTAAATGTGATTTACTTTATTAAATGATTTGGTATATTTTCGGTTTATTTTTAGTATATTTCAATATATGTGCTTGTATATTTTCAATATACACTTAGTATATCTTTGGTATATTTATGGTTTATTTTGGTATATGCATGTTACATACATTTGGTATATTTTCAGCATACCTTTGGTATATTTTGAATATATTATTGTATATTGTATGCCACTTTATTTTAATTGTGCATTTTATTATCTTCCATAAATATACGTGACTTTTTATTTGAAGGATATCGATAAAACGTGCTACCTAATGGGTTGCACTAGGACCGAATACGTACTGGTGCGATAGATTTTAGGGTTGAATTATGATTGTCACGACCCAAAACAGGGGACCATGATCGGCGCTAAGGAACGAGAATTCTTTCGGACCCGTAGCAAGCCTTAAAAATAAAAGCATGCAATATAATAAATAAATAAATTATTTGTACAGTGAAAATTAAATCTCAAATATAAAATAATAATTTCTTACTCACTTTAATAACATAAATCACATCTTATATATATATATATAAATCTTTATGTACAAAACTTTCAGAGTAACACTCTAAATTTAAAATCTCATATAAGTATAAATATAAATACAGCTCACAACAGATTAAAGTACAATCACTACTGCAATGTCTAGAGTACAAAATAAAACTCAGGTAAGCAGTTTATATAATAAAGCCGGAGCGGAAGAAATTCGGTGAACAGGTCTACTGCTGAGGTCTGAAGATGAAGACGCTCCTGAAAAATATCAACAGAGGGAGTCAGACTTCACTGAGTGAATTATTATAATATATATACATGCATAATTAAATGCCAAATGCAGACACTCAATAGTATATATAATAAATATATATATATATATATAAGCAAATACACACAGATGCGACAAAATCATTTCAAATACTGAAAACCATCGGTTATAAATGATCAAATAGAACCCTATATTTTCATAACCTCAAATATCAATAGAACTCACTTAAGCTATATAGGCCCACTTAGTTCTAAATAATTAATTTAGTCCAACTGGACAGTAGACTGGCCCCGAGACACTAAGTCAACTGAACTCCAATAGTCTGACTATTAGTGTGATTGGCCCCGAGACACTTGGTCAACCGAGCTCCAGCAATCACACTCTCAATCACATCTCATATCAATAAAATCAATCAACAAGTCATAATCCACCAATAGGTTAGTAATTTAACCTAAAATCTACTATCATACCGGTACGTACTCGGTCATAGTGCTGCCCACTAGGAAGCACGTTCTATCGATATCCTTCATTTTAATATAAAACATACATTCAAGAAAATAAAGGATGCATAATGATATTTAAAATAGACAAATAAACCGTATATATATCGGAAATATACCTAAAATAAACTAAGTATATTTCAGGTATATATACATATAATCAACTTAAATAAATCACAAAACATATTAAATTCAACTAATAATATATTTAAAAACAAGTCATATTTATTTGAAAAAGGAAAACATGCATTTATTTCATAATATACCAAAAATATACTAAAAGTATACCTAAAATGTCACGACCCAAAGCAGGGGGCCATGATCGACGCTAGGCAACGAGAATTCTTTTGAATCCAGAACCTGTAGCAAACCTAAAAAAAATAAAAGCATACAATATAATATAATAAATAAAATATTTGTACAGCGGAAAATTAATCTCAAGTATAAAAATAATAATTATTCAACTCATTTTAATAACATAAATTCCATCTCATAGATAATAAAATCTTTCAGTACAAATTTTAGTTTAACAATCTGAAAACTTAAATCTTATACATGTATAAATATAAATACAGCTCACGACAAATCAAAGTACAATAACTACTGCAGTGTCTAGAATACAAAATAAACCTCAAGTAAGCAGTTTACAAAATAAAGTTGGAGCAGAAGAAATCCGACAGACAGGTCTGCTACTGAGGTCTGAGGACGAAGACTCTCCTGAAAAAAATATCAATAGAGGGGAATTAGACCTCACTGAGTGAATTGTTATAATATATATACATGCATAACTAAATGTCAAATGCAGACACTCAATAGAATATATATAATAAAGTATATATACAGGCAAATGCACACAGATGCTGAAATCACTTTATATATAATACTGAAAAATATCCGTTTATGAAGGATCAAATAGAACCCTAGATGATCTCAACCTCAAATAGTATTAAACAACACTCTAGCCATACAGGCTCACTTATTCTAAATAAATTCACTTATTCCATTTCGACAGTAGACTGGCCCCAAGACATTAAGTCAACCGAGCTCCAGTAGTTCTGACTGTCAGTGTGATTGGCCCGAGACACTTGGTCAACCGAGCTCTAGCAATCACACTCTCAAATCACATCTCACATCAATCAAATCAAATCTATCAAGTCATGATCCACAAATAGGTTAGTAATTTAACCTAATTCTATCGTCGTACCGGTACGTACTTGGTCCTAATGCTGCCCACTAGGAAGGACGTCTATCGATCTCCTTCATTAAAATAAACTCATACATTTGTAAAATAAATGATGCATGATATTAATTTAAATGGCAATATAAACCATATATATACTAGAAATATACCAAAAATAAACTAAGTATATTTTGAGTATACATATATCAGATAAATTTAGTTTCAATTATAAAAACACAAAAAAAAAAAAAAACTATATATATACTTAAAAACAATTTAGGTATAATCAAGATAAAACATGCATTTATTTTAAAGTATATCAAAAATATACTAAAAATATACTAATCATTTACTAAAGCAGTTTATACATAACTCATGCAATTAAAACATATATTTCTATGACATGCAACCTAAATACATGTATATATAAAATAACAACTCACAATTGTGCGCTCCACGAGACGGGTCCGATGGGCCTGGTCACTAGCCTTGGTCTCGACGCAACTAATAAATAAAATATAACACGAAATTAGAAATAAATCTAACTTAATTTCTAGAAACTTGATCTAAAATTCTAGACACAAACAGATACAGAATTAGACCTGATGTCATGTTTTACGATAAGTCTGCTGAAAATTCGGCAAAACCTCTCTGTAAAACGAACATCTCTCTACTTAAAAAGTAGAGCCGGTCGTGCAAGAAAATACACTTCGAAATAGAATATCCACACAACCTTTCGGTCGGATTCCCAAACTATAATTCTACCGATTGAGGTTCACAATTCACAAGATATATACAAAATACATTAAAATTCTATAAATGCCAAAAATACCCTTTATATACCAAAATATAGCAATTTACATATTTAAACACTAAAATAAATTTATCACCGATATTTAGTTAAAAACTCTAATATTAATAAAATATTATAAAAATCGATAATAACTCGATAAATACACCAATATTAATGAAAATTTGTTTTATAAATCCAAATTATTCAATTAGCCCAAAAACATACTAAAAATTACTAAAAACCCATTTATTTATAAAAATAGTATATTATATATAATTTAAAAATAATTTTGAAAAATAGTTTCAATTAGTTAAAAAATAGTAAATAATTTGTAAAAATCATTTTTTATACCTCAAATAATTATTAAAACCAATTTAACTTAATATTCAACTAAAATTACTATCAAATTACCAAAATACCCCTAATATATAATAATTCACATAATATACTATAATTACTCAAAATTATTTTCTCAACATATAATTCAATAAAATCAATAATTATACTCAATGAACCAATTAATTTTAACAAAATACACATATAACCTATATTTCTAAATTCACATAAACTAAATAAATTATACTAATTACACAAAAATCACAAATCTTCCAACTACCTCCCAAATCCAGGACACACATCCTCAACAAATCTTCCAACGTCTGGATCGTCCTCTCAAACTGACCATCTGTCTGAGGATGAAAAGCAGTACTGAAGTCCAACCTAGTGCCCATCGCTTCCTGCAACTTCTGTCGAAAATGAGAAGTAAACACTGAACCTCTGTCTGACACAATGGACACAGGTACTCCATGAAGGCACACAATATGCTTCACGTATAACTTCGCCAATATAGCTACAGAATAGGTGGCTTTCACAGGCAAGAAATGTGTAGACTTCGTCAACCTGTCTACAATCACCCAGATGGAATCATATCCATCCTTAGAATGAGGTAAACCGACTACAAAATCCATAGCTATCCTTTCCCACTTCCACTCGGGAATAGGAAGAGGCTGAAGCTTCCTAGAAGGCTTCTGATGTCAGCTTTCACTTGCTAACACGTTAAGCACTTAGCAACATAATCAGTGACATCCTTCTTTAATCCATCCCACCAGTATAGATCTTTGATATTGTGGTACATCTTAGTAACACTTGGATGTACGCTATAGGCTGTAGAATGTGCTTCCTCTAGGATCTCTTCTCTCAAATCATCCACATCAGGAACACACAATCTACCACTAATCCATAACACACCATCATCATCGAGTGTGAAATCAGTGAACTTCCCTGCTCTGACATTCTCTGCAAGCTCTTCTAGAATAGGATATCGGCTCTGAGCTGCTTTAATCCTATCTCTCAGTACATATCGCACCTTAAACTGAGCTAGTAGTCCACCTGACCTACTGATCTTCATCATCAGACCTTGATCCACCAACAGATGCAATTCCTGGATCAACGGTCTCCTCTCAACACTGATGTGAGCAAGATTGCCTGAGGACTTTCTACTCAAGGCATCTGCTACCACATTAGCTTTACCCGGATGATATAAAATCTCACAATCATAATCCTTCAACAATTCTAACCATCTTCTCTGCCTCAGATTCAGATCTCTCTGCTGGAAAATGTACTTAAGGCTCTTATGATCAGTAAATATCTCACAAGTCACCCCGTATAGATAATGTCTCCAAATCTTCAGAGAAAAGATCACTACAGCCATTTCAAGGTCATGTGTGGGATAGTTCTGCTCATGCTTCTTCAACTGCCTCGAAGCATAGGCTATCACCCTACCATTCTACATCAACACACAACCAAGGCCAACTCTAGAGGCATCACAATAAACTGTGAACTTGTCCACACTATTAGGCAAAGCTAACATTGGGGCTGTGGTCAATTTCTCCTTCAATAACTAAAAACTGTTCTCACAAGCTTTTGACCACTCGAATCTAACATTCTTCTGAGTCAAGCGAGTCATAGGGGCTGCAATTTTGGAAAAATCATGCACAAACCGCCTATAATACCTGGCTAAACCCAGAAAACTCCGAATCTCAGTGACAAAAGTCGGTCTAGGCCATTCAGACACTGCTTTAACCTTCTGTGGATAAACCTGGATACCTTCTTTAAACACTACATGTCCAAGAAAAGAAACACTCTCCATCCAGAAATCACACTTCGAGAATTTAGCATAAAGCTGGTGATCTCTTAGTGTCTGCAGTACAATCCTCAAGTGATATGCATGCTCCTCCATACTCCTTGAATAAACCAGTATATCATCAATGAAGACTACCACAAACTGATCCACATATGGTCTGAATACCCTATTCATTAGGTCCATAAAATCTTTTGGTGCATTAGTCAAACCAAAAGACATCACTAGAAACTCATAATGGCCATATCTAGTGCGGAATGCCGTCTTAGAAATATCAGCTTCACTAATCAGCAATTGATGATAACCCGACCTCAGGTCAATCTTAGAAAAGAACTGTGCACCATGTAGCTGGTCAAACAGGTCATCTATCCTTGGAAGAGGATACTTGTTCTTCACTGTCACCTTATTCAGCTCTCTATAGTCAATGCACAATCTTAGGGTACCATCCTTCTTCTTCATAAATAGGACTGGTGCACCCCAAGGAGAAACACTAGGTCTGATAAAACCCTTATCCAACAATTCTTACAACTGCTCCTTTAACTCTTTCAACTCTGTAGGAGCCATTCTGTAGGGTGGCATAGATATAGGAGTAGTACCTGGAACCACATCTATACAGAACTCAATCTCTCTGTGAGGTGGTAAACCTAGAAACTCCTCAAGAAAAACATCAGGAAACTCACAGGCAACAGGAACTTCAGTGAGTGACAACTTCTCCACTGAAGTATCCCTGACTAATGCCAAATATCCCTGACACCCTTTCCTCAATAACTTCCTAGCCGTAATAGCAGAAATAAGATTCTGAGGTGCTGAACTCCTATCACCCACAAACTTAAAATCTTCTTCATTAGGAATTCTGAACGTCACCTCTTTATTCTGACAATCCACCACGACATAGTGCTGAGATAACTAGTCCATTCCCAGAATAACATCAAACTCCATCACATCCAACAGAATCAAATTAGCGGGTAATTCTCTATCTCCCACGAGAACTGGACAACCAGAAAGAACAATATCGGTGTCTAAGGAATCGCTCAGAGGAGTGGCAACAGACAAAGGAAAATCCATCCTCGAAGCTTGCCAACAAGACTTAGAAGCAAAAATGGGAGAAACAAACGAATGCGTGGCACCCGGATCAAACAAAACCCACGCATCCAGGTAACAGACAGAAATAATACCTGCCACGACTGCATTAGATGCATGAGCATCCTGGTGAGTAAGGTGGAAAACTCTGGCCTATGCTCGACCTCCCTATTGACTGGTAGACCTGGCCAACACCTCTAGCACCTCCTCTAGCACCTCTACCATGACTCTGTTGTAGAACAAGCTGAGTGGAACTCTAATGCTTGGCTGGAGGTAACTGAAATGGAATGGGTGCAACACTAGCAATCGATTGTTGTGGGAATCACGGAATCTACGGCTGTTGATACCCTGCGTAAGGACACAATCTGGCATAATGTCCAATCTGCCCGCATCTGAAGCATATCAGTGGTGTCAGATAACACGGTCCCTGATGGACTCTACCGCAGGTCTGGCATACACTGGCAGTTGATCCAGAACTACAACTATTGCTGCTGCTCGAAGCACTTGAACCGAATCTGAATGGTCTACGCTGACCTCCATGGCCATGTCTACTGCTCCGATGCACTCGCTGCTGCTGCCTCTGACTCTGCTGAGTTGGACCTCACTGCTGACTACTCGACCCAACATGAAAACTAGAATACGAAGTAGTCTGTAATCCACTCGACTAAACTCCCAGCTGGAAATAATCAGGCATCGTTCCCTGCCTAACTAGCCTTAGCTCAATCTCCTTGGCCAACTCAATCAAAGACTCCAGAGTTAGGCCTGCTGTAGGCATACCAGCAAATGTTGAACCCAATCCAGTGACATAGGTAATGATTGCAAAATACTGGTCTCGCATCAGATCCTCTGCATATCTACCCAGCCGAAGAAACTCTCGGGTGTACTCCTCTACTGATTAATCACCGCGAGAAATGCTAGTCAAACGGAGATGATAGCTCATATGGAGAGGCTCTGGATAGAATCTCCTCATAAACCGCTCTCTGAACTGAGCCCAGGTCATCGTCATCATATAAGGCTGGATCATCTGAATAAACTAGTCTAGGGCTGGTCCCTCGATAGATAGCTCGATGATCATGATCCGCTGGTACTCGATATGAGCAGTCCGAGTTCGAGTCTCAATCGCATGCAGAAAGTCTAACGGATCGGAAGTCCCATCAAACGCAATCCTGCCAACTCTGGCATAGAACAAAGCTGCCTCAGGGTCAGACATACCCTGTTGATAGGCAGGCTGAACAGGCTGAACAACTGGAGGTATAGGAACATCCTCAAACTCAGGCTCTACAGGCTCCTCATCCTGTAACTCTCTCTGCCTACGGCGACCTGCCGCTCCAAGAGGTCTACCTCTACCACGACCTCTACGTCTAACTGGCTGCTCAGGAGGTAAAACCTCATCCTGAAAAGATTCATCATCCTCGGCCTCAACGACCAGTGGAGCGACACTCGCTCGCCTCCTCAAATTGAAAAGACAAACGGAAAGATTAAAAAAAAATAAACAATGGAGAAATAACGCAGAAAACTAAAGCAAGGAATACTTATCAAGACATACTCGAGCCTAATTCACTGCAGTAGTTACCAAAAGAAAACACAACTCTGAAAACTAGGGCCACGACTCACACAACTAAGCCCTGACACAGAACATGGCTCTGATACCAACTTTGTCATGACCCAAAACAGGGGCCATGACCGGTGCTAGGGAATGAGAATTCTTTTGAATTCGGAACCCGTAGCAAGCCTAAAAATAAAGTAAAACATACAATAATAATAACAACAATACTCAATACAGTGAAAATAACATCATAGATATCAAAATAATAATCCACCACGAATTTAAATCAAATCCATATCTCATATATATAACTCTTTTAATACAAGTTTCAGTTCAAATATTCAAAGTACATATCTCTTACAGATATATTACATAAAACCCATAAAATTATTTATAACTACTGCAGTGTCTAGATTATAAAAATAAAACTCAAGTTAGCAGTTTACATAAAGAAGCCGGGGCGGAAGAAATCCGGTGTACAGGCCTGCTACTAAGGTCTGAAGACGATGACTCTCCTGAAAAATAGTCAACGGAGGGGAGTCAGACCTCACTGAGTGAATTACTATAATATATATACATGCATACTAAATGACAATGCATACAGTCAACAATATATATATATAATATGTATGTATACAAGCAATTATACACAGATGTAATAAAATCATTTTATATATTTATTGAAAATCACTGTTTATGAAGGATCAAATATAACCCTAGAATATCGCAACCTCAAAACAGTGTTAGACAACACTCTAGCCATACAGGCTCACTTATTCCAAATATGTTCACTTGATCCATTTGGACAGTAGACTGGCCCCGAGGCACTAAGTCAACTGAGCTCCAGCAGTCTGACTGTCAGTGTGATTGGCCCCGAGACACTTGGTCAACCGAGCTCCAACAATCACACTCCCAAATCATATCTCACACATTAAATAATCAAATCCAATCAATGTCCATAAAATGGTTAGTAATATAGCCTAAATGCTATAAGCATACTGGTACGTACTCGGTCTCAGTGCTGCCCACTAGGTAGTACGTTCTATTGATATCCTTCATTGAAATATAAAGCATACATTCATAAAAGTAAATGATGCATGAATTTAAATATAATAGCAACAATAACCATATATATACTAGAAATATACCAAAAGTAAACCAGGTATATTTCGAGTATATATACGCCAAAGAAATCCCGATAGATTACAAAATAAACTAGAAATATATTCAAAAATATTTTAAACCTAATTTATTAGCAAAACATGCATATAATTTAAAATATACCGAAAATATACTAAAGATAAACCAAAATAAAATAAAAATAAACTTAAGTACTAATTGAATTATTTATGCATAATTAATCAAAATAAAACATATATTTCTAAATCATGCACCCTAAAGCATATATATATATATAGAATAGTAACTCACACTTAGTGCGCTCTTCAAGATGGGTCCGATGGGCCTGATCCACTAGGCCTCGGTCTCGGCGCAACTAAACAAACAATAAATAACAGACATCAGAATAAACCTAACAGAAAATCCTAGAAACTCGATCTAGAATATTAGACACAGAATCAAAAATCAGAATTCAACCAGACATCACATTTTACGAGAATTCCACCAAAAATCCTGCAGAACCTCCCCTGTAAAACGGACATCTCTCTACTCAAAGAATAGAGCCGGCCCTGCAAAGAAACACACTTTGAAAAATAGACACAGAATTACATCCACAATCCCTCGGTCAGACTCCAAACTACAGTTTACCGACCGGGGTCCACAATTCACAGAACAATATAGAAATACCAAAAATACCCTTATATCACAGAAATACATTTTATAAGTAGAAATTACATAATTAACCCTAAAACACATTAAAAACCGATAAAACTCATTTTATTTAGAAAAATCGTATATTATATATATAATTGAAAATAATTCACGAAAAATAGTTTTAATTAATTAAAAATACTAAATAATTTTTAGAAATCATTTTTATACCTTAAATAACTATTAAAACCAATTTAATTACATTTTTAGTCAATTTAGGATAAAATTACCAAAATGCCCCTATATATATAAATATACTAAAATTACTCCAAAAATAATATAATTGCACAAAATTAATTTTATCAACATATTTATCAATAATATCAATAATTAAACTCAATTAAATAATTAATTTCAATTAAAAACACAATTAATCTTATTTTTCAAAAATTACATAAACTAATTAAATTCAAAATAAATACATAGAAATTTATAAAAATTCCAAATAAATTCCTATAATTCAATTAAACACCTATAATTACCATAAAACACAATTTCATAATTTAATTAATTAATTTTCGAAAATTAAAAAATAATATTAAAATATTCAAAAATACCCAAAAATCAAAATAATTCCCAAAAATTCTACAAAAATTCAAATATGTAGATTAAGCTAAAGGGAATAATATTTGTTAAGGGATTTTTCATGAATCAATCAATTTGAAGTTCAAAAAAATCAAGAACCCTAAAATGGCTGAATTGGAAAAATTGAGAAAAACCATACCAAATTAAGTTTCAAGCTCAAACAAAGCTTGGAATTGTCTTCTATGGATTCAGGGGAGTCCAACGACACTGGAAGCAAGGAATTTGGTAGCCGAAATCGTGAGGGAGGAAGAAAATGCAACTTTCGGCTTTCCAACGATGATAGAGGCAAACGGCGCCGGAGAAGAGAAGGAAAGGTGGCGGAGCTACTGGCTGGGAAGGGCGGAGCTGCTGGCAGCACACCGATGGCTGAGAACAGAAGTAGCAGTGATGGAATGGTGATGGGGACGGTCGAGGATGAAGAAGGAGGACGAATGACACACTTGTAAATAACTCAAACTTTATATTTTGTTTAATATTAAATGTATATGTATATATATATATACTTTTACACTATATATTATAATAATATAAATCTCACACACATTAAATATACACCACACACATAATTTTTAATATTTTAATAATTTATACACTAAAAATAATTAAATAATATTAAAACTAATTAATAAATAATAAAAATTAGGGTAATTAATTAAACCCTAGTTAAATAAATAAATACACATATATACATTATTTAGTACTTTAAAAATATATATGAGTTCATGCAAATGTGTAAATCTAATTAAAATAATTAATAGTAAATTATTTACGTAAAAATTTCCTCGAAAATAGAATTCTTGGGAAAATTTTATGTAACGCACTTAAAATAATATAAAATGATTAAAATTAACTTTAATTAAATACAAACTCACGAAATATCATAAATATATATAAAATTTATTAACACTGCATATCCTGATGCAGTATTAAAATATTTAAAAATACTGGATATTACAACTAGATATCCCGATACAATATAAAAATATTTAAAAACTCGGGTTATTACATAAAATTTACTTAAAAATTCAAATAGTCAATTATGCAAAAATTTGTATTTAAAACATAGAATTCTAAACATGCACCCTAAGCAATGTATATACATTATAATAACTCATAGTTGTGCGCTCCACGAGACGGGTCCGACAGGCCTAGTCACTAGGCTTCGGTCTCGGTACAACTAACAAATAAAATATTAACATGTAATTAGAATAAATCTAACTTAATTTATAGAAACTCGATCTAGAATTCTAGACACAAACAGATATTTGGAATTAGATCCGATGTTACGTTTTACGAGATTTCTATCGAAAATTTGACAAAACCTGCTTTGTAAAATGGGCATCTCTCTACTTAAAAAGTAGAGTCGGTCATACAAGAAAACACACTTCAAATAGAAAATATGCTCACAACCCTCGGTCGGAATCCCAACTACAAATTCCACCGACCGAGGTCCACAATTCACAAAATGTACACAAAATATATTAAAATTCCATAAATACCAAAAATATCCTTTTAATACCAAAATATAGCAAATTAAATATTTAAACACTAAACATAATAATTTTACCGATATTTACTTAAAAACCCTAATATTAATATAATATTATTAAAAATCAATATTTCACGATAAATACACCAATATTAATGAAAATTCATTTCATAAATCCAAATTACTTAATTAGGCCAAAAAAAATACTAAAAATTACTAAAAACCCATTTTATTTACAAAAATAGTATATTATATATAATTTGAAAATAATTTCCGAAAAATAGTTTTAATTAGTTAAAAATAGTAAATAATTTGTAAAAATCATTTTTATACCTCAACTAATTATTAAAACCAATTAAACTTAATATTCAATTAAAATTACTACCAAATTACCAAAATACCCCTAGTATATAAAAATTCACATAATATACTATAATTACTCAAAAATTCAATAAAAATTATATAATTACTCTAAAATTATTTTATTAACATATTAGTTAATAAAATCAACAATTATACTCGATTAACCAATTAATTCTAACAAAACACATATAAAACCTATATTTTCAAAATTTACATAAACTAAATAAATTTATATTAATTACATAAAAATCACAAAAATTATAAATTAAATTCGAAAATTAATTTCAACCTCCATAAACACTAAAAATCACAATTTCACAATTTATTTAATTAATTTACGAAAATTAGAAAATAATAATAAATAACAAAAATCAAAATAAATTCCAAAAATTCCACAAAAATTCAAGAGTATAGATTGAGCTAAAGGAAACAACATTTGTGAAGGAATTAAGCTTGAATCTTAAAGATTGAAGTTCAAAAAAATCAAGAAACAAAAAGGGCCAAAAATGAAATTAAGCTCAAATGCTTACCAAATCAAAATTTCAAGCTACATGAAGCTTAAAAATGGCTTCTATGGAGTTCTAGGAGCTCAACGACACTAGAATCACCAGATTTGGTGGCCGGAAAGTCTATGAACGGCGAAGGGAAGATTTTCGGATTTCTCGACCAAAACGGGCTGAAACGGTGCCGGAGAAGGTGGAGGAAGGTGGTGGAGCAGCTGGAGAGGGAGGCGGCACTCCAGGGGGCACACCGATGGCCTGTGATCGGTGTTGCAGCATGAGGTGTGGGGAGGGAATGGCGTCGGGAGGTTGAAGGAGATGTATATATATATATATATATATATATATATATATATATATATATATATTATAACTTTAACTTATAATAATATAATTTAATAATATATATACACATTAAACACACACCACACAATATTATATACATATTTATTTATATATACACACACACACATATGTATTTATAAAACACATGCATGAAAATAACCCTAAGTATATATAATAATAATAATAATAATAATAATAATAATAATAATAATACATACATACATACATACATACATACATACATACATACATACATACATACATACATACATACAATAATGATAATGCATGAAACAATATAAATTAGTAAAATCAAAGAACATTAAACAATAAAATATTATTTAAATATTATTTTCCAAAATAACAGGTTTCGGAATAATTTTTATGTAGAAACTATAAATAAACATAAAATAACGTTAACTATTCACAAATTAATTAAATAATCAAATATATTTTAAAAATTTATTAATACTGCATATCCCGATATAATATAAAAATATTTAAAAACTCGGGTCTTAACAATGATATCATTTGAGGTAATATTTGATTGATCGATTGTAATATCCCGTGTTTTTAAAAATATTTTTACACTGTACCGGGATATGCAGTGTCAATAATTTTGAATATATATGTGATATTTTTACGAGTTAATATGTATTTAAAACCTATTTTAATTACGGTATATAATTTACAGTGTTTTACGTAAAATTTTCCCGGGACTTGCATTTTCGGGGAAATTTTCACGTAAACAATTTATTATTAATTATTTTAAAGGTATTTACGGACTTGCATGAACTCATACATATTTTTAAATTATTAAATAAAGCCTGTGTGTGTATAATTATTTAATTAGGGTTTATTATTACCCTAATATTTTATTAAGTATTTAATTGTTTTATTGTTATTTAATTAATTTTATTTAGTATAAATTATTAAAATATTAATAATTTTATGTGTGTGGTGTATATTTGATGTGTGTAATTTAATATTATTATAATATATAGTATAAATTATATATATATACATATATTTGTCAAAATTACAAAAGTTTGCCAAATTACACTTTAGCCCCCGAGTCTCCTTCTTCTTCCCCGACCATTCCCCTTGCCGTCCGGGCGTCTGTCATGTCATTCCTTCACCGTGGGTGTGCCGTCCGGTGTGCCACCGTCTTCCCCGACCAGTTTCGCCACCTGAGGAGGCCGTTTCCGGCGTCGGGAGATCGATTTTGGCCGGAGAAGCCGAAAACCGATCCACCGTCGATCATGCCGATTCCGACCACCATTTTCGACACCGCCGGTCTCTTTCTTCTCCTTGAGCTCCGGTGAGTGTGATTCTAGCTTTGGTTTGAGCTAAAATGGTCTAGAATTGCTTAGTTTTCGATTTGTCAATTTCGGCCTATTAGGGTTTTTGATTTTTTTGAGCTTCGAATTGGATGATTCATGGAAACTTCCTTCACAAATGTTGTTTCTAGTAGCTTAATCTTCATGTATGAATTTTTGTAGAATTTTTGGAGATTGTTTGGATTTTTGGGTATTTTTGAATATTTTAATATTATTTTCTAATTTTCGGAAATTAATTATTTAAATTATGAAATTGGAGTTTATGGTTAAATTGGGTGTTGAAATGAATTATAGGAATTTATTTGGAATTTTTATGAATTTCTAAGTATTTATTTTGAATTATTGAAGTTTATGGAATTTTGGAAAAATTAGGTTAAATGTGTTTTTATTTGAATTTAATTGGTTAATTGAGTTTAATTATTAATATTATTGATAAATATGTTGAGAAAATTAATTTTGGGTAATTGTATGATTTTTGGTGAATTTTTGAAGTAATTTAAGTATATTTATATATATATGGGTATTTTGGTAATTTTACCCTAAATTGTCTAAAAATGTAATTTAATTGGTTTTAATATTTATTTAAGGTGTAAAAATGATTTCTACAAAATATTTGGTATTTTTAACTAATTAAAACTATTTTTCGGGAATTATTTTCAATTATATATATAATATACGGTTTTTCTAATAAAAATGAGTTTTAATCGGTTTTTATAGTGTTTCAAGGTCAATTATGTAATTTTTACCTATAAAATGTATTTCTGTGATTTAAGGATATTTTCGGTATTTCTGGAATTATTCTGTGTTTGTGGACCCCGGTCGGTAGACTGTAGTTTGGAGTCCGACCGTGGGATTTTGATTGTGTTGAGCTTGTACTTCGAAGTGTATTTCTTTGCAGGGTCGGCTCTACTCTTTTGAGTAGAGAGATGTCCGTTTTATAGGGGAGGTTCTGTCGAATTTTTGATAGAATTCTCGTAAAACGTGATATCCAGTCGAACCCTAATTCTGTTTTCGTATTTTAATACTCTAGATTGAATTCTAGGATTTCTGTTAGGGTTACTCTGATATCGGTTATTTATTTCTTGTTTAGTTGCGCCGAGACCGAGGGCTAGTGGACCAGGCCCGTCTGACCTGTCTCGTGGAGCGCATTAGGTGAGTTACTATACTATATATATATGCTTAGGATGCATGATTTAGAAATGCATGTTTTATGTTGATTAAATATGCATAAATAAATTGATTATTTCTTAAGTTTATATTAAGTATATTTTCGGTTTATTTTTGGTATATATTAAATTATATGCATGTTTTGTAAATAAAATATATTTAAAATGTTTTTAAATATATTTCCAGCTTAATTTATAATTTGATTGAATGTATTTGATATATATATACTCGAAATATACCTGGTTTACTTTTGGTATATTTTCGGTATATATATGGTTTATATTGTTGTTTCATTTACATTCATGCATCATTTATTGTGAATGAATGATTTATATTATTAATGAAGGATATCAATAGAACGTGCTACCTAATGGGCAGCACTAGGACCGAGTACGTACCGGTACACCTATAGCTTTAGGCTATGTTACTAGCTATTTGTGGATATTGGTTTGATATGATTATTGATATGTGAGATGTGGTTTGTGGGTGTGATTGCTGGAGCTCGGTTGACCAAGTGTCTCGGGGCCAATCACACTGGCAGTCAGACTGCTGGAGCTCGGTTGACTTAGTGTCTCGGGGCCAGTCTACTGTCCAAATGGATTAAGTGGATATATTGGAATAAGTGAGCCTGTATGGCCAGAGTGTTGTTTAACACTATTTTCTGAGGTTGCGATATTCTAGGGTTCTATGTGATCCTTCATAAACTGTGATTTTCAATATATATATATAAAAAAATGATTTTATTGCATCTGTGTGTAATTGCCTGTATATATACATATTATATATATACTGTGGACTGTATGCATTATCACTTAGTGTGTATGTATATATATTATAGTAATTCACTCAGTGAGGTCTGACTCCCCTCCGTTGACTATTTTTCAGGAGAGTCAACTTCTTCAGACCTCAGTAGCAGGTCGATTCGCCGGATTTCTTCCGCCCCGGCTTCTTTATGTAAATTGTCTACTTGAGTCTTATTTATTTTATCTAGACACTGCAGTAGTTGTGAAATAAAGTATTGGATTTTATGTATTATATTGAAACTGGATTTGTATTAAAGATTATATACATCTATGTGATGAGATGAGATTTAGTTTAAATCCAGTTGATATGGAAAAATGATATTATGATTTTTATTTCCGCTGCATATTATATTTTTATTGTTATTATGGCATGCTTTATTTTATTTTTAGGCTTGCTACGGGTTCCGGATTCGAAAGAATTCCCGTTCCCTAGCGCCGGTCATGGCCCCTGTTTTGGGTCGTGACATCGATTATTGAGATTGATGTGATTGAGTAGTGTAGTTGCTGGATTTCGGTTGACTTTGTGTCTCGGGGCCAATCACACTGATAGTCAGACTGCTGGAGCTTGGTTGACTTAGTGTCTCGGGGTCAGTCTTATGTCTAAAATGGAATAAGTGAATTACCTTGAAATTAAGTGAGCATGTATGGCTAAAGCGGTATTATTGATTGAGGTTACGATTAAATAAGGTATCCTTCATGTATTAGAATAAATGTTTTATGCATTTATTATATATATAAAAGGAGAGTTTGGCATTTGTGTGAAATGCGTGTATATGTATATGTATATGGATGCCTAACTGTGTATGGTTTAGATTTCATGTATATATATTATAATAATTCACTCAGTGAGGTCTGACCCCTTTCAATTATTTTTTTCAGGAGATCTTATATTGTCAGATCTTAGTAGTAGAGCTCTTCGTCGGTATTCTTCCATCCTGACTATTTTATGTAAATGTATTTGTAATCTAGAAACTGCAGTAGTAGTATTATTGTAGCAGTTGAGTTATTTGTATATGAGAGTTGTATTTGAATATTATATGAATATTTTTATTTATGATATGATATTAAGTATTATTTTTATATATCAATTTGAAAATTTTTAATTTCATCATATTTTTATTTATTTATTGCATGTTTTTATTTTTTAAGGCTTGCTACGGGTTCCAGATTCGAAAGAATTCCTGTTTCCTAGCGCCAGTCATGACTCCCGGTTTGGGTTATGACAACTAGGGATGTCCAGGTGGCGGTGGAAGGAAGAGAGGAGGTGGTGGCGAGCTCCAGAGGTGATCAGGTGGTGGTTGGTGGTGCTGGTGAAGCTTTGGGCATCGGCAATGGCGAAAGGCAGGAGAAGAAGAAGAAGAAGAAGAAGAAGAAAAAGAAAAAGAAAAAGAAAAAGAGAAAAAAAAAAAAAAGAAAGAGGGAGTGAGAAAATGAGTTGACCGATTTTTTACCACTTTTGTCTCTTTTATACACACACTCACACACACACATACATACATTAACTTAACCATTTGTCACCCATATATAAACATACATACATATACAACATAATACACACACCCATGCACATCAACAACAACAACAATAATAATACTAATAATAATAACAAATAATAATAATAATAATAACAATAAAAATAAAAATAATAATACTAACAATAATAATAAATATGCTAACACACATGCATGATACACATGCACTCTAATAACTTTAATTTTTAAATAATAAAACCTCCAAATAAATTCTTTACGTAATAAAAATATTTAACGTAAAATAAATAAATATTAGTCACAAATAATTATAATATAATAATATTATTAAACAAATAAATAATACTTAACAATAAACTAACTTTTAAATCTCAATAAAATAATCATAATAAATAGAAATTTAAAATATTATTAACACTGCATATCTCAAAATATATTTTTATATTTTAAAATAAAGGGTCATTACAATCTTTTCCCCTTACAAAAATTCATCCTCGAATTTTTCAATAAAAGAACAGAAAACAAGAATTTATCGAGGAAAGAGATAAGGGTAGGCCACTTACATTTTGGTTTCAGTCTCCCAAGTGTGCTTCTCCATGTTGTTACTTCGCCACAACATCTTATCCAACAAAATCTGCTTGGATCGTAACTGACGAACTTGATAGTCAACTATCGCGACTAGTCCCTCCTCGTACGTCAGGTCTTCATTTACTTCCACACTATCAGGCTATAACATGTGTGAAGGGTCCAAAATATACTTTCTCAACATCAAGATATGGAACACTAGATGCACTTGAGACATATTAAGAGGCAAAACCAACCGATATGCAACCATGCTCACTCTCTCCAAAATCTCGAATGGTCCAATATATCTCGGTGCTAATTTCCCTTCTTACCAAATTTCATCATACCCTTCATCAGAGACACTTTCAGAAATACATAGTCTCCAACTTGAAACTCCATATCTCTACGTCTTGCATCCTCCTAGCTGTTCTGTCTACTAATTGCGGTCTCTAATCTCCTTCTAATCATAACAACTTTCTTCGCTACATCCTAAACCATCTCAGGTCTAGTTAATGCTCTCTTTCCAATCTTGTCCCAACTCAAAAGAGATCTACACTTCCTTTCATACAAAGCCTTATATGGTGCCATTATAATAATGTTATGGTAGCTATTATTATATGCAAACTCCATTAGTGGCAAATGACCATCCCAGCTACCTCCAAGATCCAATACACACATTCTCAACATATCTTCAAGTGTCTGGATCATCCTCTCAGATTGACCATCTGTCTGAGGATGAAAAGTAGTATTGAAATCGAGCCTAGTGTCCATTGCTTCTTGTAGCTTCTGCCAAAACTGAGAGGTAAACACTAAACCTTTATCAAATGTAATGGACACGTGTACTCAATAAAGGAACACAAAATGCTTAACATACAGCTTCACCAACTTAGCTATAGAATAAATGGCTTTAACAGGAAAGAAATAAGTAGACTTGGTTAACCTGTCCATAATCACCCAGATGAAATTATATCCATCCTTCGAACGAGGTAACCTAACCATAAAATCCATAACAATTCTCTCCTATTTCCACTTAGGAATAGGAAGAGGCTGAAGCTTCCCAGAAGGCTTCTGATGTTCAACTTTCACCTGTTGACATGTCAAGCACTTAAAAACATAATAAACTACATCCTTCTTCAGTCCATCCCACTAATACAAATCTTGGATGTTGTGGTACATCTTAGTGACACCTGGATGTACGTTGTAGGCTGTAGAATGCACATCCTCAAGGATCTCCTCTATTAAATTATCTACATAAGGAATGCATAACCTACCACTGATCCAAAAAATACCTTCATCATCAAGTGTGAAATCAGTGAACTTTTCTGCATGAACATTCTCTACAAGCTTAACTAGATTAGGATCTTAGCCCTGAACTGCCTTAATTCTATCTCTCAATATTGATCGGACTCTGAACTAAGCTAACAGTCCTCATGTCCTGTTAATCTTCATCATCAGACCTTGATCCACTAACTGGTGCAACTATTGGATCAAATGTCTCCTATCCATACTAATGTGAGTAAGACTACTTGAGGACTTCTTACTCAAGGCATTTGCTGCCACATTAGCCTTGCCTGAATGATAAAGAATCTCACAGTCATAGTCCTTCAAGAGTTCTAACCATCTCCTCTGCCTCAAGTTCATATCTCTTTACTGGAAAATATATTTAAGGCTCTTGTGATTTGTGAAAATTTTACAAGTCACCCCGTATAGATAATGTCTCAAAATCTTGAGAGCAAAGATCACTACATCCATCTTTAGGTCATGAGTAGGATAATTCTGTTCATGCTTCTTTAACTGCCTTAAAGCATAAGTTATTACCCTACCTTTCTGCATCAACACATAACCTAGGCTAACTTTGGAGGCATCACAATACATGGTGAACTTATCTACTCCATTAGGCAAAGCCAAAACTGGAGCTTTGGTCAACTTCTCCTTCAGTAACTGGAAATTGTTCTCATAAGCATCTGACCATACAAACTTCATATTCTTCTGAGTTAAACGAGTCATAGGAGCTGCAATTCTAGAAAAATCCTGCATAAATCTCCTATAATACCTAGCCAAACCCATAAAATTCTGAATCTTTATGACTGTCGTCAGTTTGGGCCATTTAGACACTGCCACAATCTTCTATGGATCAACCTGGATACCATATTTAGACACTATATGTCCAAGGAATGCAACACTCTCCAACTAGAAATCACACTTCAAGAATGTAGCATAAAGCTGACGTTCTTTCAATGTCTGTGGTACTATCCTCAAGTGATATACGTGCTTTTCCGTACTCTTTGAATACACCAGTATATTATCAATGAAGACTACCACAAACTGATCTACATATGGTCTGAATACCCTGTTCATTAGGTCCATCAAAGTAGTTGGAACATTAGTCAATCCGAATGACATCACCAGAAACTTATAGTGGCCATATCGAGTGTGGAATGCCGTTTTAAGAACATCGGCTTCACTGATCCGTTACTGATGATAGCCGACCTCAAGTCAATCTTGGAAAAGAACTATGCACCTTGAAGTTGATCAAACAGATCATGTATCCTTGGGAGAGGATATTTGTTCTTCATTGTCACTTTATTAAGCTCTCTGTAATCTATATACAGTCTCAGGGTACCATTATTCTTCTTTACAAACAAGACTGGTGCACCTCAAGGAGAAACACTAGGTCTAATGAATCCTTATCTAACAAATCCTGCAATTGCTTATTCAACTCCTTCAACTCTATAGGAGCCATTCTGTAAGATGGCATCGAAATAGGAGTGGTGCATGGGACCACATCTATACAAAATTTGATCTCTCTGTTAGGTGGTAAACCTAGCAACTCCTTAGAAAAAATATCAGGAAACTCACAGGCAACTAGAACATCTATAAGAGACAACTTCTCCATAGAAGTATCTTTGACAAGTGCCAAGTATCCGTGACAACCCTTTCTTAGCATCTTCCTAGTCTTAATAACGGAGATTAGATTTTGAGGTGCAGAACTCTTATCACCTACAAACTTAAACTCTTATTCATTCGAAATTCTAAAAATCACCTCTTTACTCTAACAATTAACAACAGTATGATGCTGAGACAACCAATCCATTCCAAGGATCATAACAAAATCCATTCTCAAAATCACGTCAAGTCAATTACACGTAGAAGGAATGAATCTGATAAAAAATCTCTAAATTTCAGTTCTTAGCTCAGGTGCTAATATATATATTGAACTTAATTCTGTAACATACAGTTCTACCAGACTCCACTTATACAATATCACATCTACAACATGACCCACAGATGACCCAATTTGATTGTGTTGAATCTATATGCTGATGCGGTGAAAATGATGATGGTGATGATAGAATTGTTGGGCCTTTATAAAGCACCACTACTAATGCACCTATTATAGACATTAATGATTTTACTCTCAGTACTTGAGCTGCTCAAGCTCACTTTTTCCATCCTTTTTTTGTGGCATCCATACAACAAAGAAAATTTGCTGAAGTCAGGGAATTAAATATAGATGAGGCAAGAAAATAAGCACCAGGTGATTAAATAGCAAAAAAGAACCTGAAAATGATTGCAAATAAGAAGGTCCAAGCTGGAGTGAGATTGTTCATTGTAGACGCCATAGTTGGAGATGTATATTTTATTCCTTTATATCCAATGAGTTGAGCAAAAAGTCTGCAACTCAGAAAATTCACAAAACAACGTCATCAGAATTAGTTTATAATTAGATGTATAATGCTACTGTTGTGCAATAAATTTCCATACCCAATAATCCCAACTGCACAGATTCTTGATAGAAGAGGAAATCTGATCGAGGGAAGCATTCTTCTACTCATATATGATTCAGAAACAAAGCATATCAGCCGATGCTATATATATATATCTACAAAATACACACAAAAGAAGAAGAAAAGAAGGAGCTAAGAAGAAACCTGCAAAGGAGAAAGGGAACGGGGGTAAGAAGAAGAGTGTTCAAAAGGTTTGAGTAAAAATTGAACACAAAATAGCTCATCCCTTTCGTAGAGGCAGCTTTAAATAGAGTGTTTAAGCCTACACCACAACACTTTGCTACAACCATGGCTGCAACTGGCAGGATTTCTTTGCAATTATACCCTGAATCCATTTTTATTTTGTTGCAGATATCAAGTTCTATGCATCAAAGTTCCTTCAGTGTCTGTTATCCCCAAGAACTTATTTTTTTGCTTACTTGCTTCAGTTGTTCTATAGAGTCAAAAGGATGGCGTAATTAAAATACACAATGAATAGCAGTTATCTATGTGTCTGCATCTGAAACATCTGATTCGTAGTCTCTTTTCGAAGTTATAATGATTATGAATATTTTATTTGCACATGCATCTTCATGAAAAATATTTTAAAAAAATGTGCATAACTTTTGCCATCAACATTGTACCATCAAGAATTTAAAATCCAAAAAATAAGAATCATTATATGCATAAAGCCAAGCTGTAAATTGTTTAAGTACTCACACTCATGAGAATTAAAATACAAAAGTACATATGAGACTAACAAAAGCCATTCCAAGTTGGTTTTGTTTGCTTTAAGTGTAATGTATTTTTAATTAATATAAATATATTTTGAAAATTTTATTATTTAAAATACTAAAGTTATTAATATACTATTGTGATTATATTTTTTTTATACAACATTATTATTATTATTTCTATTGTTATTAATATTATTATTTTAACTAAGATTATTTTTATTATATATATATATATATATATATATATATATAAACAATAATAATATTTTAAAGACCCGGTCAACCCCTATCTCTGTATCCTTTTTTCTTTCATTTCTTTTCCATTTTTTCTATTTCTCTTGCTGTCTTTCTTCTTTCCAGCACTACTGTCTGCTTCTTTCTTCTTCTTGCTGTAACAACAACATCAACAAAAATAGCAGCAACAACAACAACAACAATAGCGATAGCAACATCAACAACAACAACAGGAACAACAACAACAACAATGACAGCAACAACAACAACAACAACAACAATGACAACAACAACAACAACAACAACAACAACAACACAACCCTCCTCTGTCCTAGAATTCTGCTTTAGGTGAGTTCTAGGTCAGTTTAGTTGATTTTGTTAGGTTGATTCTGTGTTGTTTGTTAGTTATTCGTTAGTTGTTTGTTAGTTATTGTGTTTATTTTAATTTTTAGTTAATTAATATAATTTTTGCTTAATTTATTTTTAATATTTGGTTAATTTTTGAGTTGATCTATATGTACTTAGTTGATTTTAAATTATTTTAGTTAATTTTAATTATGGGTATTTTTGAATATTTTAATAATATAAATTGTAATTTTTGTTAATTATGTTAATTAATTATTTTTGATTGGAAATTTGAGTAATTAGTGTTAGTATATTAAGTTAGTAATTTTTGTGTTAATAAAATTATTTTTTAGTAAATTTATATTATTTTTGAGGAATTATTATGTTTATGTGAATATTGGAATTTTGGGGGTAATTATGTAATTTGGTTGAAAATATAGTTAAATTATAATTTAAAAGGTTTTAGAATTTTATAGAGTATTAGAATAGTTTTTATAAATTAATTACTATTTTTTCCTAATTAATTCTAATTTTTGAAAATTATATTCAATATTAAATTATTTATTATTTTGTGATTAAATGGGTTTTTCATTAATTTTATAATATATTTAAACTATCTAAACAATTAAATGTGAATTTGACTATTTTATGATGAATAATTGTAAAATTGAATTTTATTAATATTATATAAATTATTGGGATTTTATTATCTAATTTGGAAAAATAATTAATTTTAATGTTTTATTATTTAGATAAATTAAATTGTGGCATTTTGGATATTTTATAGATTTTTAATGATTTTAAATATTTATTATTAAATTATTTATTTTTGGTAGATTGTGAACCTCAGTTGGGGATTTGAGTAATTCGGGGTCCCAACCCGAGGTGTTGAGCTTGTGTGAATTTAGAAGTGTATTTGCTTACAGGATTGACTCTATTTCGATAGAGAGATGTCCGTTTTACAGAGGAGATTCTACTGAAGTTTTGATAGATTTCTCATAAAATGTGACATCTAGTCAATCATAATTTTTGAATTCTAAGTTGAGTCTTCCTTAGAAATTCTAGAAATTAGGGATTCTATTTTCTGATTATCATTTCATTTTCTGTCTTTTAGTCGGCCCTCCAGTTGCGTCTACCAGTCGAGGCCGGACACGACGTATTAAAGGAGTGCCTTCATCTTGTAAGTTAATATTTGATTTGAGTGTCGGGTCTTTCAATTTAAATCATATTAAATTTTAATGAATTATATATTTGTGAGATTCTAATCGGTGCTTTTAAATAATGATGCATGATTTAAATTATAGTCAGTTTACTTTATTTCTATTTATTGTAATTTTCATTGTTTTATTTATTTTCATTTATTTTAAATAAACTATGGTAGAACAGGCTACCTGATGGATTTCATCAGGACCGTGTGTGCACCAGTAAAATATCTGATTATATTGATTATATTACTGGGGTTGATGGTCTGGTGATGCTTTGCTCTCGAAAACCTCCAGTAATATAATATTTGATTATTTAATAAATACTGGGGCCGAAGATCTAATGATGTCTTGCTCTCGGACACCGCCAGTATAGTTGGATTAATATTTATTAAATCACTGGGGTCAATGGTCTGGTGATGCTTTGCTTTCGGACACCGCCAATGATATTGGATTAAGTGATGTGATTGTGGTTGTGCATCATGGTAATGCTTTGCTCTCGGGATTCGGCAGTCTTGGATATAAGTGAGTCGTATGACTGTTTAAAATTAAGAACTCGGGTTCTACCTAGTTTTTTATACTGAAATGTTTTAAAAAGCATTTAAATATTTATTTATTTCCTTTTGAAAAAAATGTGTTTCTTATATATATATCAAAGAATTTGAATAAAATTATAAATATATTATATTTTCATAAAAAACTTATTTTAAAGGAAATTTTCAGACTGCATTCATTTTTTTATTAGCTTACTCAGTGAGGTATGACTTCCCTCAATTTATTTTTTTCAGGAGTTTGGGAGTCTTATGTTAGGCGCACTTCTCTACGCCATGTAACTTCTTCACCTGCTATCTTATGTAGGTCTATATATTTGTATTTGTATTAGTATCCATGTACCACAATAGAGAACTGTGTAACTGCATATTTTAAATTTGGATATTATGTATTAAGATTTATGTACTAAGATACTATTTGTATAACTGATGATGTTTATTTTATGCATCAGAATGTTATGGTTTAATTAAAATGAGAAAAACAGTTTGATAATGTGCATTATGAATTAATTATTTTATTATGAGGTTTTAAAGTAAAATATTTCACGTTTTTCTTTTAAGGCTTACTACGGGTTTTGGTAGCTTTATGCTTTTCCATTTCCTAATGTCGGTCATGTGCCCTTAGGTTCGGGTCATGACAAAGTTGGTATTAGAGCTTTAGCTCATTTTTCATGCCTTTGATTATCGATGTCTGTCTTTACTCATGTTAATGCAGTACTTAGGTTGTTAACTGTCACTTGTTGATTTCTTATCCTTAGGATTCTGCGTCTATGTCTGTGTTCTTATTTTGTTTTGAATTTGGGTTTTCTTTTCTTTTCAGAATGAGGCATGCTCGGAATGCCCTGCTGTTGATGTAGAGCATGATGACAGTGAACAATCATTTTAGGATAAGATTCTTCCTCCTGCCCCTCGACCTAGAGGTAGGGGTAGGGGTAGAGGTAGAGGTAGGGGTAGAGCCAAAGTAGCAGTGGCTCAGAGGCAGGATCAACCTCAGGTAGAGCCTGAGATTCTAATAGTGGATCCTGCAGCTTTTATAGTTGGAATGGCATGTATTAATTAGGGCTTGGTAGCTCTTAATTGTAATATCCCGTGTTTTTTTTAAAATATTTTTACACTGTACCGGGATATACAGTGTCAATAATTTTTATGCATTATATGATATTTTTACAAGTTAATATGTATTTTAAACCTATTTTAATTACTGTCTATTATTTTCAGTATTTTACGTAAAATTTTCCCGGGACTTTCATTTTCGAGGAAATTTTCACGTAAACAATGTATTATTAATTATTTTAAATGTATTTACGGGTTTGCATGAACTCATACATATTTTAAATTATTAAATAAAGCCTGTGTGTGTATATTTATTTAATTAGGATTTATTATTACCCTAATATTTTATTATTTATTTATTATTATTTGATTATTTTATTTATTATTAAATTATTAAAATTTATTATTTTATTATTATTTATTTATTAATATTTAATTATTTTAATTATTTTATTTTTTTTCTTTTCTTTCCTTTTTCTTTCTTTTTCTTTTTCTTTCTCTTTCCTTTTCTTTCTTTTTCTTTTTCTTCTTCTTCTTCTTCTTCTCCCGTGGGTGCCCGACGCCACCACCATTCTTCTCACCGCCGTTTCTCCCTCCTCCGGCCACCGTTTTTGACACCGCCGGTCTCTATCTTCTCCTTGATCTCCGGTGAGTGTTATTCTAGCTTTGGTTTGAGCTAAAATGGTCTAGAATTGCTTAGGTTTCGATTTGAATATTTCGGCCACTTTTGGTTTTCGATTTTTTTGAGCTTCAATTTGGATGATTCATGGAAACTTCCTTCACAAATGTTGTTCCTGGTAGTTTAATCTACATGTATGAATTTTTACAGAATTTTTGGAGGTTGTTTTGATTTTTGGGTATTTTTGAATATTTTAATATTATTTTCTAATTTTCGGAAATTAATTATTTAAATTATGAAATTGGAGTTTATGGTTGAATTAGGTGTTGAAATGAATTATAGGAATTTATTTGGAATTTTTATGAATTTCTAAGTATTTATTTTTAATTATTGAAGTTTAGGTGATTTTGGAAAATTAGGTTAATTGTGTTTTAAATTGAATTTAATTGGTTAATTGAGTTTAATTATTGATATTATTGATAAATATGTTGAGAAAATTAATTTTGGATAATTGTATGATTTTTGGTGAATTTTTGAAGTAATTTAGGTATATATATATATATAGGGGTATTTTGGTAATTTTACCCTAAATTGTCTAAAAATGTAATTTAATTGGTTTTAATATTTATTTAAGGTATAAAAATGATTTCTACAAAATATTTAGTATTTTTAACTAATTAAAACTATTTTTCGTGAATTATTTTCAATTATATATATAATATACGGTTTTTCTAATAAAATGAGTTTTAATCGGTTTTTATAGTGTTTCAAGGTTAATTATGTAATTTTTACCTATAAAATGTATTTTTATGATTTAAGGATATTTTTGGTATATTTGAATATATTTTCTGTGTTTGTGGACCCCGGTCGACAGATTGTAGTCTGGAGTCCGACCGAGGGGTTGTGATGGATTGTGGTGTTTATTTTTGAAGTGTATTTTCTTTGCAGGGTCGGCTCTACTCTTTTGAGTAGAGAGATGTCCATTTTACAGGGGAGGTTCTGTCGGATTTCCGGTAGAATTCTCGTAAAACGTGATATCCAGTCGAACCCTAATTTTCGATTCTGTATTTTAATACTCTAGATTGAATTCTAGGATTTCTGTTAGGGTTATTCTGATGTCGAATAATTATTTCTTGTTTAGTTGCGCCGAGACCGAGGGTTAGTGGACCAGGCCCGTCGGACCTGTCTCGTGGAGCGCATTAGGTGAGTTACTATATTATATATATATGCTTAGGATGCATGATTTAGAAAATGCATGTTTTATTTTGACTAAATATGCATAAATAACATGATTTATATTCAAGTATATTTTTGGTATATTTTTGGTATATAATAAATTATATACATGTTTTATTAATAAAATATATTTAAAATATTTTTAAATATATTTTTAGTTTAATTCATGATTTGATTGGATTTATTTGACATATATATACTCAAAATATACCTGGTTTATGTTTGGTATATTTTCGGTATATATATGGTTTATATTGCTATTTCATTTATATCCATGCATCATTTATTTTTGTGAATGAATGTTTTATATTTAAGAATGAAGGATATCAATAGAACGTGCTACCTAGTGGGCAGCACTAGGACCGAGTACGTACCGGTACGCCTATAGTATTTAGGCTTTATTACTGACTATTTGTGGATATCGATTTGATTATGATTATTGATATGTGAGATGTGGTTTGGGTGTGATTGCTGGAGCTCGGTTGACCAAGTGTCTCGGGGCCAATCACACTGGCAGTCAGACTGCTGGAGCTCGGTTGACTTAGTGTCTCGGGGCCAGTCTACTGTCCATATGGATTAAGTGGATATATTTGGAATCAGTGAGCCTGTATGGCTAGAGTGTTGTTTAACACTATTTTCTGAGGTTGCGATATTCTAGGGTTCTATGTGATCCTTCATAAAAGTTGATTTTCAGACAAAATATATAAAATGATTTTTCTGCATCTGTATGAACTTGCCTGTATATATACATATTACTCATATACTGTTGACTGTATGCATTATCACTTAGAGTGTATGTATATATACTATAGTAATTCACTCAGTGAGGTCTGACTCCCCTCCGTTGACTATTTTTCAGGAGAGTCAACTTCCTCAGACCTCAGTAGCAGGTCGATACGCCGGATTTCTTCCGCCCCGGCTTCTTTATGTAAATTGTATACTTGAGTCTTATTTATTTTATCTAGACACTGCAGTAGTTGTGATTTTCAGTAGTTGTAAATTAAAGTATTGGATTTTATGTATTTGTTTTAAAGAGATGTATTATAGTAAAACTGGATTTGTATAAAGATTATACATTTATGAGATTATATATGCGATGTGATGAGTTTTGAATTATATCCAGTTGTTATGGATGATATTGTAATATTTATGACATTATGATTTTTATTTTCCGCTGCTCATTATATTTTTATGGTTATTATTGCATTTTTATTTTATTTTTAGGCTTGCTACGGGTTCCGGATTCGAAAGAATTCCCGTTCCCTAGCGCCGGTCATGGCCCCTGTTTTGGGTCGTGACAAAGTTGGTATCAGAGCGAAGTTCGTTTCAGAGTGGAGTTCTGTGTCAGGGCTTAGTTTTGTGAGTTGTGGCCCTAGTTTTAAAGTTGTGTTTTCTGTTGGACTACTGCAGTGTATTAGGTTCGAGTATGTCTTGATGAGTATTCCTTGCTGTAGTTTTCAGCGTTATTCCTCCATTGTCTGTTTTGTCTGAATCTTTCCGTTTGTCTTTTCAGAATGAGGAGGCGAGCGCGTGTCGCTCCACCGGTCGTTGAGGCCGAGGATGATGAGTCTTTTCAGGATGAGGTTTTACCTCCTGAGCCGCCAGTTAGACGTAGAGGTCGTGGCAGGGGTAGACCTCGAGGAGCGGCAGGTCACCGTAGGCAGAGAGAGTTACAGGACGAGGAGCCTGTTGAGCCTGAGTTTGATGTTCCTGTTCCTCCAGTTGTTCAGCCTGTTCAGCCTGCCTATCAGCAGGGTATGTCTGACCCTGAGGCAGCTTTGTTCTATGCCAGAGTTGGCAGGATTGCTTTTGATGGTACTTCTGATCCTTTAGATTTTCTGCATGCGATTGAGACTAGGACTCGGACTGCTCATACCGAGTACCAGAGGATCATGATCGTTGAGTTGTCTGTTGAGGGACCAGCCTTGGATTGGTTCATTCAGATGATCCAGCCCTTTATGATGACGATGACATGGGCTCAGTTTCGAGAGCGATTCATGAGGAGATTTTATCCAGAGCCTCTTCGTTTGAGTTATCATCTTCGATTGACCAGTATTTCTCGTGGAGATCGATCAGTAGAGGAGTATACCCGAGAGTTTCTTCGTCTGGGTAGATATGCTGAGGATCTGATGCGAGATCAGTATTTCGCTGTTACTACCTATGTTACTGGTTTGGGTTCAGCTTTTGATGGTATGCCTACAGCAGGTCTTACTCTCGAGTCGGTGATTGAGCTAGCTAAGGAGATTGAGCTGAGATTAGTTAGGCAGGGAGCGATGCCTGATTATTACCAGTTGGGAGTTCAGTCGAGTGGATCGCAGGCTACTCCATATTCGAGTTTTCATGTTGGTTCGAGTAGTCAGCAGCGAGGTTCGACTCAGCAGAGTCAGAGACAGCAGCAGCGAGTGCATCGGAGCAGTAGACATGGTCGTGGAGGTCAGCGTAGATCGTTTAGATTTGGGTCAGGTGCTTCGAGCAGCAGCAGTGGTCGTAGTTCTGGATCAGCGGCCAGTGTTTGTCAGACTTGTGGTAGAGTCCATCAGGGACCGTGTTATCTGACACCACTGACATGCTTCAGATGCGGGCAGACAGGACATTTTGCCAGATCGTGTCCTTACTCCGGATATCAGCAGCAGCAGATTCCGCGATTCCCACAGCAGTCGATTGCTAGTGCAGCACCTATGCCATTTCAGTTGCCACCAGCTCAGCATCAGAGTTCTACTCAGTTTGTTCCACAGCAGAGTCGTGGTAGAGGTACTAGAGGAGGTGCCAGAGGTGTTGGCCAGGCTTCTACCAGTCAGCAGGGAGGTCGAGGCCAGGCGAGAGTCTTCCATCTGACTCAGCAGGATGCTCAGGCATCTAATGCAGTCGTGGCAGGTATTCTTTCTGTTTGTTACCTGGATGCCTTGGTTTTGTTTGATCCGGGTGCCACGCATTCCTTTGTTTCTCCTATTTTTGCTTCTAAATCTTGTTGGCAAGCTTCGAGGATGGCTTTTCCTTTGTCTGTTGCCACTCCTCTGAGTGATTCCTTGGACGCCGATATTGTTCTTTCTGGTTGTCCAGTTCTCGTGGGAGATAGAGAATTACCCGCTGATTTGATTTTGTTGGATGTGATGGAGTTTGATGTTATTTTGGGAATGGATTGGTTATCCCAGCATTATGCTGTGGTTGATTGCAGGAATAAGGAGGTGATTTTCAGAATTCCTGGTGAAGTAGAATTTAAGTTTGTTGGTGACAGGAGTTCAGCACCTCAGAATCTTATTTCTGTTATTTCAGCTAGGAAGTTGTTGAGGAAAGGTTGTCAGGGGTTTTTGGCATTGGTCAGGGATACGTCAGTGGAGAAGTTGTCACTCACAGATGTTCCTGTTGCTTGTGAGTTTCCTGATGTTTTTCCCGAGGAGTTGCCAGGTTTACCACCTCATAGAGAGATTGAGTTCTGTATAGATGTGGTTCCAGGTACTACTCCTATATCTATGCCACCCTATCGTATGGCTCCTGCAGAGTTGAGAGAGTTGAAGGAGCAGTTGCAAGAGTTGTTGGAGAAAGGTTTCATCAGACCTAGTGTTTCCCCTTGGGGTGCACCAGTCTTGTTTGTGAAGAAGAAGGATGGTACCCTGAGACTGTGCATTGATTACAGAGAGCTGAATAAGGTGACAGTGAAGAACAAGTATCCTCTCCCGAGGATAGATGATTTATTTGATCAGCTCCAGGGTGCACAGTTCTTTTCTAAAGTTGACTTGAGGTCGGGTTATCATTAGCTGCGGATCAGTGAAGCTGATATTCCTAAGACAGCTTTCCGCACTAGATATGGCCATTATGAGTTTCTGGTGATGTCTTTTGGTTTGACTAATGCACCAGCAGCTTTTATGGATCTGATGAACAGAGTATTCCGACCGTATGTGGATCAGTTTGTGGTAGTCTTCATTGATGATATACTGGTATATTCGAGGAGTATGGAAGAGCACGTATATCATTTGAGGATTGTACTACAGACACTGAGAGATCATCAGCTTTATGCTAAATTCTTGAAGTGTGATTTCTGGATGGAGAGTGTTTCTTTTCTTGGACACGTAGTGTCTAAAGAAGGTATTCAGGTTGATCCACAGAAGGTTGAGGCAGTATCTGAGTGGCCTAGACCTACTTCAGTTACTGAGATTCGGAGTTTTCTGGGTTTAGCCGGGTATTATAGGCGGTTTGTGCAGGATTTTTCCAGGATAGCAGCCCCTATGACTCGCTTGACTCAGAAGAATGTTAGATTCGAGTGGTCAGAAACTTGTGAGAATAGTTTTCAGTTGTTGAAGGAGAAGTTGACCACAGCGCCAGTATTAGCTTTGCCTAATAGTGTGGATAAGTTCACAGTTTACTGTGATGCCTCTAGAATTGGTCTTGGTTGTGTGTTGATGCAGAAGGGAAGGGTGATAGCCTATGCTTCGAGGCAGTTGAAGAAGCATGAGCAGAACTATCCTACACATGATCTAGAGATGGCTGCAGTGATCTTTGCTTTGAAGATTTGGAGACATTATCTGTACGGGGTGACTTGTGAGATATTTACTGATCACAAGAGCCTTAAGTACATTTTCCAGCAGCGAGATTTGAATTTGAGGCAGAGAAGATGGTTGGAACTGTTGAAGGATTATGATTGCGAGATTCTTTACCATCCGGGTAAAGCTAATGTGGTAGCAGATGCCTTGAGTAGGAAGTCCTCAGGTAGTCTTGCTCACATCGGTGTGGAGAGGAGACCATTGATCCAAGAGTTGCATCTGATGGTAGATCAAGGTCTGATGATAAAGATCAGTAGATCAAGTGGACTGTTAGCTCAGTTTAAAGTACGATCTGTACTGAGGGATAGGATTAAAGCAGCTCAGAGCCGAGATCCTATTCTGGAAGAGCTTGCAGAGAATGTCAGAGCAGGGAAGTTCACTGATTTCACACTCGATGACGATGGTGTGTTATGGATCAGTGGTAGATTGTGTGTTCCTGATGTGGATGATATGAGAGAAGAGATTTTAGAGGAAGCACATTCTACAGCCTACAGCGTTCATCCTGGTGTTACTAAGATGTACCACAGTATCAGAGATCTATACTGGTGGGATGGATTGAAGAAGGATGTTGCTGATTATGTTGCTAAGTGCTTGACGTGTCAGCAAGTGAAAGCCGAACATCAGAAGCCTTCTGGGAAGCTTCAGCCTCTTCCTATTCCCGAGTGGAAGTGGGAAAGGATAGCTATGGATTTTGTAGTCGGTTTACCTCGTTCGAAGGATGGATACGATTCCATCTGGGTGATTGTAGACAGATTGACGAAGTCTGCACATTTCTTGCCTGTAAAAGCCACATATTCAGTTGCTAGATTGGCGAAGTTGTACGTGAAGCATATTGTATGCCTTCATGGAGTACCTGTGTCCATTGTGTCAGATAGAGGTTCAGTGTTCACTTCTCGTTTTTGGCAAAAGTTGCAGGAAGCGATGGGCACTAGGTTGGATTTCAGTACTACTTTTCATCCTCAGACAGATGGTCAGTCTGAGAGGACGATCCAGACACTGGAAGATATGTTGAGGATGTGTGTCTTGGATTTGAGAGGTAGCTGGGATGATCATTTGTCGCTTGTTGAGTTTGCATATAATAATAGCTACCATAGCAGTATTGGCATGGCACCATACGAGGCGTTGTATGGAAGGAAGTGTAGATCCCCTTTGAGTTGGGATGAGATTGGTGAGAGAGTTTTGACTGGACCAGAGATGGTTCAAGATGCTGCAGAGAAAGTCGCCGTGATCAAGCGCAGGTTAGAGACCGCAGTTAGCAGACAGAAGAGTTATGCGGATCCTAGGCGCAGAGATGTGGAGTTTCAGGTTGGAGATTTCGTTTTTCTGAAAGTATCTCCGATGAAGGGTGTGATGAGATTTGGCAAGAAGGGTAAGTTAGCACCGAGATACATTGGACCGTTTGAGATTCTGGAGAGAGTTGGCACTGTTGCATATCGGTTGGATTTGCCTCCGAGTATGTCACAGGTGCATCCAGTATTTCATATCTCGATGTTGAGGAAGTATATCTCAGATCCTTCACACGTATTGCAACCTGACAGTGTGGAAGTGAGTGGAGATTTGACGTTTGTGGAAGAACCTGTGGCGATCGTAGATTTTCAAGTTCGACAGTTGCGATCGAAGCAGATTCCGATGGTCAAGGTTTTGTGGCGTAGCGACAGAGTTGAAGAGCATACGTGGGAGACTGAAGCTGAGATGCGAGCTTCTTACCCGTATCTCTTTCCTTCCTGATTCTGTAATCTTGTTTTTAGAATTCGGGGACGAATTCTTGTAAGGGGGGAAGACTGTAATATCCCGTGTTTTTTTTAAAATATTTTTACACTGTACCGGGATATACAGTGTCAATAATTTTTATGCATTATATGATATTTTTACGAGTTAATATGTATTTTAAACCTATTTTAATTACTGTCTATTATTTTCAGTATTTTACGTAAAATTTTCCCGGGACTTTCATTTTCGAGGAAATTTTCACGTAAACAATGTATTATTAATTATTTTAAATGTATTTACGGGTTTGCATGAACTCATACATATTTTAAATTATTAAATAAAGCCTGTGTGTATATTTATTTAATTAGGGTTTATTATTACCCTAATATTTTATTATTTATTTATTATTATTTGATTATTTTATTTATTATTAAATTATTAAAATTTATTATTTTATTATTATTTATTTATTAATATTTAATTATTTTAATTATTTTATTTTTCTTTTCTTTTCTTTCCTTTTTCTTTCTTTTTCTTTTTCTTTCTCTTTCCTTTTCTTTCTTTTTCTTTTTCTTCTTCTTCTTCTTCTTCTCCCGTGGGTGCCCGACGCCACCACCATTCTTCTCACCGCCGTTTCTCCCTCCTCCGGCCACCGTTTTTGACACCGCCGGTCTCTATCTTCTCCTTGAGCTCCGGTGAGTGTTATTCTAGCTTTGGTTTGAGCTAAAATGGTCTAGAATTGCTTAGGTTTCGATTTGAATATTTCGGCCACTTTTGGTTTTCGATTTTTTTGAGCTTCAATTTGGATGATTCATGGAAACTTCCTTCACAAATGTTGTTCCTGGTAGTTTAATCTACATGTATGAATTTTTACAGAATTTTTGGAGGTTGTTTGGATTTTTGGGTATTTTTGAATATTTTAATATTATTTTCTAATTTTCGGAAATTAATTATTTAAATTATGAAATTGGAGTTTATGGTTGAATTAGGTGTTGAAATGAATTATAGGAATTTATTTGGAATTTTTATGAATTTCTAAGTATTTATTTTTAATTATTGAAGTTTAGGTGATTTTGGAAAATTAGGTTAATTGTGTTTTAAATTGAATTTAATTGGTTAATTGAGTTTAATTATTGATATTATTGATAAATATGTTGAGAAAATTAATTTTGGATAATTGTATGATTTTTGGTGAATTTTTGAAGTAATTTAGGTATATATATATATATAGGGGTATTTTGGTAATTTTACCCTAAATTGTCTAAAAATGTAATTTAATTGGTTTTAATATTTATTTAAGGTATAAAAATGATTTCTACAAAATATTTAGTATTTTTAACTAATTAAAACTATTTTTCGTGAATTATTTTCAATTATATATATAATATACGGTTTTTCTAATAAAATGAGTTTTAATCGGTTTTTATAGTGTTTCAAGGTTAATTATGTAATTTTTACCTATAAAATGTATTTTTATGATTTAAGGATATTTTTGGTATATTTGAATATATTTTCTGTGTTTGTGGACCCCGGTCGACAGATTGTAGTCTGGAGTCCGACCGAGGGGTTGTGATGGATTGTGGTGTTTATTTTTGAAGTGTATTTTCTTTGCAGGGTCGGCTCTACTCTTTTGAGTAGAGAGATGTCCGTTTTACAGGGGAGGTTCTGCCGGATTTCCGGTAGAATTCTCGTAAAACGTGATATCCAGTCGAACCCTAATTTTTGATTCTGTATTTTAATACTCTAGATTGAATTCTAGGATTTCTGTTAGGGTTATTCTGATGTCGAATAATTATTTCTTATTTAGTTGCGCCGAGACCGAGGGTTAGTGGACCAGGCCCGTCGGACCTGTCTCGTGGAGCGCATTAGGTGAGTTACTATATTATATATATATGCTTAGGATGCATGATTTAGAAAATGCATGTTTTATTTTGACTAAATATGCATAAATAACATGATTTATATTCAAGTATATTTTTGGTATATTTTTGGTATATAATAAATTATATACATGTTTTATTAATAAAATATATTTAAAATATTTTTAAATATATTTTTAGTTTAATTCATGATTTGATTGGATTTATTTGACATATATATACTCAAAATATACCTAGTTTATGTTTGGTATATTTTCGGTATATATATGGTTTATATTGCTATTTTATTTATATCCATGCATCATTTATTTTTGTGAATGAATGTTTTATATTTAAGAATGAAGGATATCAATAGAACGTGCTACCTAGTGGGCAACACTAGGACCGAGTACGTACCGGTACGCCTATAGTATTTAGGCTTTATTACTGACTATTTGTGGATATCGATTTGATTATGATTATTGATATGTGAGATGTGGTTTGGGTGTGATTGCTGGAGCTCGGTTGACCAAGTGTCTCGGGGCCAATCACACTGGCAGTCAGACTGCTGGAGCTCGGTTGACTTAGTGTCTCGGGGCCAGTCTACTGTCCATATGGATTAAGTGGATATATTTGGAATCAGTGAGCCTGTATGGCTAGAGTGTTGTTTAACACTATTTTCTGAGGTTGCGATATTCTAGGGTTCTATGTGATCCTTCATAAAAGTTGATTTTCAGACAAAATATATAAAATGATTTTTCTGCATCTGTATGAACTTGCCTGTATATATACATATTACTCATATACTGTTGACTGTATGCATTATCACTTAGAGTGTATGTATATATACTATAGTAATTCACTCAGTGAGGTCTGACTCCCCTCCGTTGACTATTTTTCAGGAGAGTCAACTTCCTCAGACCTCAGTAGCAGGTCGATACGCCGGATTTCTTCCGCCCCGGCTTCTTTATGTAAATTGTATACTTGAGTCTTATTTATTTTATCTAGACACTGCAGTAGTTGTGATTTTCAGTAGTTGTAAATTAAAGTATTGGATTTTATGTATTTGTTTTAAAGAGATGTATTATAGTAAAACTGGATTTGTATAAAGATTATACATTTATGAGATTATATATGCGATGTGATGAGTTTTGAATTATATCCAGTTGTTATGGATGATATTGTAATATTTATGACATTATGATTTTTATTTTCCGCTGCTCATTATATTTTTATGGTTATTATTGCATTTTTATTTTATTTTTAGGCTTGCTACGGGTTCCGGATTCGAAAGAATTCCCGTTCCCTAGCGCCGGTCATGGCCCCTGTTTTGGGTCGTGACATTAATCAAGCGATGCCCGTAGTGTAGCAGATGCTTCAATGATAGAATCAGGAGATGTCAAATGCAGATGTGGCATTGTTGTACTCCAGAATGGGATGAGTTCATTTTGATGGTATTAAAGACGTATTGGATTTTATTAATACCATTGAGTCCAGGACTAGATCAGGGTATTTTGATTATCAGCGGATAATGATTGTGGAGTTATCAATCTCAGCAGTAGCTCAGGACTGGTTAATGTAGTCCATTCAGCCCTTCATAATTGCGGTGACATGGTTGGGTTTTAAGGATGAGATTCTTCTATCCTTTATATATGCGAGAGAAATATAGATGGTAACTACTTAATATTGACAGGAGAGATCGATAAGTTGAGGACTACATTTGGGAGTTTTACAAGTTGATGAGACATGCTGAGGATATGAGGCAGGATGTTACTAGAGTAGTTGAGCTGTATGTGATTGGGTTAGGCCTAGCTTATATTGGCATTTAACCAGAGGGTCGTAGTTTTGAGGGTGTTATGGAGGAGGCAAGACAATTAGAGTGGAGGCATATCCGACACGGCACCATACCTAACCCGTATGATTGTGGCATTGTCAAACCGGTTCAGAGGGTGCATCAGCAAGTGTTTTAGATAGGCAACATGAGTGCTTAGTTAGCAGGTCCTTCTTAGCAGAGCAAATAGTTTAGAGCACATCGGACTGGTAGGCATCACCTTGCTCAGGATCGTAAGAGTAGTAGGGCTGCTAAATTTGGTGGTAGTGCTAGCATCAGCAATGGACAGAGCTCTGGGTATGGTAGTTCTAGGTCTTGAGCTAGTGCATGTGCCACATATGGGCGAGTGTACTAGGGTCCTTGTCATTTGATGCCAGGAGCATATTTCAAATGTGGTTAGTTTGGACATTTTATTAAAGCTTGTACGAACTATGGATTCCAGTTGTCCTTAGCTCAGGGATCTTCACCTTCTATTGTCCAGCCTTTCCAGCAGGTGCTTTATCAGTATCAAGCACCCACGTACCCTCAGCAGTGATCGATACAGTTTGCGAGTCAGCAGGGTCGAGGCAGAGGACATACTCAGCCGTTCACCTCATAGCAACCAGGACGTGGACAGGCTAGGGTCTTCACTTTGACTCCTCAAGATGCACATACATCCAATGCTGTGGTAGTAGGTATTATTCCAGTTTGTTGTTATGAGGTTAGAGTCTTATTTTATCCGGGTGCTACATGTTCCTTTGTATCCCCTTTGTTTGCTTTGAAAGTATCTTGTCTTCCTTCCAAGATGAGTTTTCCTTTATTTGTTTCAACTCTGCTTAGTGATGAGTTGGAGATAGAAAATTTCTTTCCATCTTGTCCTGTGTTGGTTAAAGGTAGAGAGTTATTAGCAGACTTGGTACTTCTGGAAGTAATTGAGTTTAACGTGATTCTAGGAATGGATTGGTTGTCCCAGTATTATGCTTTTGTGGACTGTCAAGTGAAAGAAGTAATTTTTAGAATTCTAGGTGAAGAGGAATTCAGATTCAGAGGTAGTGAGAGTTCCATGCCTCGTATCCTTATTTCTGCTATTACAGCTAGGAAGATGCTTAGTAGAGGGTGTCAAGGCTATCTAGCTATAGTTAGAGATGTTCAAGCAGAAATGGGATCAGTAGAAAGGGTACCAGTGGTACGTGAATTCTTAGATGTTTTTCTAGAGGAGTTACCTGGATTACCGTCGGATAGAGAGATAGAATTATATATTGATGTTGTGCCTAGTATAAATCCTATCTTTATGCCACCTTATAGGTTGGCACCTGTAGAGCTGAAGGAGCAATTGTATGAATTGTTAGATAAGGGTTTTATTCAGCCTAGTACATCTCTTGGGTTGCTCCAGTTCTTTTTGCAAAGAAGAAGGATGGTAGTCTTTGACTTTGTATTGACTACAGACAATTAAATAAGGTTACCATTAAGAATAAGTATCCACTCCCCAGGATTGATGATTTGTTTGATCAGTTGCAAGGAGCTCGATATTTATCTAAGATTGATTTGAGATCTAGGTATCATCAACTAAGGATTAGAAGTGAGGATGTACCCAAGTTAGCATTTCAAACTAGGTATGGCCATTATGAGTTCCTAGTGATGTCCTTGTTGTTGACTAATGCCCAACAACCTTTATGGACTTCATGAATAGGGTGTTTAGGCCATTCTTGGACTGATTTGTGATAGTGTTTATTGATGACATTTTTGTCTATTCCAAGAATAAGGTGAAGCATGTGATGCATTTAAGATTGGTGTTACAGACTTTGAAAGCACCAGTTGTATGCTAAGTTTTCAAAATGTGAATTTTGGTTAGTCTAAGTGGCATTCTTAGGCCATGTAGTATCCAAAGATGGCATTCAGGTGGATCCTTGGAAGATAGAGGCAATCACTGAGTGGCCAAGACCTACAACAGTCACAGAAGTGAGAAGTTTTTTGGGTTTAGCGGGCTATTACAAGAGATTTATGAAGGATTTCTCCAAGATTGCTATGTCTTTGACCAGACTGACCCAAAAGAATGTTAGATTCATGTGGACTGACAGATGTGAGGAGCATTTCCAATTGCTTAAGGATTTATTAACTTTTGCTCTAGTGCTGACTTTGCCTTTTGGTGATAATGGATACATGATGTATTGTGATGCTTCCAGTGTAGGATTGGGCTGTGTGCTAATGCATAATGGTAGAGTGGTTGATTATTCTTTAAGGCAATTGAAAAAGTACAAGTAGAATTATCCCACTCACGACATGGAGATGACAACAGTTGTATTTGCATTGAAAATTTGAAGGCATTACCTGTAAGGTGTCAATTGTGAAATATACATAGACCACAAGAGCTTGAAGTATATCTTTGATCAGAGGGATTTGAACCTAAGGCAAAGAAGATGGATGGAACTTCTAAAGGACTATGATTGTTTGATTCTTTACTACCCAGGCAAGGTGAACATAATAGCTGATCCATTGAGCAGAAAATCAGTAGGCAGTCTTGCCCATATCAGTATTGAGAGGAGGTCAATTATTCAGGAGTTGCATGAGCTGATTGATTAGGATTTACAGTGGAAAATGACTAAGAAATACCTTGCAGCTCAATTCAAAGTACGATTAGTGTACTAGGATAGAGTTAAGGCAGCTCAAAGAAGGGACCCACAACTATAGAGAATTATGTTTGAGGTATAACAGGGTCAATCCAGAGAGTTCGTGATTGACAGTGAGGGTGTTCTATGCTTGGGTACTCAATTATGTGTGCTAGACATTGATGATCTGAGGAAAGAGATATTGGAAGAGGAATATTTTTTTTGCTTATAGTATTCATCCAAGTTCTACCAAGATGTATCATAATTTAAAGGATACATATTGGTGGAAATGGAATGAAGAAGGATGTTGCAGAATTTGTATCCAAGTGTCTCACATGTCAGCAGGTGAAACTATAGCATCAGAGGCCCTCAAGATTGTTACAGCCCATGCCTATCCCAGAGTGGAAGTGGGATATGATTGCCATGGATTTTGTGACTGGTTTGCCTCAGATGATAGGTGGATTTGATGCATTTTGGGTGATCATTGATAGGTTAAATAAGTTAGCTCACTTTTTACCAGTTAAAAAGACATACTTCACTGACAGGTTGGCACGGTTGTATGTCAGCAGAATTGTTTGTCTTCATGGAGTTTCAGTGAGTATAATATCTGACAGAGGAGCCACTTTTACATCAATTTTCTGACAAGAGTTACATAAAGCCTCGGGTACAAGGTTAGACTTCAGTACAACATTCCATCCTCAAACTGATGGTCAGTCTGAGAGGACCATTCAGACTATAGAGGATATGATCAGAATGTGTATGATGAATTTTGGAGGTCAATGGGATAACCACTTGCCACTGATTGAATTTGCATATAACAGTTATCATACAAGTATTGAAATGGCTCCGTATGAAGCATTGTATGGTAGGAAATGCAGTTAACCTTTATATTGGGAAATTGGTGAGAGACAGCTAATAGGTCCAGAGTTGGTGCAGATTACTTCTGAGAAGGTTCCTATCATTCAACAGAGGTTGAGGATAACTTTTAGAAGGTAGAAGAGTTATGTTGATCCTAGAAGGAAAAATATTTCCTTTCTAGTTGGAGATATGGTGTTTCTGAAAATATCTCCAATGAAAGGAGTTATGAGGTTCAGTAAGAAGGGTAAGTTGGCTCTGAGATACATTGGACCTTTCAAGATACGGTCACGAGTTGGAGAAGTGGCCTATAGACTGGTGTTGCCACCTGAGTTATCTTGAATCCACCCAGTGTTCCATGTATCTATGCTGAGAAAGTATATTCCTAATCCTTCTCACATACTTCAGCCTCAAGCAATGGAGCTCAGCGGAGATCTATCTTACGAGGAGTATCCAGTGGCGATTATGGATTACCAGGTTCATCAGTTTTGCTCCCGGGAGATTTCGATGGTAAAAGTGTTTTGGAGTAACCACACAACATAATTCTATATGTGGGAGATAGAATTCATGTTGCAAGCCGCCTATCCCTATCTTTTTCATTAATAGACCTTGTATTTCCTTGCTTTTCTTTGAATTTGAGGGCGAATTGTTATAAGGAGGGGAGATTGTAATGATCGATATATTTTTAATTAATATAAATATATTTTGGGAACTTTATTATTTAAAATACTAAAGTTATTAATATACTATTGCCATTATATTTTTTTATAAAGCATTATTATTATTATTATTATTATTATTATTATTATTATTATTATTTTTATTGTTATTAATTTTATTATTTTAACTATTATTATTTTTATTATTGTTATATGTTGTGTGTGTGTGTGTGTGTGTATATATATATATATATATATATATATATATAAAATAATAGTTTAAAGACCCGATTAACCCCCTATCTCCCTACCCTTTTTTCTTTCATTTCTTCCATTTCTCTCGTTGTCTTTCTTCTTTTCCAGCACCACCGCCTGCTTTTTTTTTTTCTTGCTGTAACAGTAACAACATCAACAACAATAATAGCAACAACAATATATATATATATATATATATATATATATATATATATATATATATATATATATATATATATATATATATATATATATATATATATATATATATATATATATATATTTATTTATTTATTTATTTATTGATTTATTTAGTGTATATATATATAAAATAATAGTTTAAAGACCCGATCAACCCCTATCTCCCTACCCTTTTTTCTTTCATTTCTTCCATTTCTCTCATTGTCTTTCTTCTTTTCTAGCACCACTGCCTGCTTTTTTCTTTTTCTTGCTGTAACAGCAACATCAACAACAACAACAACAACAATAATAGCAACAACAACATCAACAACAATAACAACAACAACATCAACAACAGCAACAACAGCAACAACAACAATAGCAGTAACAACAACAATAACAATAATAGCACAGCCCTCCTCTATCCTAGAATTCTGCTTTAGGTGAGTTCTAGGTTAGTTTAGTTGATTTTGTTAGGTTGATTCTGTGTTGTTTGTTAGTTATTTGTTAGTTGTTTGTTAGTTATTGTGTTTATTTTAATTTTTAGTTAATTAATATAATTTTTGCTTAATTTATTTTTAATATTTGGTTAATTTTTGTGTTGATCTATATGTACTTAGTTGATTTTAAATTATTTTATTTAATTTTAATTATGGGTATATTTGAATATTTTAATAATATAAATTGTAATTTTTGTTAATTATGTTAATTAATTATTTTTGGTTGGAAATTTGAGTAATTAGTGTTAGTATATTAAGTTAGTAATTTTTGTGTTAATAAAATTATTTTTTAGTAAATTTATATTATTTTTGAGGAATTATTATGTTTATGTGAATATTGGAATTTTGGGGTAATTATGTAATTTGGTTGAAAATATAGTTAAATTATAATTTAAAAGGTTTTAGAATTTTATAGAGTATTAGAATAATTTTTATAAATTAATTACTATTTTTTCTAATTAATTCTAATTTTTGAAAATTATATTCAATATTAAATTATTTATTATTTTGTGATTAAATGGGTTTTTAATTAATTTTATAATATATTTAAATTATCTAAATAATTAAATGTGAATTTGACTATTTTATGATGAATAATTGTAAAATTGGATTTTATTAATATAATATCATTTAAATTATTGGGATTTTATTATCTAATTTGAAAAAATAATTGGTTTTAATGTTTTATTATTTAAATAAATTAAATTGTGGCATTTTGGATATTTTATGGATTTTTAATGATTTTAAATATTTATTATTAAATTATTTATTTTTGGTGGATTGTGAACCTCGGTTGGGAATTTGAGTAATTTGGGATCCCAACCTGAGGTGTTGAGCTTGTGTGAATTTAGAAGTGTGTTTTCTTGCAAAATTGACTCTATTTTGGTAGAGGGATGTCCGTTTTATAGAGGAGATTCTACTGAATTTTCGATAGATTTCTTGTGAAATGTGACATTAGGTCAATCTTAATTTTTGAATTCCGAGTTGAGTCTTCCTTAGAAATTCTAAAAATTAGGGTTTTTATTTTCTGATTATTGTTTCATTTTCTATCTTTTAGCCAGCCCTCTAGTCGTGTCTACTAGTGGACGTTGGATATGACATATTAAAAGAGCTCCTTCATCTTGTAAGTTAATATTTGATTTGAGTGTCAGGTCTTTCAATTTAAATCATACTAAATTTTAATGAATTATATATTTGAGAGATTCTAGTCGGCACTGTTAAATAATGATGCATGATTTAAATTATAGTCGGTTTACTTTATGTCCATTTATTGTAATTTTTATTGTTTTATTTATTTTCATTTATTTTAATAAACTATGATAGAATGAGCTACCTGATGGGTTTCATCAGGACCGTGTGCGTACTAGTAAAATATCTGATTATATTGATTATATTACCAGGGCCGATGGTTTGGTGATGCTTTGCTCTCAGACACTGCCAATAATATAATATTTGATTATTTAATAAATACTGAGGCCGAAGGTCTGGTGATACTTTGCTCTCAGACACCGTTAGTATAGTTGGATTAGTATTTATTAAATCACTAGGGCTAATGGTATGGTGACGCTTTGCTCTCGGACACCACCAGTGATATTAGATTAAGTGATGTGATTGCAGTTGTGCATTATGGTAATGCTTTGCTCTCGGGATCCGGCAGTCTTGGATATAAGTGAGCCGTATGACTGTTAAAAATTGAGAACTCAGGTTCTACCTAGTTTTTTATACTTAAATATTTTTGCAACAACCTGAATATTTTTAAACTTAAAGCAATTTCTTAGCTTCAATTTCTTTATTTCTTTTCCTCCTCTTGATTTTAAAAGAAACTTCTTTTAAAAAGAAGTATAAATTCAAATTTCTTCAAATAGGAATTGTAAGTTCTTTTACCTAGAAGTTTTTGGATCAAATGGTATTAGAGCAATAGATCCAAAAAGGGAGAAGGTGGTTTATGGTCCTAACTCACATCCAACATAAAATTTTAGGAGAAGAGCTTAAAGGTCCTTTGCTTGTGTATAGAAAACAAAGGTCTAAAAAAGGCAAGATATCAGGAGAAGCATTTAGTGCTGAAGATGATAAAATTGCCATATTAAAACAACAAGTTTAAAACTTGAGAGCATTAATTTCTCAACTCCTTCAAAGAATTAACTCTGAAAAAACTTCACATGCAACCTCGTTTAAGAAGGCTGATTGTAAACTCAAGAAAAAAGTTGTTGAAGAAAGCAAAAAGGAAGTTGATATAGAACTTAAAAAGGAGGATCAAAAGGTTGAATTAGATGGTGATAAAAATCTTGTCAATACCTTAAAGATTTACTTTAAGGTTGATATTCCTATCTACAAAGGTGATATTGAACCTGAAAAGTTAGATAATTAGATAGATGTGTTAGAAATTTATTGCACTATATATAAGTATTCTAATGCTCAAAAGGTAAAGTTTGCAAGCTTGTAACTTTCAAGCCCTACCCTTATGTGGTGGAAGTCTTATCAAAGGTGCTACGATGTATCAGATTTAACTTAGAAGGCTTTCAAGGCACTATTGAGGAAATAGTTTTATCCTGTTGGGTATGAAGAGGAAAGATGGTACAAATGGCAACATTTTAAGCAATGATGTAAGACTGTACAAGAGTATAGCCTAGATTTTTGTTACTGAGCTATGGTTTTGGATATTGATATTGATGACTATAATGTGTTCATGAAGTATAATGGAGGTCTTGTTGACTACATATAGAAATAACTCAAGTTGTTCACTGTAGAATCCATTGAAGAAGCTACTATGAAGGCCATCACGATTAAAGCTAAAAGTAAATGATTTGACAAGAAAAAAGAGAAACTAAAGTCTTCTAGTAAATCTAATTGGAAAAGAAAAGGGAAGCTAATCAAGGATGAGTCGACACATAATCAATACTATGATTATTGTTGAACTAACAAACATGGCAAGGATAGATGTTGGATTCTTCGCCTTGAGTTAAAGTCAAAAGATAAGAAAGGAAACTAAAGGAGGAATGACAATAATACCACCTTGATTGTGTAGCAAACAGAAGAGCATCCTGAAATGAAGCAACCTAATGTCATACTAACCCTTATAATAAAACCAATAAATGTGGAAGATGCTTATAACCGAGAAAAGTTATTTCATTTGACTATCCAAGTCAAACAAATTCTTGTATAAGCCATTATTGATTTAGAAATTTAGAAGAGTTTGATTTTAAAAGCCCTAGTAGATAAGTTAGGCTTAGAGACAATGCCTCACCTAAAGTCATATCCTTTGGGTTGGATACAAAAGGATATTGATATGCAAATTACAAAGCAATGTACCTTTAAATTTTCAATCACCAAGCATTATATTGATGAGGTGACTTGTGAAGTGGTTCCTTTATATGTATGCCAAGTCATGTTAGACAGTCCATATTTATGAGATTATGATGCCATTCATTATAGAAGGTTACGTAAGTATCACTTTATGAAAGATGGGAAAGAGTTGCTTGTCAATTCCTGTAAGCCTTAAACAATAGATAATCTCTTGGCTGTTAACCAAGCAAAGAGATTAGTTAATTCATGTGGATGATTCATTTTCCAACCCAAGACCAGAGGCCAATAGTTATAACTTTGTCCATATTTACTTTATCACCCTTATAAAGCAGTGAAATTGGAAAATTACAAAATGAGTTTAAAGACTTATTTGAAGATGTGCAAGGATTGCCACCACGAAGAGCTGTAGAGCATGAAATCCAATTGGTCGGAGATTCTCCTCTACCAAATTTGGGTTGGTATTGCACTTCTTTAATAGAATATAAAGTGATTAAAAGGCAAGTTCAAGGGTTCTTTGAATAAGGAGTTATTAAACCTAGTTGTTCACCATGAGTCTCACCAGTACTATAGTCCCTAAGAAAGATGGAGGTTAGTAAATGTATGTTGATTACAGGTGTAGTATCCCGTGTTTTTAAATGTTTTAATATTTCATCGGGATATGCAGTGTTAATAATTTTTGTATATATATTATGATATTTTTACGAGTTGATATGTATTTAAAACTTATTTTAATTATTGTATATTATTTTAAGTGCTTTACGTAAAATTTTCTCAGGACTTGCATTTTCGGAGAAATTTTCACGTAAATAATTTACCATAAATTATTTTAGTTAGATTTACGGACTTGCATGAACTCATATATATTTTTAAAATACTAAATAACGTATATATGTGTATTTATTTAATTAGGGTTTAATTAATTATCCTAATATTTTATTATTTATTTATTAGTTTTAATATTATTTAATTATTTTTAGGTGTATTAAATTATTAAAATATTAAATTATATGTGTGTGGTGTATATTTAATGTGTGTGATTTTATATTATTTTAATATATAGTGTAAAGTATATATATATATATATATACATATATACATTTAATATTAAACAAATTATAAAGTTTGAAATATTTACAAGTGTGCCATTCGTTCTTCTTCTTCCTCCCGACCGTTCCCATCGCCATTCCACCGCTGCTACCGCTGTTTTCTTGCCGTTGGTGTGCCGTCCGGCATGCCACCTCCTTCCCCAGCATTCCTCGCCACCAGCAGCGCCCTATTCCGACATTGTTTTGGCCGGAATTAGCTCGGGAAGCCGAAAGTGGGAGCTACGTCGATCACGACGTTTCTGGCCACCATTTTCGACACCGCCGATCTCTTTCTTCTCCTTGAGCTCCGGTGAGTGTGATTCCAAGCTTTGTTTCACTTAAAATGGTCTTGATTTGCCTAGGTTTCGATTTTACAATTTCGGCTTATTAGGGTTCTTGATTTTTTTGAACTTCAATTTGTTTGATTCATGAAAAATTCCTTCATAAATGTTGATCCTAGTAGCTTAATCTAGATTTATGAATTTTTTTAGAATTTTTGGAGATTATTTTGATTTTTGGGTATTTTTGAATATTTTAATATTATTTTCTAATTTTCGAAAATTAATTAAATAAATTATGAAATTGTGTTTTATGATAAATATAGGTGTTGAAATGAATTATAGAAATTTATTTTGAATTTTTATGAATTTCTATGTATTTATTTTGAATTTAATTAGTTTATGTAATTTTTGAAAAACAGGGTTAATTGTGTTTTTAATTGAAATTAATTAGTTAATTGAGTTTAATTATTGATATTATTGATAAATATGTTGAGAAAATTAGTTTTTGGATAATTATACTATTTTTGGTGAATTTTTGGAATAATCTTAGTATATTTATATGTATAGGGGTATTTTGGTAATTTTATCCTAAATTGACTAAAAATGTAATTCAATTGGTTTTAAAGTTATTTAATGTATAAAAATGATTTCTATAAATTATTTAGTATTTTTAATTAATTAAAACTATTTTTCGTGAATTATTTTCAATTATATATATAATATACGATTTTATTAATAAAATGAGTTTTTAGCGGTTTTTACTGTGTTTCAAGGTTAATTACATCATTTCTACTTATTAAATGTATTTCTGTGATATAAGGGTATTTTTGGTATTTTTATATTATTCTGTGAATTGTGGACCCCGATCGGTAGACTGTAGTTTGGAGTTCGACCGAGGGGTTATGGAGGAGTTATTGTGCCTATTTTTCGAAGTGTGTTTCTTTGCAGGGCCGGCTCTACTCTTTGAGTAGAGAGATGTCCGTTTTACAGGGGAGGTTCTGCCGAATTTTTGGAAGAATTCTCGTAAAACGTGATGTCCGGTCAAACTCTAATTCTGTTTCGGTGTCTAATATTCTAGATCGAGTTTCTAGGATTTTCTGTTAGGTTTATTCTGATGTCTGTTATTTATTATTTGTTTAGCTGCGCCGAGACCGAGGGCTAGTGGATCAGGCCCGTCGGACCCATCTCAAGGAGCGCACTAAGTGTGAGTTACTATTATATATATATATATATATATATATATATATATATATATATATATATATATATGTTTAGGGTGCATGATTTAGAATTATATGTTTTATTTTGATTAATTATGCATAAACAATTCAATTATTACTTAAGTTTATTTTGGTTTATCTTTAGTATATTTTCGGTATATCTTAAATTATATGCATGTTTTGCTAATAAATTAGGTTTAAAATGCTTTTGAATATATTTCTAGCTTATTTTGTAATTATGTTGGATTTAATTGACGTATATATACTCAAAATATACCTGGTTTATTTTTGGTATATTTCTAGTATATATATGGTTTATTTTGCTATTTTATTTAAATTTATGCATCATTTGTTTTTATGAATGTATGCTTTATATTTAAAATGAAGGATATCAATAGAACGTGCTACCTAGTGGGCAGCACTAGGACCGAGTACGTACCGGCACACTTATAGCATTTAGGCTATATTACTAACCAGTTTGAGGATATTGATTGAAATTGATTTATCTAATGTGTGATGTGATTTGGGAGTGTGATTGCTGGAGCTCGATTGACCAAGTGTTTCGGGGCCAATCACACTGACAGTTAGACTGTTGGAGCTCGGTTGACTTAGTGTCTCGGGGCCAGTCTACTGTCCAAATGGATCAAGTGATCATCTATTGGAATAAGTGAGCCTGTATGGCTAGAGTGTTGTCTAACACTGTTTTGAGGTTGCGATATTATAGGGTTCTATTTGATCCTTCATAAACGATGATTTTCAATAAAATATATAAAATGATTTTATTGCATTTGTGTGTATTTGCCTGTATATATACATATTAGTTATATACTATTGACTGTATGCATTGTCATTTAGTATGCATGTATATATATTATAGTGATTCACTCAGTGAGGTCTGACTCCCCTCTGTTGACCATTTTTTAGGAGAGTCTTCTTCTTCATACCTCAGTAGCAGGCCTGTACGCCGAATTTCTTTCGCCCCGGCTTCTTTATGTAAACTGCTTATCTGAGTCTTGAATTTTATTTTTATAATCTAGACACTGCAGTAGTTATAAATAAATTATGGATTTTGTGTATTATATTTGTATGAATTATGTATTTTAAGAATTTGAACTGGATCTGTATTAAAAGAGTTATATATATGAGATATGGATTTGATTTAAATCCCGTGGGAGATTATCATTTTGATAATTATGATTTTATTTCCGCTGCATTAAATATTGTTATCATTACTGGCATGTTTTATTTTATTTTTAGGCTTGCTACGAGTTCCGGATTCGAAAGAATTCCTGTTCCCTAGCGCCGGTCATGGTCCCTATTTTGGGTTGTGACAACAGGGCACTTAATAAAATTACCATTAAGAATCGATATCCATTACTAAGGATTGATAATCTGTTAGATTAATTACATGGTGCTCGTTACTTTACAAAGCTTGTTCTTAAATCTAGTAAATTTAAGAAGAAGGCACTTGGAAGACTACATTCAAGACGAAGTAAGGACTCTTTGAATGGTTAGTTATGCCATTTAGGTTATGTAATGCTCCATCTACCTTTATGCGATTGATGAATGAAGTGTTTTGACCATTCATTAATGATTTTATCATTATTTACTTATATGACATATTGATATTTAGTGTCACATGGGAGAATCATCTTCATTATCTTGCTCAAGTGCTAGGCATTCTTTGAATAAACAAGTTATAATTGAACAAAAAGAAGTGTGAATTTGGGAAACAACATTTAATATACATGGGATTCATTATTAGTGTAGGAGAGCTAAAAGTGGATCTAAAAAAGTGCAAGTTATTTCTCAATGGCTTATATCGCGATCTGTAAGTGAGGTTTAATGTTTTATAGGTGTATTTTAATATTTTCAAAAGTTTACTCAACACTTTTCATAAATTGTAGTACCATTACACTCTCTTACCATGGCTAATAACAAATTTAAGTGGTCTAATAAGCATGAAGAATCTTTTCAATTACTAAAATGAAAGATTATGGAGGCTCTAGTACTAGCATTACCAAAATCTGCAAAAACCATTTAAAGTTAAAGCAGATGCATCTAACTTTGCCATGGGAGCTATCTAATTCCAGAATAGAAAACCAGTTGCATACCATTATGAGATGTTCAATGGACTAATGTCAAACTATCTAACTTATAATAAGGAGCTATATGCTTTGCATCAAATAGTGAAGTATTGGAGAGCTTACTTGTTAGGAAAGGAAGTTGTGGTTCACTCATATCATAAACCTCTTCAATTTTTGACTACGTAGTCTAAGTAGCAACAAGCTCACTATATGAAATAGATGTCGTATTTACAATAATTCAATATTGTGATCAAGTATAAAAAGGAAATAACTAATAAATTGGCGGATATGTTATCTCAACCTCCAATAGTAACTAAGTTAACACTACTAGTGGCTATATAAGTTTAACCCAAGAATCCTTTTGAATATATAAAAGGATATATTATAGACTTTAATTTTAGTTCAACTTATTCTAAGTTACAATAAGGAAAGTCTAGCTAGTTTTAGTTAAAAGATGGACTAATGTGCAAGGGAACATAATTATGCATACCAAAAGATGGTGACATATTACAGTGGATTTGTGAAGTTCACACTTCCAAAGTAGCAAGACATTTTAGAGTGGAGAAAGCAATATTGAATCTTTATTGTTATGTCTTCTAGCCAAAGATGCACCTTGACATTTTATGATATATATGAGGTTGTGTTCTTTGCAACACCTCCAAGTCTTCTAATAGGAAGTTAAGACTATATCTTCCATTACTAGTACCTAGCAGATATAGGGACAACAATTCAATGGATTTTCTTAGAGGATTGCCTAAAACCAACATTTCAATGGATTTTCTTGGAGGATTGCCTAAAACCAAGTCTGGATATGATTACTTATTCATTATGGTGTACTGTTTCAGTAAGATGGTGATTCTTATTCCTTACAAGAAGACGGTAACTAGAGAAGGAGTTGCTAAATTATTTTTCAAAATGCATGGAAACATTTTGGCTTGCTGATGAGTGTGAAAAATATCTTATTTTGAACACTTTATGTTAAAGATTTAAGATTAAATTAGTTACATGTTTGTTTGATTTTTAGATTTTTTAGTTAATTTTCATAATTTTGGTTAATTGTTAGGATTTTATTAAATGTGCTTATTTTATTATTTAATTAGTTAACCTCTATTTAAATCTTTATTTTAAGATGCATTGGATGAAGTTTAAAAGATTTGAACAAGTCAAGATAAGGTTTGAGAGGAAGCACAAGTCAAGACCTTGAAGAAAAGTGGAGTTTTTAAAGGTAGGCTGATCTTGCACAGCCACACAAGGAGTGCGCACAACCACGCCTGATTGGTAAGAGACCAACACAGCCATGCATACCTTGTTGCGCAGCCACCAAGTTCAATAAATTATTCTTGTGTAGCCATGTGCATGGGTGCGCACAACTGTGCAGGCTATAGTAACAACCTTTTAAATTCAAATTTTGAGTTGTAGATTTGGAGGGAAAAAATGGATTTGAATTGTAACAACCTTGAGAGCTGTTGGGGGCTTGGGTTTATAAAAGGGAGCCTTTATGAGAGCATTACATAATCAGTGGGAGGAATCATCTTTCGTTCTTAGAATAATTCTTTAATTTCATTTTTCTTAGGAATCAAAGTTAGTTTTGATTCAAGCTCCTACTTATATAAGAAAAAAAAAGAGATTTAGCTTAAATTTTTGACGGAATAAGAGCTTCCATTGCAAGGGGGTTTTTCTTTGTTTAACTTTTGTGTTATTATTTTCTTTAATTAATAATGATGATGGCATTTCTCTTCATTACTTCATCTTCTTCTCTTTCTTTTAATATGAATAGCTAAATATCTTTTAGGGTTTTTATTTTAATTAAGCTTTATGCATATTATGATTAATCTAAGCTTCTAATCTTGATTCATTAGTTATTGTTGAACTTAATGTCTTCTTAGGCTTGATCATCCTTAGATTGAATTCATACTTTAAAACTTGATTGAGAGATAGGTTATATTGGATTCAAACAATAACCTATTAATTGCTTATTTAGTTGTGAGACATTTAGGTAACTAATATTGATTAAAAAGTTGTACTTTAAATTAGGTTTAAGAAACACTTAGTTAGTAAGAGCTATAAAACTTAGTGTTAATTTTACTTAATTAATTATAGGTTTATCTGAGAGGAAAATCTATAATTTTAAAGATGCTTTTCAAAATGAATTAAGATTATCTCAGACTTAGATGTTTAATCTATTTTAAGAAATAGTTGAATGGAGAATAAGAACCCTAGCCTCTGATTTGATTGATTTTGTTTAGTTTCCTTTAAGTTTTAAACCAAGAATTTAGTGTTTAAACAAACAAACCCATTTAGTATTTCAGTAATCAATTTGTAAGCTCTGTAGGATGATATCTTATTTTACTACTTGAACGATTTCGTGCACTTGTGGATTTTGCACCCATCACTTGTTTACCTCAATTATTTCAGTCATAGATAGTTGATTCTTAAGCCATTTTTGGAGGTCATTATGGGGAATGATGGATACCAAGTTGAAGCGTAGTACTACATTTCATCCTTAGACCGATGGACAAATAGAGGTCATTAATCTGACTATGGTACACTTGTAAATGGGTTATAATTTGTAATATCCCGTGTTTTTAAAAATATTTTTACACTGTACCGGGATATACAGTGTCAATAATTTTTGTATATGTATTACGACATTTTTACGAGTTAATATGTATTTAAAACCTATTTTAATTACGGTATATTATTTACAGTGTTTTACGTAAAATTTTCCCGGGACTTGCATTTTCGGGGAAATTTTCACGTAAACAATTTATTATTAATTATTTTAAAGGTATTTACGGACTTGCATGAACTCATACATATTTTTAAATTATTAAATAAAGTCTGTGTGTGTATATGTATTTAATTAGGGTTTATTATACCCTAATATTTTATTAAGTATTTAATTGTTTTAATTGTTATTTAATTAATTATATTTAGTATAAATTATTAAAATATTAATATTTTTATGTGTGTGGTGTATATTTGATGTGTGTAATTTAATATTATTTTAATATATAGTATAAAGTATATATATATACATATATTTGTTAAAATTACAAAAGTTTGCCAAATTACACTTTTGCCCCCGACATCTCCTTCTTCTTCTCCGACCGTTCCTTCACCGTCCGGGCGTCTGTCACGCCGTTCCTTCACTGTGGGTGTGCCGTCCGGTGTGCCACCATCTTCCCCGACCTATTTCGCCGCCTGAGGAGGCCGTTTCCGGCGTCGGGAGAACGATTTTGGCCGGAGAAGCCGAAAATCAACCCACCGTCGATCACGCCGATTCCGGCCACCGTTTTTGACACCGCCGGTCTCTTTCTTCTCCTTGAGCTCCGGTGAGTGTGATTCTAGCTTTGGTTTGAGCTAAAATGGTCTAGAATTGCTTAGTTTTCGATTTGTCAATTTCGGCCTATTAGGGTTTTTGATTTTTTTGAGCTTCGAATTGATTGATTCATGGCAAATTCCTTCACAAATGTTGTTCCTAGTAGCTTAATCTTCATGTATGAATTTTTGTAGAATTTTTGGAGATTTTTTGGATTTTTGGGTATTTTTGAATATTTTAATATTATTTTCTAATTTTCGGAAATTAATTATTTAAATTATGAAATTTGAGTTTATGGTTGAATTAGGTGTTGAAATGAATTATAGGAATTTATTTGGAATTTTTATGAATTTCTAAGTATTTATTTTGAATTATTGAAGTTTATGGAATTTTGGAAAAATTAGGTTAAATGTGTTTTTAATGGAAATTAATTGGTTAATTGAGTTTAAATATTGATATTATTGATAAATATGTTGAGAAAATTAATTTTGGGTAATTGTATGATTTTTGGTGAATTTTTGAAGTAATTTAAGTATATTTATATATATAGGGGTATTTTGGTAATTTTACCCTAAATTGTCTAAAAATGTAATTTAATTGGTTTTAATATTTATTTAAGGTATAAAAATGATTTCTACAAAATATTTGGTATTTTTAACTAAATAAAACTATTTTTCGTGAATTATTTTCAATTATATATATAATATACGGTTTTTCTAATAAAATGAGTTTTAATCGATTTTTACAGTGTTTCAAGGTCAATTATGTAATTTCTACGTATGAAATGTATTTTTGTGATTTAAGGATATTTTTGTTGTATCTGGAATTATTCTGTGTTTGTGGACCCCGGTCGGTGGACTGTAGTTTGGAGTCCGACCGTGGGATTTTGATTGTGTTGAGCTCGTTTTTCGAAGTGTATTTTCCTTGCAGGGTCGGCTCTACTCTTTTGAGTAGAGAGATGTCCGTTTTACAGGGGAGGTTCTGCCGAATTTTCGGTAGAATTCTCGTAAAACGTGATGTCCAGTCGAACCCTAATTATGTTTTCGTATTTTAATACTCTAGATTGAATTCTAGGATTTCTATTAGGGTTACTCTGATATCGGTTATTTATTGCTTGTTTAGTTGCGCCGAGACCGAGGGCTAGTGGACCAGGCCCGTCGGACCTGTCTCGTGGAGCGCATTAGGTGAGTTACTATATTATATATATATACTTAGGATGCATGATTTAGAAAATGCATGTTTTATTTTGACTGAATATGCATAAATAATGTGATTTATATTCAAGTATATTTTTGGTATATAATAAATTATATACATGTTTTGTTAATAAAATATATTTAAAATATTTTTAAATATATTTTTAGTTTAATTAATGATTTGATTGAATTTATTTGACATATATATACTCAAAATATACCTGGTTTATGTTTGGTATATTTTCGGTATATATATGGTTTATATTGTTATTTCATTTACATTCATGCATCATTTATTGTGAATGAATGATTTATATTATTAATGAAGGATATCAATAGAACGTGCTACCTAGTGGGCAGCACTAGGACCGAGTACGTACCGGTACGCCTATAGCTTTAGGCTATATTACTAACTTATTTGTGGATATTGATTTGATTATGATTATTGATATGTGAGATGTGGTTTGTGGGTGTGATTGCTGGAGCTCGGTTGACCAAGTGTCTCGGGGCCAATCACACTGGCAGTCAGACTGCTGGAGCTCGGTTGACTTAGTGTCTCGGGACCAGTCTACTGTCTAAATGGATTAAGTGTATATACTTGGAATAAGTGAGCCTGTGTGGCTAGAGTGTTGTTTAACACTATTTTCTGAGGTTGCGATATTCTAGGGTTCTATATGATCCTTCATAAAAGATGATTTTCAGATAAATATATAAAAATGATTTTTATTGCATCTGTGTGTAATTGCCTGTATATATACATATTATATATACTGTTGATTGTATGCATTATCACTTAGTGTGTATGTATATATATTATAGTAATTCACTCAGTGAGGTCTGACTCCCCTCCGTTGACTATTTTTCAGGAGAGTCAACTTCTTCAGACCTAAGTAGCAGGTCGATACGCCGGATTTCTTCCGCCCCGGCTTCTTTATGTAAATTGTCTACTTGAGTCTTATTTATTTTATCTAGACACTGCAGTAGTTATGAACTAAAGTATTGGATTTCATGTATTTTATTTTAAAGAGATGTATTATGTTGAAACTGGATTTGTATTAAAGATTATATATATCTATGTGATGGGATTTTGATTTAAATCCAGTTGATATGAAAATCATATTATGATATTATGATTATTTTTATTTTCCGCTGCATATTATATTATTGTTATTATTGTTATTGCATGATTTATTTTATTTTTAGGCTTGCTACGGGTTCCGGATTCGAAAGAATTCCCGTTCCCTAGCGCCGGTCATGGCCCCTGTTTTGGGTCGTGACATAATTCCAAACATCCTAAAACTTGGGATGATAGCCTTTCGTATTTATAGTTTGCATTTAACTATGCAATTCATGGCTCCACACTCAAAACTCCATTTAAGGTTTGTTTATGTTACTTACCTCAAAGTCCTTTTGATTTGACATTTGTTATCATTGGCAAATCATTAAGTGGAAAAGAGGAAGAAGAATATATCTGAGCTCAGAATTTTCTCGAACGAATTAGGAAGATTCATTCAGAAGTAGAAGCATAAATGCAATGTTCTCAATAGAGATACAAAGCTCATCACGACAAACAACGTGTGTCATGTCACTTTAAAAAAGGAGACCTAGTATGGTTACACCTTGGTAAGGAACAATTAAAAGGAGAAGGGAAGAAACTAAAACCTATATGATATGGACCATTCAAGATCATCAAACAAATTAGTGACAATGCATTCCAACTTGACTTACCACCATATATGCATATGTACTCAGTTATCAATACCGAGAATTTAAAAACTCTTTGAACCATCATTACTAGATGATAACCTTGACCAAGACACTCATCTTCCTCCAATTGATGACTTAGAGATAGGGCAAGAAAATCCTTTAAAGGAGGGTTGTATTATAGACCAAAAGGTTCATGAAACCAAATATAAAGAACGAGAGTATTTTTGCATTGACAGAAAAGGTCAGCTTCCGCACAAGTTAAAGTGGTATATCCACGACAAAGCAACTATAGAATTTCCTTTCTCAAATTTTAACTTGACCATGAGTTCAAGCTATTCAAATGGGAGAGCCATGATCGAGGAGAATTATTATAATTATTATAATTTATTATATAATAAATTGTAATATATATATTTACTATTTTAAACTAATGATTTATATTAATTTACTATTTTTCTTTAAGTTATTTTTAGTTATAAGAATATGTATATAAAGAGATGTTATTTGATTAATGAAATCAAGTAAAACTTAAAATAATTTCTTAGCTTCAATTTCTTTTTTTTTTTTCCTCTTTATTTCAAAAAAAAAAAAAAAAAACTTCATTTAAAAAAAAAGTATAAATTGAAATTCCATTAAATAGAAATTTTAAATTTTTTTACCTAAAAGTTTTGGATCAATTGTATAGTGTTGGAATCAGACGCCATGCAGATGGTGCAAAGTCTTCAGCTATCAAATGATTTAAATTCTTATATATGGTTTAATTATTGAAGATTGTCACTTTATCATTAAACATTTTAATAATGTTTTAGTCCATTTTATTAGGAGATCTGTGAATGAAGCAACTCATTTATTAGCAGGAGCTACTCTTTTTATGTCTGATCTCAATGTATGAGATTCAATTCCATCTTTTCTTTCCTTTGTAGTTGCTCGAGAGAGCTTGAATTAATGAATATTGCATATTACTTTTAAAAGAAAAAGTTTAGTATATAATATTAGGATAATAATAAGCTGTTGTAAATCACTGCACGACAAGACTTTTTTTAAAATATCTGTTTTGCGCCATAGCTAACAATTGGAAATGCAGGGTGATTTTACAATTTTGTGTAGGCTCACAACACTACTACTATTATTGGGACCCACAATACTAATCATTACCATAATATTACTTGTGGTCTGGTAGAGAAAATACAAGATCTATAATTGGCTCAATGTAACAATTTTGGAAATACAAGATCTATAATTGGCTCAATGTAACAATTTTATTTCTGCCTAAAAAACCAATGATCTTTTTATTTTTCTTTCATCGGGCTACAATTCTTGAATAGATGTCCGTAATAAAGGAACTTTTTCAGAAGGCAAGTGTCCTAAGTTACTAATACTAAGATCCTGACTTGATCTTTCTTCATTTGCATTTCCCCATATCACAGCATAAAACCCAATTGATATCACTACAGCTCCAATGATTCTGCAACCAAAAAAAAAAAAAAAGGTATTATTTGTTTTTAGAAGTTAAATTTTCCTTGTCAAGTTAACGATTGGCTGCAATATTCTGAGTATAGGCAATTTAAAAAAAAAAAAAAAAATTCAGCACATACATCCCAAGATGGAGAGTATCTCCAAGGAAAATGACACCTATAATAGCTGCAATAGCAATTGATAATGGTCTGAAGATTGCTACATAGATAGGCCCCTTCAATCGCAATCCCCATGAATGGACGATCGTACTATAGCATGGCCCAAATATTGCCTATATAGATAAATACGTGTTATCACATTTATGTTTTTTGTACATGGCATATAAATCTGGTAAAACATTGAAACAAAAATTTTTGGTCATGAAGATTCTTACTGAGCATAGAATAGCAATTAATGCTATATCAAGTCTTGGTCGCCAAGCATCCAAGTTTTCTTCTGCTATAAAACATACTGGAGCTGATATAATGGTTACACATAATGTGTAGTAAAAGGTCACCAGTAGCTCAATTGGGCATATTATCACGATCTGAGACTACAACAAGCCAAATGATATTAAGTGATATTTACACTGAGATCATTTTTTTTTTTTCTGAATTTATCTGATAATTCAATGGCATGTATATAAATGTACCTGCAGAATGTTCCAGAATGAGTAAAGAGTATGTTGTGTTGCAAGCAATAGTCCACCGATTAGCCACTGTGAGTTCACAAAGTGCAAAGGCCAATGAAGTAACATAGCTTGTGTTGGAGATGCATTGAATAAAATTGTTGGGCCTTTATAAAGAACAACCACTACTGCACCTGCTATGGACGTTATGGTTCCAAGCATTTTAGCTTGAGTGCTTGACCTACTTATGGTTAGCTTTTCCAACCTTTTACAAGGCACCCAAAGACATAAGATTAAGAAAGAAAAAAAGGTACATTTTAACATTCCTATTACACAGAAAATGGATCATTTTACCTTCTATTATATTAAATAATTAATTTTAGTAAAAGTTATATTTAAGACTTAGTTCTTTGTTACTGATACAAACAAAGATATTCAAAGATGTTCAAGAAACAAAGATATTCACGACTTAACACTTCATTATTCTTCTTTCGCGATATAGATATAGATAACTTCTATATTTTTTTTTTGTGTGCTTAAAAGAAATTTTTTTTTTAACAACTTGAAATTAATCCTTGGAATATATATATGAACGAAAATATATGTAGCGGATCGTGATACACGATAACAACAAATTTATTTTTGAAATTATATTTTTACACTAAATACAAGGGACTAATCAAATGGGAAGGGATATATTTACTGTCGCTAGTTGCGAGAATTACCATTGTCATAGACACACACTTTAAAGTATGTGCGACTACATGTATCAGATGGAGAGAAAGAAGAAAGGTGAAAGTGCAGAAAATTCATAAGAGCAACTCTATTGAAAAAGTAGTGAGAACTAGGGGGAGATAACCTGAAAATGGCAGCAAGTATGAAGGTAAAAGCAGGAGTTAAATTGCTTATCGCTGAAGCAAGAGTTGGAGAAGTATATTTTAAACCTTTAGTTCCAACTATCTGAGCCAAAAACCTGCCTTTGAAACAGAGAAACATGATTAGCAATCCACCATGCTAATAAACAATGAATTCGAGTATACAGATGAAGACAAAATAATGGATTAATATTTTGATATGACAACAATTCTAGACCATACCCAATAAGAGCAAGCACAAAAATCCTAAACATAAGAGGCAACTTGAGTGAGCGAGGCAACAATGTCCTGCAAACAGAAAAGATACAACATACCATTCATGATACAGCTAGCTTGACTGGGCATATCATATATATATATATATATAATCCTGATCCAATGAATAGAGAAGATTAGAGAGAATTAAAGATGGACCTGAGATAGATGAAAGGAACTGGGATGAGAAGAAGAGTTGCAATTGCATAAGAGTAAACAATGAAAACATAATAGCTCATTCCTTTCACAGAAGCTGCTTTGAACAGAGTTGTCACTCCCACATTAGTGAATTCTGCTGAAACCATTGCCAAAAGTGGCACTACATCTTTGTAGAAACACCACTTCCAGGCCATGCTTTCTCTGATACCTTCTTCACAGTAATAGTTAATCTGATAAACTATGTGTGTCTCTTTTGTTATGATGAACTGTGTGTGACCAATGCATATTAGTTTATTCTCATGCTTTGCAAATAATACTCTAATCAAGTTTTTGTTTTGTTTTTTTTTTTTTTAGGACAAAAAAAAAAAAAAAAAAAGATTAGAAATTACCATCATATATCTATTATTTCATTTGTTGGTTGTTGTTGCTTATCATATGGCCTTATTGACAAGTTTTCTTATATTAAATAATGCTAATGCTTATCTTGGCTTACGCATGCCTGCAATATTAATGTTTTTTTTTTTTTTTGAGATAAATGTATCTTGTGTTATCATTGTCCATTAGTAGCAATAAATTAATTTGCCATTATATATATACAGACTAAGAAATTATTAATTAATTTTTTTTTCTCAACTACCAGTCTACCACACAAAAATATCTCCCACTAAATGGATAAGTATCTCACACTACTGATGAATCTTATTTTATCGGTGAATAATTAACCAATAATGAAATTTCTTGGTATTCTCAATTTTTAGGAAACACTCAACCGAAAATATCTTCAATTATTGAATTTTTTTCCACCTTGTGATTAGGAATATCAGAAGAGTCGGGTCTGCAAACATCAGCAGCAGGGGCTGTTTGTTTATATCAGCTGTCTAAAAAAAGATGAATTGATATTTGATTTTGTCGCATTCCTTGCATATGACATAATAATCATTAAACTTTAGTTAATGTTCATCTTCTTCAATGTTTTTTTTAGCCATTTTAGCTATAAAAATTATTTAAATATCAATTTTTTTTTATTTTTTATATATAAATAAACCTAATATAAATCAAAAATTAAAATTTTTAAGTATATCCCATTTATATATTATATTTTGGTGATATTATGGTTATATTTTCATTTTCTAGGTTATAATCTAAAATTTTTTTTAAGCGATTCAGATATGTTTAATCTCAAGCTTGATGATGTGTTCAACCTCATATGAAGCCGTCGTCCAAAGAAAATGTTGGAGTTTGAATTTAGATCACCCATAATGGGTTGGTTCGATATAACTTGATTTAATAATAAGAAAAAAGGAAGTGTAATTGTCAAAAAGCAATTATCCCCAAAATTACAGGAGGAATTGCTCTTGTTTACCTATAAATAATAAATGTATGTACTCGTGAAATATAGAAGAAAAGAACAAAAAAAAAAAAATATAGAGAACAACAAAAAAAAAAAAACCTGTGCAAACTCTCTCAAATTGATAGAAAATAACAAAAGTAAATAAGGCTGTTGAAACATTGTGTTTTTTTTTCTAATTTTTGGTGTGATTAACATAAATTCAGTGTTCTTCAATTTCAAGTTTGTGGAATCATCAAAGATATGTGATTCTAATTATTTAATTATTTTAATTTTATTTTTCCAACATTAGTATCAGAGCATGATTCATGATTCCCATGTTAATTGTGAACTAATTTTGTTTTTGTGAATTGAAATTGTTGAATTTTTGTGTTTGTAAACATGATTGATAAAGTTACTTCGCACATTTCCTGAACTGTATATTGAGTTCATGCCATAATATGAAAATGTATTTGTAGTTTGTAATGTAAGCTTTAAATCAGTATAAAGAACATTTAATTTGGTGCAGTATAGAAAAAGTTGTGGTTGATTAAAGTTGGCTTCTTGTAAATTAATTTTCTTGAACTTGAACTTAGAAATTTTTTAGAGGTTGAATATGAAATGAGTTTTATACTCACAGATTGAGAGTTTGAAATCCAAACACACACTTGTAGATTTTGAAATTGAAATCTGAATGTATCATTAAACTTAGAACAATCATATATAGGGGGTAGAAAAAATTCAGAATCGAAATCATTCTTTAAATTAGTGGATGTCATACACTCTCCATCACTTGAGAGTGGGATTGTGTAGGCTGCCAATTAATAGTCAGTCAAACAAGGCCTTACAGTCCTACGCGTAAAAATGGCATATAATGACACTCCGGGCAACCATTTTAAACGCCGCTAGTACCATTAGACTTCAAATTTTTTGTAGAATTTTTCTATATATTAAAATAATTTTTTATACATTAAATTGAATTTTTTTTATAAATATTTAATATTAAATTTATTATTTTAATCGAGAAAAATACCAATATTTTTTTTACAAAGTGGGATTAAGGTCCAATGGGAGAAAATTAAATTTTCTACTTGTGAAAATTAATTTTTAATTTTTTTTAAGCAATTGAAATAAAATTTTTAATTGAATTTTCATTAAAAGATTCATAATAAATTGTATGTTTGTTTGAAATTTTTGATTTCCATCTTGAAATTTTTGTTATACTAAGAAGTACCCCATATATAATAGTTGATATATTATTGTGTCTTGAGTTCTGGTTTTTGACCTATGTGTATGTTTATTCTAGATTTGAGGATTGAAATTTTTTGGTTAATTTTTTCTTTAATATTTATTAAAGGAACAATGTCTCAATTAAGGAGATGGCTTCAAAAAAGAGATTATAGGAGGCTTACATGGAATCGAAGAGATCCTAGTCCCCCACAATTGAGGCATCCTTCTGTAGCTACAAGAAGCCAAGAATAGAAGCTATTGCTGAGATTTTTGAGAAGAAATCTCTTTGAATATAGAATGAATAGTCATCACACTCTCATAGAGCATATTAGAACCATTAATAAGATTATTCAAATCTCATTAGCAACAGTTATACTATGGGTGATTATTATAAAATTATGGCTCTAGAAAACATATTACCTGATTCTCTTTTGAGTAGTTTTCTAAGTTATAAAGCCGTTATATTTGAAATAGATACAAAGGGAAGAACTAAGGAAAAAAGAGATTGTCTAAGAGGAAAATATGGATCATAAGAGACATTAGTATACTTATTTTTGGAGGAAAACACTTGGAAGAATTTAAATAAAACCTCCAAACTTGCTATTAATCCAAACCTAAGTACTTCAAAAGGCCGTAGCCTAAATTTTCCTTAGTTGAATAAAATGGTCACTAGTATTATGGATAAAGAAAAATTTGAAGATTCAATTCCAACAAGAATTAAGTATAGTTCGTTGAACAAGTATTATGTAAATTGTTCATGTACATATTGTTGTTTTATGTATTGCTTATTGAATTTATTACATAATTTGTTATGTATTGAACATTTTATTTTATATAATTAAATTCATTATTGTGTTATACTTCATAATATAGGCATTCTATGATTGGTAGAATTTATGGGAATTCTCATATAGAAATATGTTGGCGCAATTTAAATTAAATTCTAAAATTTTGACATTTGAGATTAAATGATGATTGAGAACATAGTGAACTTTCTCATTTAATTCATATGAAAATATTATTAATTTAATTTGCAATTACGACTTGATGATGTGTATAAGTAATTGCATTTGTAATGTCTCTTGTAGTTTATGACTAACTATGGCATCCAAGAATATCATAGCTAAACTAAATAAGGGTGAGAAATTGAATGCTGATAATTGCAACATATGGCACTTGAAAATGCAATATGTCTTTGATGAGCAAGAAGGTTTAGAGGCTATTAATAATATTATGGAATAGCCTAAAGCTAGTGAGAGAAATTTGAATAATGTGCGACATAGGTGCGATATGGATGCTTTTAATGCATAGAAGAAGAAGGATTCCACTGCTAGAGGAATTCTTAAAAGTTCCATGAATGATGATAAGGTATATGAGTACTAATAGTACATAAATGCAAATGCAATGTAGGTCACTTTGAGGGAAAAGTTTAAAGGCACAACCAAACTAAGACAGTTGACCATTAAGTTTAATACCTATAAGAAAATCCCTAATAAGCTTATGAAACAACACTTAAGGAATATTTTAAACATGATTATGGAACTTAAAGTAGCTAGGCATAACCTCACTGATTAACATTAAGTTTAAGTTGTTATCCGGTTTCTCCCTAATAGTTGGGAGCATATGAAAGTGAATATGACTCACAATGAGAATATTAAGACCTTTGCTGATATTGTGTGCCACTTAGGATTACAAGATGAGCGCCTTGAGGCTACTAAGCTAAATGCTCATGCATATGTGACATAATCAAGTTCTAGAAGAGCTTTTGGTTTTAAGCGCAAGAGATTCAATAATAATTAGAAAGTCAAAGGCAAGATGAATAAGACTGGACGTGGACCAAAGAAAGGAAATAAGCAATTTAAATGCAAAAAAGGAAAGTGTTGTGGAATAAAGGATAAGACTAAAGTGACTTGTTACAATTGTAGTAACCTTGGTCATTTTGCTCATGAATGCACTGAGCCTAAAAAAGTATTGTCTTATCTAAATTCTTTTAAAAGAAGCTATATTTTTGAAATTTTTATTTCTAATACTGTATTACTCACTAAAACTCATCCTATGTAGACTGTAGACTAAGGAGCCATAGACCATATAGCTAAAGATAAATGAATTTGTGGAATTTCATCGAATTCTAAATGGAATAAAGTGGATTTATATAGGCAACAATGCAAGAGTTGAAATTAAAGGATATGCAAATTGGATTTTCAAGAAGGTTGAATCCTATACCTACATGATGTTCTATATGCTCCAGATATTTTATGAAATTTGGTCTTTATACTTAGTTTATTAAAGTTAAGATATAGTTTGAATTTTCTTAGTGAATGTGTTAAGATTACTCATGGTACTATTTATTATGGTTGTGGATACATTATGGATGGTTTTACAATGTTGAACATAAAAAAATTGTGATAAGAATTGTGGTGTTTCTTTTTCCTTGTTCATTGAATCTAGTAATGATAATATGGATGTACAATTATGGCATGTTAGATTATGACACATTAGGCAAGATAGAATGAATAGACTTGCTTGTCATGGTTTATTATATTAAACACAAAATTTGAATTGCCCACTTATGAATTTGGTTTGCAAGGAAAACCACTAGAAATCCATTTAGAAAGGGCATAAGAGCTGAATTTCCCTTGCATATAATACATTATGATATATGTGGACCAATGAGTGTCAACATACGATATAGAGCCTTATATTTCATTACATTTATAGATGACTTCACGCGATATGGTCATGTCTATTTGATTTCCATAAATCTGAAGCATTAGATTACTTTAAGAAATATATAAATGAAGTTGAGAATCAATTACACATGAGAATAAAAGAATTACGGACTGATCAAGGTGGAAATTATCTATCTAAACAATTCACAGAACTATGTAATGAAAAAGGAATTATGAGGCAATTAATAACTCCTAGAACACCAAAATAAAATGGAGTTGCTAAACGAAGGAATCAAAATTTTCTTGAAATGGTTAAGTCAATGATGGCACAAGCTAATCTCCTAATTAGTTATTGGGGTGATGCTTTATTGTTTACAGCATATGTGCTTAACCATGTACCTTTTAAATTGATTTTCATTACACTCTATGAGTTGTGGATGAGTAAAAAGCCCAATTTGAATGAGTTGCATCATGGGGATTTGCAGTATACATTCTTGATAATTTTCATAAATTTGGTAAATTAGGACTAAAAGGAAAGAAATGTATATTTATAAGATATTATGAGCACTCAAAAGGTTATGTATTTGTTGGTGAGGATTTTAATGGAAGATTGACTGAAATGGAGTCTTGTGATGCCACTTTCCTTGATAATCATTTTCCTAAGAGAGATGAAATTAATAAGAATCATCATTTATTTGAGATTGAAGATGATAAAGAGACAAGCATAAGTCAACAAAAGGTTGACATATAAAATATAACACCTAGTCCTATTTTTGACAGTGGGACTATATAGGATTCACTTCACCCATCTTAATTGAGTGGGAGAAATGATACTAAAATTAATCCAATTTCGATTGGTGATAGTAGCAATTCTCAATTACGTCAGAGTATACATTTTAAAACTCCTAAAAGAAAATTTACAATTGAGAATGAAGTTATATTGTTACTCCCAATGATGATGAGGAACCTAAAACTGTCAAAAAGGCACTTTAGTGTCTTGCCAAAGAAAAGTGGAAAGTTACAATGGAAGAGGAAATGGAATTTATGAAAATGAATCAAGTTTGGAACTTGGTTGATTTACTGCTAAGCCAAAAAGCCATTAGGAATAATTGGATTCTCAAAATCAAATGTAAGGCAGATGGTTCCATTGATATATATAAAGCTCGACTTATGGTAAAAGGTTATACTCAACAAGAGGGTACAAATTATGATGAAACTTTTTCACCTATTATTAGGTTTACCTTAATTCACCTTATCCTAGCTATTGTAGCTCATATGAATTTAGAATTGATCAAATGGATGTGAAAATAGCTTTTCTTAATAGAGAGCTCAATGAAAAAATCTACATTGAGTAACATGTAGGTTTTATTGTTAAAGGCCAAAAGTGCAAAGTATGCAAGCTCCAAAGATCTATTTATAGTCTTAAACATTCATCTAGATAGTGGTACCTTAGATTCCATGAGGCAATTATAACTTATGATTTTAAAATGATTGATAAGGACCAATGTGTTTATGTTAAAAGATCTAATGACAAATTTGCAATTCTATCTCTTTATGTTGATGATATCTTAATAGTTAGGAATGACAAGTTTGTAATGAAAATTGAAAATTGGTTATCCATTAAATTTGACATGAAAGATATGGGTGAGGCTGACTATTAGGGGGTTAAAATTAAAAAAGATTGTTTAAAGAAACTTTTGGCTCTATCACTCCAAAAGATTCTAGAATGCTTCAATATGAGAAATTGTAAACCAGTGGATACTCTTGTGTTAAAATATAAGGCTTTAAGTCTCAAAATGTGTCTTAATAATCTAAAAGAATAAAGAGAAATGGCCTTTGTACCATACTCTAGTGTTGTGGGCAGTCGTATGTATGCTATGTTATGTATTTGCCTAGATATTTATTTTGTTATTGGATTACTTAGTCGATATCAATCAAATCCTGGACAAGAGCATTGGAAAGTTATTTAAAGGATTCTAAGGTATCTAAAAGGCACTATGGATTATTGCTTATGTTATCAAGGATTAAACTTGCATCTAATTAGATATTCAGATGCTGATTAGGGAGGAGACCTTAAACCACATAAATCCACCTTTGGCTATATTTTCTTACTAAATAAAGGTGTTATCTCATGGAGCAGTAAGAAATAAACATGTATAGTCTTATCGACTATGGAAGTTGAATTTATTGCATGTTCAGCTGCAGTGTAGGAGGCTGTTTAGTTAAGAAGATTCCTTATGAATTTGGGATTTCAAACGAGGGAGCCATTATTGTTCATTGTGATAATCAAGCAATAATTTCTTTCACAAAAGATCCTAAATATCATAGTAGAACCAAACACATAGATACAAAGTACAACTATGTTAGAGACGTTATTGCCAAAAGAGAAGTAACTGTACAATACATATCTACGCATAAAATGGTAGTTAATCCTTTAACTAAGCCAATTCCAAAAGATGTATTTCTTACACATGTAAATTCTTTTGGATTGTATAGAATATAAATTATTTTGTTGAGCTTATGTATTGAATTATTTGGATAAATGCAATAAATTGGCATGTTTACTTAATTATATTCTTACTTTATACACATCTTAAATACATTATTAAATGCTCAACAAAGAGATGTCACATGGGTTTTTAGGTTAGCTTACTGATATAAACAACGACCTCTAGCACTAAGATAACGAGTAGAGATGAGATTAAATGTTAGGACTACCGCCTCAAAGGAAAATGAGATGAGGTTTTTTTTAGATTTACAACCATTTTGGATTGTCCCATCCAAATGACCCGTGTAAGCCTATTGACCTTAGCAATAATTAATCTTAATTTTGACATTAACAAACTTAATTTTGAGCATTTAATTTGTTTATTTAAGTGTGTATAAGTTAGGACTCTATTGGAAGTTAAAATGAAGTATGAATATCTCGTGCTGATTCGACCTCTGAGATTCAAAGAGGCTTTTGACATCCTTAGAGCTTTATAATGAGAAAGTTATCTTCTTCACATTTGAAGTAGATATCTTAAGCTTTTTTAATTAGGCTTACTTGTCAAAATCTAAGTTCATTTAGGTATGCAAATATTGAGTCAAAGTCAACATATATAGCTACCATTTTTTCTTAGCATTTCAATAATATCTTAAGCTACAGAAGTCCAATTAAGGTGATTCAAAATGATATAAAAAGTAAGTCAAATATCTACAACTTTTATGAAGAAAGTATAGGAAAATTCGAATGTATCCAATATAAAATCATGGTTTTAACTCATGCAAAGCTGTCTGACAATAGTCTACCATTTTAGATTGCATAGCTCTTAGTATTTCAGCAATATCTTGAGCTATAGAAGTCTATGGAAAGCTAAGTTAAATATATACAACTTTTATAAAGAAAGTTTAGGCAAATTCAAACGTCTTTAGTAGCCAATCATGGTTTCAACTCGTGCACAATAGTTTAATATCATTACTTTCAATAATTCAAAATTATAAATGTTGGATTCAAAATATAGAAGTTGGACACATTATTTGCATTGCCAACAACTATATTTTTTAGTTTTTATCTATATAAACACCACTAGAGCTGAATGGAAGTTAAGACATTTTTGCTTATTATCATTCTCTATTTTAACATTCATTAAAGCTCTCAAATTCTCAAATATTCACTCTTATGAGAGTTAGTTGCATGTTAATAATAGAATTTCTCTTCATCTTAAATATTAGGATAGATTATTAGGGAAGTGAGATTTATTTCTAAAGGAATTGATTTAAGTGTTGTCCATTGAAAAACCTAGGATTTGGTTTTTTGAGTGAGCCTTGAAAACTCATGTTGTAAGGTTGTAAGAGTGAGCCATAAAACTCTTGTGTAATCTCAGTCTTGTGAATAAGATTATGGGTGATTGAAAATCCTAACTTAGGGATAAGTTAGGTGGAGACATAGGATTGTTATTGAATTTGAACTTTTTAAATCATTGTGTTCTTCATTCTTATTTCTCAAAATTCTTTCAATTCTTGTAAAGAATAATTTTTAATTTTGATTTTTATTTAATAGCCTTATTCACCCCCCTCTAGGGCTTTTTCAATTAGTGTTAAAGCTTGAATTCTAGGAACTTTATTGCTAGAACATAAGATCATGGGGAGTGAATCATAAAATATTTCTTCACTTAGACCATTCTTTGATGGTAGTGACTATCCTCACTCGAAGTTCAAAATGGAGGTATACCTTGATTGTGATTCCATTAAACTTTAGGATATTATCCTAAAAGGTTAGGAACCACCTACAACTACCATTAATGGTGTGGTAACTACTATAGCAAAGAGTCAATGGAACAATGAATAAAAGGAAGAAAATCATAAAAATAAAAAGGCGATTATCACTATAATCTCTTTTATGATAAGGAAAGAAAGAGGTAAGCTTCAACATTGCATGTCGACCAAGGAAACATGGGAGACCTTGGAAAATCATTATGAAGGCAACATGTAAGTTAAAAGTAAAAAGGTTCAACTTCACATGTATGAATATGAACTTTTCAAGATGAAGTCTCATGAGTAAATCACAGAGATGAAAAATCAACTCAAAGCTCTTATCATGACCCTCAAGAAACTTGGAAGGCATTTCTCTAAGGAAGACGTAAACAACAAGATTCTAAGAATCCTACTTAAGAAGGATTAGGAATCTCGAGTTACTTCAATTGAGGAAGCTCAAGACCTCTCAACTCTCTCTACTGACGTGCTTATTAGAAAGTCTTGACACATGAGCTAAAAATTAAGCAAAGAGGTGAAGAGCAAAAAGAAAATGAAGTAAAGAAGAAGAGCATTGCCTTGAAAGCTTTATAAAATGATAGTGAAAGAGAAAATGTTGAAGGTTTTAGTAATGAAGATGATAAAATTGCCATGCTCACTAGAAACTTTAAGAAGTTCTTGAAAAAGATAGTCATCAAGAATAAGAGACTTCAATAAGAAGTATGAAGGAGAAGGTAGAAAGAAAACCAAAGACATTACTAGCTATGAATGCAAGAAACGAGGTCACATTCACAGTGAGTGTCCCAAACTCAAAAATAAGAGCAAAGGAACAAAAGAGAAAAGGAGGGCTTATAAGGTAATTTGGGATGACTCCTCCGAATAAAAAATGGAAAAGGAACAATAAAAAGTAGCCAACCTTTGTTTCATGGCTTTTGAAAGTAAAAAAGAGGTACGATTTGTATTTAATTCTTCCTATGATGATGATTATTGTAATGATGATGATGATGATGATATTGAAAGCTCTATGGTAAGGAAACTCTTGCTTAAATGCAAAAACTTATTATCTAAGAAGAAGCATTATAAGCATGAGTTATCTAGCCTAACCAAGGAATTTGAAAATTTGAAAAATGATTTTTTTTATCTTATTAAATCAAATGATAAATTGTTTAATGATTTGAAAACTTTGAATTCCTTGGAAGATCAACTTAAAAAAGCACATGATGAAAATCAAAAGCTTTATAAGGAAGTATTAAATTAGAAAAATTCCATTGAGAAACTTATTAAGGGAAAAGAATCTTTGAATAATATTCTTGAATTTTAAAAATTCCATGGAGATATACATGGAATTGGATATACCAATGGAATAGCTTCCTCATCATCATCATATATTAATTTTGTTAAAGTCTCAAATTATTATGCTCCTTACACCTTAAAACAAAATGAGACTCGAGCTTTCAAAGCTAAAAGATCTCATATGTCAAACACTCAAGGAAAGTCTTATAAGACTCAACCTTATATGACACAAAGAGGTAAGCATCATGCTAGGAAAACATAACCTAAACATGCTTATATATACACTAGACACAATACTCATAAGCATGTTGCACAATGTAATGCACCTAGACATATTGCACAAACCTATCAAAATACACATTGTTATTGCCAATGCATGTCTTACACTATGACTCAAAAGAACTTTAGGAGACATACACCATAATATCTACAAAGGCATGCTTCACACATTAAGAATGCATATCCTCCTAGGAAAAATAAGTTTGCAAATATTGAATGCTCTTATTGCATGATCAAGGGATATACTAATAATGTGTGCTTCTATAGAAGACTACACATGAACTTGCTTCCTATGGACTATCTTAAAACTAACCAACCTAGACCAAAAAAGGTTTAGGTTCAAAATAATGCTTAAATTGTTTTGTGTAGGTATGTTTAAAATCCACAAGATAAAAAAAAGAAAATAGTATCCTGATGGTGGATACTCAAGGACATGATGGGAGACAAAAAGCAATTCAATAAGCTTAATGCTAAGGATGGAGGACACGTTGCTTTTAAGGACAACGCAAAAGGAAAGATTGTTGGCATTAGAGAAATTGGTAATCCTCAATCCTTAACTATACACTATGTGTTGCTTATAGAGGTCTTAAACATAACCTGCTTAGTATAAGTCAATTATGTGATATGGGAAATAAGTTCACTTTCTATCCCAAGAATTACTTTGTTAGTAGTCTTGATGAAGATAAAGTAATTTTTAGTAGCAAAAGAGTTTATAATGTTTATGTTATTAATTTTAATAAGATTGATAACAAAGATATTAAATGCTTGATGTCAATTTCCCATGACACATGGAATGGCATAGAAGGTTAGGACATGCAAATTTTGAGCTATTGAAGAATAAACCTTGTGAAGCTTGCCAAAAGGGAAAACAATCGAAGTCCTCATTTAAGCTAAAAAATGTAGTGTCCACTTATAGGTCACTTGAACTTATACATATTGATTTGTTTGGACCAACTAGAGTTGCTAGTCTCGGTGGTATGCACTATGCATATATATTGGTTAATGATTACTCTAGATTTACTTGGATATGTTTCCTTACTCATAAGAATGATGCATTTAAAACTTTTTAAAAGTCTTCAAAAAGAGTTAAAAAAGACAAAAGATTTTTATATTTCTTTTATTAGAAGTGATCATAGAACCGAGTTTGAAAATGAATTTTTCAAAACCTTTTGTGATGAAAATGGTATTTCACATGCATTCTCTTCTCTTAGAACTCCTCAATAAAATGGGGTGGTTGAAAGGAAATATAGAACTCTTGTGAAAATGGCTAAAACAATGCTTCATGAGTATAATTTGCCTCTATACTGTTGGGCTGAAGCAGTTAACATGTCTTTCTACATTTCAAATAGAGTTTTCAAAAGACCAATTTTTAATAGAAATTTTTATGAGCTATGGAACAATAGAAAACCAAAAATCTCATATTTAAGAGTATTTTGATGTAAGTGATTTATATTAAACAATAAGGATAATCTTGGAAAATTTGATTCTAAAGCCAATGAAGGAATTTTCCTAGGTTATTCTATTTCTAGTAAAGCATATAGAGCTTTTAATAAGAGAACTCTAATAGTTAAAGAGTCAATGCATGTTGTATTTGATGAAGCAAACTCACTTGATCCTAGAAAGGATATTTGTAGTGTTGATGATCTTGTAGGTAACGATGAGATTGTGGAAACTTAAGAAAAAAAAATGCTAGTAAGCCTTTGGAACTTGAAGGTCCAAGAAAGAAGGACAATAAGGAAATGTCTCAACCTACCTTGAAGGATGAACTTCCAAAGAATTAGCAATTCAAGAAAGCTCATCCTCAAGACCTCATTATAGGTGATACTACAAAAGGGGTGACTACTAGATCTCAATTAAAATTTATTCTTAATTTATCCTTTATTTCTTAAATTGAACTAAAAAATATTAATGATGCTTTGTGTGATGAATTTTAGGTCCTTGCTATGCAAGAAGAGTTAATTCAATTTGAGAGAAATAAGGTGTGGACCTTGCTTCCTAGACTGAAACATCATCCTATTATAGGTGCCAAATGGGTGTTTAGAAATAAGATGAATGAACAAGGTGTCATAACTAGGAATAAAGCTAGACAATAAAGCTAGAGTAATAACTAAAGGTTATAATCAAGAGCAAGGCATTGATTATGATGAAACCTATGCTCCCGTTACAAAATTAGAAACTATTAGAATGCTACTTGCATTTGTATCATTCATGGATTTCAAACTTTATTAAATTGATGTTGAAAGTGCATTTTTAAATGGTTTTATTAAAGAAGAGGTGTATTTTGAACAACCTCTAGGTTTTGAAAGCTTCAATTTTCCAAATCATGTATTTAAATTTTCTAAAGCATTATATGGATTGAAAAAAGCTCTTAGAGCTTGGTATGAAAGATTGAGCAACTTCTTGTTAGAGAAAGGTTTCTCTAAAGGAAAAATTGATACAACTCTTTTCATAAAGAAATGCAAGCATGATTTATTAATTGTTCAAATATATGTTGATGACATTATTTTCGATACTATTAACCATTGCTTGTGTGAGGAATTCTCTAATTTAATGCAAGAAGAGTTTGAGATGAGTATGATGGGTGAACTTAAATTCTTCTTGGACTACGAATAAAGCAATGCAAATATGGGATTTTCATCAATCAAACCAAGTATGCAAGAGACGTTCTCAAGAAGTTTGGCATGGATGGAGCTAAGATAAGTAAAACTCTAATGAGCACCACAACTAAACTTAACAAAGATGAGAATAGAAAACCGGTTGATGAAAAGCGATTTATAGGTATGATCATATCCCTTATTTATTTAACTACTAGTAGACCCGATATTATGTTTGTTACTTACTTGTGTGCTAGATTTCAATCAAGTCCTAGAAAGTCTCATTTGAATGCTATCAAAAGAATTTTCAAATATCTTTGTGGTACAATGCATTTAGGACTTTGGTATCCTAGGATTTCATCCTTTGACTTGATTAGTTATTCTGATGCGGACTTTGCCGGTAGTTTACTAGATAGAAAAAGGACTTCCTAAACTTTTTAATTTTTAGGACAATGTTTAGTTTCTTGGTTTAGCAAGAAATAAATTTCGGTTACCTTATCCATTACTAAAGCTGAATATATTACAACAAGTCTTTATTGTTCACAATTTTTGTGGCAAAAATAACAGTTTTTAGACTATAGTGTAAAAATTGATCACATTCCAATCAAATGTGACAATACAAGTGCTATCAACCTTAACGAAAATCCCATTCAACATTCTAGAATTGAGCATATAGGCATTAGACATCATTTCTTGTGTGATCATGTTCAAATTGGTGATATCTTATTTGAATTTGTTGATATAAATAATCAAATCGTAGATATCTTCATTACACCTCTCAATGAAGAGAGATTTAATTTCATTAATAATGAACTTGGCATGATTGATGGTTCTAGTTTTTCTTGATTTAATGTTTAATTGATGGTTAAACTATTTTCATATGAAATCGTGTTGTGCTTATTGATTACTTTGATTGATAAATGTTTTGATTTTTATCTTACAATTTTTTTATGGTCGTCAGCTTATATTTTGTTTATCTTTTTAAATTTCCTTTTACATTTTGTCAAATGAAGAGAAAAAATTTGAGTTTGCATGTGTATCTAGTTAATTTTTTTAACATGTGTACTTTTTTTTAACATGTGTACCTAGTTAATTTTTTTTTGTTTTGAAATTTGTGTTTATTTTTTTTATATTCTAAGTGCTACATGATTGATTAACTAGCTAAACTTCATATAATCATGTGATAGTTAAGCTTGTCTAGCATCAACATTATTGTTATATGTACTATTTTTGTGACGCATTTTAGTGGCATTATATGAATATATGTTTGAAATTATTTCCACACATTGCATAACATTTATTTAAATGATCATGTTATCATATTTTATGTTTTTAATACATTTTTCATAAGAATGCCATGTTTTTATCTTTCTTGTTATATTTTATGTTGTTTTTATTTTTTTTCAAGGAGAATAATCTATAAATTTATATTTCTTATCATTGCCTAACAAATATTATCACACACTTTACTTTGTATTGTTTTTTTTTTATCAAACTTAAAATAAGTTTGTCAAAATTAAAAAGAGGAAGATTATTGATCTTAGTAATAATTAGTCTTAATTTTGATATTAAAAAAATTAATTTTGAGCATTTAATTTGTTTGTTTAAGTGTGTATAAGTTAGGACTCTATTGGAAGTTACAATGAAGTATGAATATCTTGGGCTGATTCGACCTCTGAGATTTAAGGAGGCTTTTGATATTATCAGAGCTTTGTAATGAGAAAGTTATCTTATTCAAATTTTAATTAGACATATTGAGCTTTCTGAATTGAGCTTACTTGTCAAAATCTGAGTTCATTTGGGTATGCAAATATTGAGTCAAAGTCAACATATTCAGCTGCCATTTTAGATTGCACAACTCTTAGTATTTCAGTAATTTCTTAAGCTATAGAAGTCTAATTGAGGTGATTCAAAATGATTTGGTAATAAAAGTCAAACATCTACAACTTTTATAAAGAAAATATAGGCAAATTTGAATGTCTCTAATAGAAAATCATGCTTTTAACTTGTGCACAGCTGTCTAATAATAGTCTACCATTTTAGATTGCACAGCTCTTAGTATTTTAGCAATATCATGAAAAAAAGAAGTCCAATTAAGGTGATTCAAAATTATATGGAAATATAAGTCAAATATCTACAACTTTTATAAAGAAAGTATAGGAAAATTCGAATGTCTCCAGTAGCCAATCATGGTTTTAACTTATGCATAGCAGTTTCACATCATTACTTTCAATAATTCAAAATTATAGACATTGGATTCAAAATATAGATGTTGGACACATTATTTGCACCTCTAACAACTATATATTTTTAGTTTTGATCTAGATAAACACCTCTAGAGTTGAATGAAAGTTAAGATATTTTTGCTTATTATTATTCTCTATCTTAACATTCATCAAAGCTCTCAAATTCTCAAATATTTACTCTTTGTTTATATCTCTTATGAGAGTTGATTGTATATTAGGAATAGAATTTCTCTTCATCTTAAATCTTAGGATAGATTAGTAAGGAAGTAAGATTTATTTCTTAGGAATTAGTTTAAGTGTTGTCCATTGAAACACTTAGGATTTGGTTTTTTGAGTGAGCCTTGAAAACTCATGTTGTAAGGATGTAAGAGTGAACCATAAAAATCTTGTGTAATCTCAATCTTATGAATAAGATTGTGGATGATTGAAAATCCTAACTTGGTGATAAGTTAGGTGGAGATGTAGGATTGTTGTTGAATTCGAACTCCTTAAATCATTATGTTCTTCATTCTTCCTTATCAACATTTTTTCAGTTCTTGCAAATAGTTATTTTTAATTCTAGTTTTTATTTAATAGCCTTATTCACCCTACCTCTTGGTCTTTTTCAAAGCTAGATGTGAATTCTTGGTTATTACTTGCCACCAAGAGTATCTTGAGAATGCAAATTATGCACAAATGAGTGACTGAACTTAGTTCTATACAATGATTTTTATTAACATCAATTAAATCTTAAATTCTTGATCTTTATTGAGAGTTTTATATAATGAAAAGGTAGTAGGAGAATGATCCTTGCTTCTCCACTATGTGATATCTTGAGGATAATTTTAAATCCTTATATTAGTACCCTTATACTTTTTGCTATTGTTTGTAATTTATATATATTGTTTGGCTATCTTAGCATGCTACTTATGATCATTAAAGATTTGATCTATAGAACATGTCTGGAAAAGCAATTATGTATAAATTATAAATTATAAATTTTGAGTAGAATAAGATGATTTTTCCAGTGTTTCCATTAGTCGGCTAATCTTGTCACTAATGAGAAGTATGACTTGACTATGGATATAGAAAATGAAAATATCTTGAACATGCTCTTTGAGGGATATGAGATGTTAATATAATTTAAAAGGGACAATCTAGGGTATTGCAAGTATATATTTGATTAACTAATATATTTTAATATAGGGTTAAAGCTTCTATGTTATTCCTAATAGATATGTAGTAATAAGCTCCCAAGTGCAAGTTTTTCTCGCTATGTCGCACGACCTATTTACTAGTATGAAAGTGTTATTTGTCTATTAATTAAAGAAAATCTCATAATGGGGTCATAACCATCACGTGTGAGTGGGAGATGTTGGAATTGGATTTGGGTCGCCCATGACGGGTTGACTCGATCCAACTTGATTTAATAGTAAAAAAAGGGAATGGCAATTGCCTCCAAAATTATAGGAACAACTACTCCTATTTATGTACAAATAATAAATGTACTTACTTGTGAAAGATAGAAGAAAAGAACAAAAAAGATACAGAGAACCAAAAAAAATTATGTGAAAACTCTCCCAAATTGATAGAAAATAATAAAAATAAATACAGTTATGGAAACATTATGTTTTTCTTAATTTTTGGTGTGATTAGCATAAACCTAGTGTTCTTCAATTTCAAGTTTATGGAATCATCAAAGGTATGTGATCTTAATTATTTTATTATTTTAATTTCATTTTTCCAACATCAAGGAATTTGTGCTAGAAAAAACAAAAGAGGAGTTGCATTCTTAAGCCAAGGAATTGCTGGTCTACATTGATGATGAACATGTGGTCTATTTTGGGGTTCAATCTTCTGATGAAAATGTGGTCTAGCTTGATGATGTTTTTGAGTATGTTTCTTTGTTATTATTCATGCAAATTACTCTTACCCATGTTATTTATGTAAGAGTAAATCTTATGACTTTAACTCTTCTGGCTTTCATCCTTATGTGCCAGTGCTACTGATCTTAGTCTCTTTGAGACTACATGTTCTTATTTTTGCTTTTATGGCTTAATAGATCAATGGTTATTAAAAAAAATAATAAGCATTAAAAAAAGTAGAAACATTTTTTTTTGGAAATATAGCTAGAGATTACACGAGCCACTAAGGCAATCAGAGATACAAAGAGAATACATCATCTTAGGAGATCAAATTGGGTAGCCATGGTTCATGGTTCCACAACTTAAATCGTCCTTACTCAAGTTCAAGATCTATTCTAATTCAATTGATTCTAATTTAATTTAATTTAATTTCAATTCAGTTTATCGATTTGATAAGTTAATTTTTTTATTTTTAAAATTTTTAAATTTTGAATTAGATTTGCTAGTTTACCATTCCAGAGTGTAGAATTGATCCCTCTTTCGATTTTAGGCTAGTTCAAACTAGTTCCGATTCAAATTTTGATAGGACCAATTCAGGGTCAGTTTTAGGCATGAACTAGCTTATGGCCACCCTTAAGATTAATATATCAAAGAGGAGATAAAAAGAAAAGTTTATTGCAAGTTTTGTCAACCCATTTGCAACTATATTTCCTTTTTTTTAACATGACCTAACTAACACAAGATATTTTAGACTAAAATTGTGTATCAATTTGTTTAGTTCAGTACAAGGAGGGGAGTTAATTTTTATTAGATTTTTTAAAAAAGAAATGTGTAAATTGAATTGAGACGAATATTTATATAAATGCCATAGTTTGATAGACCAAAAAATTTATTAATGTTGGTTTCGTAAGTCGGTTGTGCTCTATTTGGGTTAGGCCAAAAATAAAAATAAAAACAAATAAAATTATAATATGCTAACATTATATGGGCCAAGTCCATGTTCTTTATATAAAAGATGGATACAAAAAAAAGAGATTATACTACTCAAAGTTGTATAATTTTGAATATGATAGATACAAAATTAATTTGATAATACAAAATGTAATTAGTGAGTGAGACTTCCACCCAAAAAATCTGAAGCTAGCCGTATAAATATCTATCAAAATAAATAAAATTATAATATACTAACATTATATGGGCCAAGTCCATGTTCTTTATATAAAAGATAGATACAAAAAAAAAAAAAGCCTATACTACTGAAAGTTGTATAATTTGAATATGATAGATACAAAATTAATTTGATAGTACAAAATGTAATTAGTGAGCTGAGACTTCCACCTAAAAAATTTGAAGCCAGCCATAAAAACATCCATCGAAACAAATAAAGTCTAAATCATATCGCTTGCATATTATGCAAAAAAAAAAGGATTGCAAATAGAAAGGAATTCTTCCACTAAAATTGTTACAATTCCTACATTTCAACATAATAATCAAACTAGCAATTATCAATAAATAGAATAATAAAGTAAATAAAAAATCACAAAAAATAAGAAAATTAGGGGCTTGGGTTTTAATTTCTCAACTCATGCAAATAATGCAACCACAATTTCCAACAACACAAAGATGTTATAAAAGAAATTTCATCTAACATTTTCATAGAATAAGAACTTAGGTGGAAGCTTCATCATTGCCCCCTTAAATAATGACGCAATAATATTAGCACATTGAAATTAAAATTTAAAAAAAAAAGTAGAAATAATAATGAATATATATGCAAAGTGGGCTTAGATTTTAAGTTTTCATGTCATAGAAGAATTCTAAGAAAATCACTATTTTTTGTTTTGAATGTTTGAGGACACAAATTTCTATAAGTCATTCTCCTTAATTGTAGGGATTTGAGGCTTGAACAATACTCAAAGTGGGCTCAAATATCTCTCTTTAAAAGAGAAAAAATTGTCCAAAGTTTTTTTTTTTGAATTTTTTTGACCCTTTAATTTTGGTTTGGTGTGTTTTTAAGGCTTTTAAGGATAACTCGACATTCAGTTCAATTTGAGCCCTTGAAAATTGAACAAAACTTTAAAGGCTTTGGTTAATCAATCTAAAGCTTTAGTTTAACATTGTAAGTCATGGTTCTAAATCAAAGTTTGTTAAGGGTTATTTAAGGTTACAACTCTAGAAGCACACTCCAAATAGCCCTTTTAGAGTTATCCTCTATCTTATCAGCAGAAACCTTCATCATTGGACCACTTGGAGTGATCGTTGAAAATTAAGTATCAACAAAATATTATGATTGACTTGTTGGAGATGTTGTTGTTGTAGGATTTTTTTAATATGGCAATAATGAAGCTTCCACCTCAATTCTTCTATTTCTATAGAAATGCTAGCTAATATCTTTTTTGGTAGCATTCTTTTGTTGTTAAACTGTAGTCGAGTGGCAATACCAAACTTATGAGACTCCTTTGAGTTCCCAAAAGGTTCTTGTGTTCATTTTGAGAGGGATGGCATTCATTCTCAAATGCCATGGTCATTGTCCCTCCTATAATAATAGCATTTAGAATTCAACATCCCATCACCTACCCAGTGTGCATTCCTTTTAAAAGAGTGCGAACCACATATTAGTGACTCCATTAAGAAATTAAGAGAAGTTAATAGATTTGAAACCTGTTGTTTCTCAATATACATACTTACTTTGCTTTCCTTCAAAATAACATACTAATTTCATTTTCATAACACTTTTCTTGCATTCACAATTGGTCCCAATCAACCGATGATATCAAAGTGAAAGCCACTATAGTTCTATTTGAGTTATGGAGCAATCAATTTGGTATCATCACCTTTAGCCTTTATGTGGTTCAAGAGAATTTTCTGAACTCATCTAACCTAAGTTTGTAACCTATGTCCTTAGGGGGCATAATTTTCTCTCGTGTTACTAAAAGATGTTGGGCTCACTGACTGGAGTTTGTTAACCATAGTCATTTGGGGGCATCTCGCTAAAGGAACATGATAAGTGCTAAAAATGATATATTTTAGGTACTATATATTTACATTTCATTATTAGAATTATATGTTTTTTTATTGTTTAAAAGCATATTTAGGTATAAAATGCATTATAACTTTAAATAATATTATATTTTTCATTTTATGCATTTTTAGTTCATTTTTATCCTTTTTACATTGTTTTTGTATTGAATTTTGTAGGTTTTATTAAGTTGGAATTCATTTTGGGAGTAAAGCAATGAGAGCTTAAAGCTAAGAGCTAATTCAGTCATAAAAGAGGGCAAGAAAGCAAATAATTTAAAAAGTTGAGATGTGATATAGCTGTGTCACATTGCAATATAGCCTTGTCTATTTATTGTTTTAAAGACATGTAGTAGTATATAGTGACACAATTGTGTCATATTGCAGGCATAACCATGCTTGATATGAGAATTTAAAGAACTACTGAAGATTGTTTAGATGCAACCCATGTTGTAGAAGAGACATAGTTGTGTCTAAGGGCTACACTTTAGATGAAAAGTACATGACACAGTCGTGTCACTTGGGTGACATAATCGTGTCTGTCGGAGCTACCATTTTGGAAAGTTTTCTTTAGGGTTTTTTAGAGAACAATATAAATTAAGATTTTTTTATTTTTCAGAGATATACAGTAGAATGGGTTGCTACTTCATAAAACAACATTCTTTTGTTTTGAAGAATTATTTTTACTTTAGTTTCAATTTTAATTTTCAACTCAAGCCATTTGATTGAAGGATAAGAGCAAGCTAAATAAAAAGAGTTTTTCTTCTTCTATTATCTTACTCTTTATTGATTTAATTATGAATATGCTATCACTCTTAAGCTCTAGTTGTTTTTCTCTAATTTATTTGAGTAACTAAGTAGGTTAGTTGGGGTTTTAATGAACCCGGCTTAACATGAACTTAATCAAATAAATTCTAAATAAAAGAATTTGCATTTCATAAGAGTAATTGGTCTTAATGCTTTTCATTAGCTTAGCCACCCTTTGAATTGAACTAGAAACTAGGATTATATTAAGAGATTAATTCTAGTGAGAAAAGTGATAACAATTTATTAATTCAAATTGACTTAGCCGAGAGACACTTCAATATTAATATTCCATAGAAGATTGCTTCAATAAATTGGTTATGATTAGTTATTTATGCTAGTGAGATCTAGATAATCAATTAATTATCATAATTGATTAATTATGAGAGTACTTGAGAGAGACATCATAATATTAAAGATGCTTCAAAACTGAAATATTATTTATATTAATAAAGAGTTTATTATCTTTTGAATTAAATTGAGCCGAGGGATTTAAACCTTAACGTCTTTAATCATATAGATTTTATGACAAAATTTAAGATTGTTTTATATTTAATTTACTAATTTTTCTCATTGAAATTATCGGTAGTCTAGACAAGCAAAATATTAAGAGTAGCTCCATAATTAACAGTATCCCTATAGGAACGATATCTCTTTTATTACTACTTGTAAGATTCCATGCACTTGCGAAATTTCACCCATTAAGTTTTCAGTGCCATTACTAGGAATAGAGTAGTTAATATAGAGAATAAATTAATATTGTCTGATTTAGAAACTTTCATTTTTATTTTTATTTTTATTTTAGTATTGGAAAGCATTTTCTATTGTCTTATTTGTTTGATTTTTAGCCACTCTTGTGAGTGTATGCACTCATTGAGAAGTATAACAAGAAAGGGTAAAATTCAAATTCTAGTAGATTTGGAAATTAAAAGAACTCTTCATAGGAGACTTAGAGAATAAAAAAATATGATGAATGGAGGAGAGAATGATAGAGTTGAAAATGAAAGGGTTAATGGGTAAGATCAACCTGCTTGTCAACTAGAAAATCAAAACAGACTAAATGTGCAAAGAACTATACGAGACTTTGTTAGTCTACATTTATAAGAAGATCAAAATCTTATTTTCAGATCTACTATGAGAGCTAATAACTTTGAAATCAATCCAATTATGAACAAATGATCCAGAATTCTCATTTTAGTGGGATATTATAGGAAGATCCTATTGAGCACATGACTAAATTCTTAGAGTATTGTTCTACATTTATAATGAATGGAGTGAAACCAGAAGCAATAAGTTTGATTCTCTTTCCTTTTTCATTCACGAATAGGGCAAAAAGATGGTTCATAAGTTTGCCTTCTAATTCTATCAATAATTGGCAAGAGTTGTATGCTACATTCTTCAATAAATAATTTCCACCTGCTAAAGTTTTAAAAATTAGGAATGAGATTAATTCTTTCTATTAGAGGGAAGATGAAAGTTTTTATGAATTCTAGGACAGATTTGAGGATTTACAGAGGCAGTGTCCATAACATTTATGTAATATCTCGTGTTTTTAAGTATTTTTACACTGTACTGGGATATGCAGTGTTAATAATTTTTGTATATATATTACGATATTTTCATGAATTGATATGTATTTAAAACTTATTTTAATTATTGTGTTTTATTTATAGTGCTTTACGTAAAATTTTCCCGGGACTTGCATTTTCGGGGAAATTTTCACGTAAATAATTTATTATTAATTATTTTAAATATATTTTCGGACTTGCATGAACTCATACGTATTTTTAAATTACTAAACACCGTGTATGTGTGAAATATTTATTTAATTAGGGTTTAATATATTACCCTAATATTTTATTAATTAATTAATTAATTTATTGTTATTTAATTATTTTTATTTAGTATAAATTATTAAAATATTAAATTTTATGTGTGTGGTGTATATTTAATGTGTGTAATTTAATATTATTTTATTATATAGTATAAAGTATATATATATATACATATAATATATCAAAAAAACATAACTTTTGAAAAATTACCATTTTGCCCCCGATTTCTCTCTTCTCCCTCCCGATCGTTTCCTCGCCATCCGACGCCTATAACTGCCGATTTCTCACCGTTGGTGTGCCGTCCGGTGTGCCACCTCCTTCCCCAGCCTTCCTGGCCGCCTGCAGCAGTTGTTTCCAGCATCTGGAAGTCGATTTTGGCCAGAGAAGCCGAACTTCTCTTCACCATCGATCACGATGATTCTGGCCACCATTTTCGACACCGCTGGTCTCTTTCTTCTCCTTGAGCTCCGGTGAGTGTAATTCTTGCTTTGGTTTGAGCTTAAATGGTCTAGAATTGCTTAGGTTTCGAATTTTCCAATTCGGTCACATTAGGGTTTTTGATTTTTTTTGAGCTTCGAATTGATTGATTCATGAAAACTCCCTTCACAAATGTTGATCCTAGTAGCTTAATATACATGTATGAATTTTTTTGGAATTTTTAGAGATTTTTTAGATTTTTGGGTATTTTTGAATATTTTAATATTATTTTCTAATTTTCGGAAATAAATTAAATAAATTATGAAATTGTATTTTATGGTTAAATTAGGTGTTGAAATGAATTATAGGAATTTATTTGGAATTTTTATGAATTTCTATGTATTTATTTTGAATTATTGAAGTTTATGTAAATTTGAGAAATTACGGTTAATTATGTTTTTAATTGAAATTAATTGGATAATTGAGTTTAATTATTGATATTATTGATAAATATGTTGAGCAAATTAATTTTGGATAATTATACTATTTTTGGTGAATTTTTGAAGTAATTTTAGTATATTTATATATATAGGGGTATTTTGGTAATTTTACACAAAATTGGAAAAAATTATAATTTAATTGGTTTTAATAGTTATTTAAGGTATAAAAATGATTTCTACAAATTATTTGATATTTTTAACTAATGAAAACTATTTTTCGTGAATTATTTTCAATTATATATATAATATATGGTTTTTCTAATAAAATGAGTTTTTATCGGTTTTTTACAGTTTTTTAAGGTTAATTATGTAATTTCTATTTATAAAATGTATTTCTATGATATAAGGATATTTTGGTATTTCTGGAATTTTTCTGTGTTTGTGGACCCCGGTCGATGGATTGTAGTCTGGAGTCCGACCGAGGGGTTGTGGTTGAGTGTTGAGCTTGTTTTCTCGAAGTGTGTTTCTTTGCAGGGTCGGCTCTACTCTTTTGAGTAGAGAGATGTCCGTTTTACAGGGGAGGTTCTGTCGAATTTTCGGTAGAATTCTCGTAAAACGTGATGTCTAGTCGAACCCTAATTCTGATTCTGTGTTTAATACTCTAGATTGAAATCTAGGATTTATGTTAGGTTTATTCTAATGTTTGTCATTATTTGTTTATTTAGTTGCACCGAGACCGAGGGCTAGTGGACCAGACCCGTCGGATCCATCTCGTGGAGCGCACTAATTTGTGAGTTACTATACTATATATATATGCTTTAGGATGCATGATTTAGAAATATATGTTTTATTTTGATTAAAATGCATAAATAATGTGATTTTTATTTAAGTATATTTTTGGTATATATTAAATTATATGCATGTTTTATTAATGAACTGTGTTTAAAATGTTTTCAAATGTATCTTTAGTTTATTTTGTAATTTAACTGGATTTATTTGACGTATATATACTCGAAATATACCTAGTTTATTTGTGGTATATTTCTAGTATATATATGGTCTATGTTGTTATTTTATTGAAATTCATGCATCATTTATTTTTGTGAATGAATGTTTTATATTTATTAATGAAGGATATCGATAGAACGTGCTACCTAGTGGGCAGCACTAGGACCGAGTACGTACTGGTACGCCTATAGCATTTAGGCTATACTACTAACCTATTTGTGGATATTGATTGGCTATGATTATTTGATATGTGAGATGTGATTTGGGTGTGATTGCTGGAGCTCGGTTGACCAAGTGTCTCGGGGCCAATCACACTGGCAGTCAGACTGCCGGAGCTTGGTTGACTTAGTGTCTCGGGGCCAGTCTACTGTCTAAATGGATTAAGTGGATATATTTGGATAAGTGAGCCTGTGTGGCTAAAGTGTTGTCTAACACTATTTCCGAGGTTGCGATATCTTAGGGTTCTATTTGATCCTTCATTAAAGATGATTTTCAATAAAAATATATAAAATGATTTTATTGCATCTGTGTGTATTTGCCTATATATATACATATTAGATATATATTGTTGATTGTATGCATTATCATTTAGTATGCATGTATATATATTATAGTAATTCACTTAATGAGGTCTGACTCCCCTCCATTGACTATTTTTCAGGAGAGTCAACATCTTCAGACCTCAGTAGTAGGCCTGTACGCCGGATTTCTTCCGCCCCGGCTTCTTTGTGTAAACTGCTTACTTGAGTCTTATTTTTATAATCTAAACACTGCAGTAGTTGTAAATTAAATTATGGGATTTTATGTATTTTATTTATGTGAGATAGTGTATTATATTTGAAACTGGATTTGTATTAAAAGATTTATATATATATGAGATGAGATTTGATTTAAATCCAGTTGGTGAAATTGTTATTATGATATTTATGATTTTTATTTCCGCTGCATTATATATTATTGTTTATACTATTGCATGTTTATTTTTATTTTTAGGCTTGCTACGGGTTCCGGATTCGAAAGAATTCCTGTTCCCTAGCGCCGGTCATGGCCCCTGTTTCGGGTCGTGACAATTTAATACGTGCTTGGGATTTGGCTCAATCTTTATATAAAGGTATGAATTTTATAGTTAGAGTCAATATAGATGCAGGTGTTAGAGGTATAATTATGTTTAAAACACTTGAAGATGCTTTAGAATTATTTAAAGATATAGCAAACACACATAGTCTATAGGCTAATTAGAGGGCTATACCTAAAAAAGGGGGAGCAATTAAGATAGGTGGGTTAACAATGATCAATGCAAAGTTAGATGCCTTGACTAAGCAGATGGAAAAGATGGGACTGAATGTGATTTCTTCATAAACATGTGAATTATGTCATGGGGGACATCTTACTATTGAATGCCAACTTATGCAAAATTCATCTATAGAAAATGTGAATTATATCAACAATTTCAATAAGGGATAATAACATAATTCCATGTTTTGAAACACTTATAATCCAAGCTAGAGAAATGATCCAAACTTTTCATGGAGTAACAACAATAATAATTAGTGGAGACCATAAGCACCACCAAGGTTTTGAGGTACAAATGTATAATAACATCAACTAGATAAAGGTTTATCATCTTCAATATCTTCTTTGGAAAGTAAACTGGAGAAATTTATGGAGTTGGTGATTGCAAAAATGAATTAATAATATGAAGTTATAAAAAACTTGAGGGAAAATTTGAACAATTTCATCAAAATACTTAGCTTATGTTTAGAAATCATTCATCTTCTATTCATAATCTGGAAGTTCAAGTGGGGAAAATAGCAAATTCATTATCAACAAAGAATTAAGGGACTTTTCCTAACAATACAGAGAAGAATCCTAAAGAGCATGTCAAAGTTATCACTTTGAGAAGTGGAATTGAATTACAACTACTAAAGCAAAAGGTGAACACATAGATGGAAGAGGTTATAAAAAAAGAAGTAAAAGAAGCTAAAATTAAACTAGGAAAGGAGGTAGAGGAGGAAAAATAGAAATAGAAAGTGGAAGTTAAACCATATGAACCACCTGCACCATTTCCACACAAACTGAAAAAGCAAGAGCATGATCAATAATTTGCAAAATTTCTAAAGATGTTCAAAAATTGCATATTAACATTCCATTAGTGGAAGCAATTACACAAATGCTTAAATATGCTAAATTCTTGAAGGAGCTCATTTCTAGTAAGAAAAAGCTACAAGAATTTGAGACTATTACACTTAGTAAGGACTGTAATGCTATTATCTTAAATAAGCTACCACTTAAGAGAAAGCATCTAGGGAGTCTTACTATACCTTGTTCTATTAGTAATTTAGAATTTTAAAAATCTCCTTTATGCTTCCATTAATTTATTGCCTTTGATTGTTTATAGGAAACTTGGATTATAAGAGGCAAAAGCAATAAACATATATTTGCGACTTGCAGACATAACTATTAAGAAGCCTTATGGAATAGTGGAGGATGTGCTAGTCAAAGTAGGAAAATTTATCTTTATAGTTGACTTTATGGTACTTGATTTTGAAGAATATGAAGAGGTACCTTTAATATTAAGTATGCCTTTCATGTATACTGCTAAAGCAATAATAGATGTTTATGAAAGAACTCTTACACTAAGAGTTGGTAAAGAAAGCTATAAGTTCAATGTATATCAAGGTATGAAACATCCTTTTGACTTTGATAATTGTATAAGAGTTGATGTGATTGATGATTGTGTTAATGAAGTCCAACGATTGAGGTTGGCAAAATCATGTGAATTGGAAGATATTGAGAAGTGCTTACATGTTAATTCTTATGAAATTAAGAAATCTTTTGAGCAAAAAGAATAATTTATTCATCATGCATTACCCAAAAATATTGAACTTACACCACCTTCAATAGTCAAACCACCTAGTTAAGATTTAAAACCATTACCTTCATATTTGAGATATACATTTCTAGGTGAGAATGAAACACTGCTAGTAATTATTTCATCAAAACTTACTAAGGAACAAGAGGAATTATTAGTGGAGTTTTTAAAGAAAAGGATAAAAGCTATAGGATGGCAAATTTTCGATATTAAGGGGATTAGTCCATTATAGACTATAATAGAAAGACAAAGAAGATTAAACCCAAATATGCAAGAAGTTGTTAAAAAATAAATTCTTAAGCTTTTAGATGCATGAATTATTTATCTTATTTCAGATAGTTCATGGGTTAGTCCTATACAATGTGTACCTAAAAAGGGGGGATGACCATAGTAAAAAATGATAAGGGAGAATTAATTCCTACTAAAGTAGTTAGTGGATGGAGAGTGTGTATAGATTATAGAAAACTTAATAAAGCAATTAGAAAAGATCACTTTCCACTTGTTAGAAAGAATTTCAAGACATGTATTTTATTGGTTTTTAGATGGTTACTCAGATTATAATCAAATAGTAATAGATCTTGAAGATCAGCATAAGACAATATTTACTTATCCTTATGGAACTTTTGCATATAAGAGAATGCCTTTTGGTTTATGTAATTCACCATCTATATTTTAAAGATGTATAATGGCTAGTTTTGCTAACTTAGTTGAAGAAATAATGGAAGTATTCATAGACTATTTTTTTTGTTTATGGAAATTCTTTTAATTATTTTCTTTTGAATTTGGATAAAGTTCTTGAAAGATGTCAAAACATCAATTTAATTTTGAATTGGGAAAGATGTCATTTCATGGTAGAAGAGGCCACTGTATTAGGTCATAAAATTTTAAATGGAGGAATAGAGGTAGATAAAGCAAAAATTGATATTATAGAAAAATTGCATTATTTAACTAACATTAAAGGTGTGAGGTGTGAGAAGCTTTTTAGGACATGAATGTTTGTACAAACACTTTATTAAGGACTTCTCTAAAATCTTAAAACTTTTATGTAAGTTATTTGAAAAAGATGCACCATTAATATTTACTAATGAATGTGAAATTGCTTTTGACATGTTAAAAAGAGCACTAGTGTCAGCACTAATAGTAGTGACACCAGACTGGAGTTTACCTTTTGAATTGATGTGTGATGCTAATAATTATGCTATAGGGGTTGTACTTGGGTAGAGAAAGGATAAGAATTTGCATGTTATTTATTATGCAAGTAGAATACTCACAGATGCTCAATTAAACTATGCTACTACAGAAAAGGAGATGCCAGCACTAGTGTTTTCATTTGATAAATTTTGATTATATCTACTTGGGTCAAAAGTTGTAGTTTACACAAATCATTCAACATTGAAGTATTTATTAGCAAAAAGAGATGCTAAACCAAGACTTATTAGATGGGTACTATCATTACAAGAATTTGATATAGAAATTAAAGATAAAATAGGGTCAAAAAAGGTAGTGGTATGTCATTTATCAAGATTGGAGTTAGATGATATAACTAAAAAAAAGCATAGAACCGATTAGAGAATTATTCCCAAATGAGAAGTTATTTGCTATGGGAATAATAAACTCCCAATGGTTTTTAAACATTGCACATTTCTTAGCTGTAGGCAAGCTACCTTTAGGGTTAACTACTCGAAAAAGGAAGAAGCTTATCTATGATTCAAAAGCTTATCTTTGGGAAGAACCACTTCTATTGAAGTTGTGTAATAATGGTATGATTAGAAGACGAGTGCCTAATTAAGACATTCAATAAATTCTACATTACTGCCATGAATTGAATTATGGAGGTCACTTTGGATATCAACGGATCTAAAGTGTTAGAGAGTGGCTTCTATTGGCCAATAATTTTTTAAGATGCAAAAAGATTTGTTCAAGCATGTGATGTATGTCAAAGGAGTGGAAACATTAGCAAGAGGGATGAAATGCTACAAACCAACATTCTAGAAGTTGAAATCTTTGATGTTTGGGGCATTGACTTAATGGAACCATTTTCATCCTTTGGAGGTAACAAATATTTATTGGTATGTGCTGAATATGCAGTAAAATGGGTTGAAGCACAAATTTGCAATAATAATGATGTAAGAGCGGTGTGTAAATTCCTTAAAAAGCTTTTTGCTAGGGATGCCAAGGTCCATTATTAGTGATGGAGGTACTCATTTTATAATATGAATATGGAAGGGTTATTAGCTAGAAATGGTGTAAAACATAAGATAGCAACTCCATATGACCTATAAACTAGTGGACAAGTTGAAGTCAGTACCATGGAATTAAAAAAGATTTAGGACAACATACAAGACACCAATTAGGATGTCTCCTTTTAGATTGGTGTATGGTAAAGAATGTCATCTTCTAGTGGAACTTGGACATAAAGCTCACAGGGCAATTAAGGTTTTAAACTATAACTTTAAGAAAACAGCAGAAAAGAGGATGTTATAATTAAATAAACTTGATGAGATTATATAAAATGCTTACGAGAGTTCAAGAATTTACAAAGAAAAGACCTAAAAGTGGCATAATGCAATAATTCAAATGAACCATTTTGAAGTAGGAGAAAAAGTTTTGCTTTACAACTCTAGATTGAGACTATTTCTAAGGAAATTAAAGATAAGGTGGTCAGAACCTTTTAAAGTAATTCAAACTTTTCCATTAAGGGTAGTAGAATTAAAGAATGCTTTAGGAATTAAGTTTGAGGTTAATGGTTAGAGATTAAAGAAGTACCAGAGGGGTAAAATTGATGCATTCCATCAAGTTGCCTACTTGAAGGACACCAATGCGTAGTCCAAACCATGGTTAAGCTAATGGCCTTAATAAACAAGCGCTTCTTGGGGGCACAACAAAGCTTTATAACTTAGTTTTTTTTTTCAAATTTGTTATTTCATTTTTATAGAATAATTTTGTATATTTAATGTTTATTAATTCATGCTATTTTGTAGGGAAACATAATGCTTTAATACAACCAAATTAAGAGGGAAGGAAATGATTAACAAGAGCATTAAAAAGGGCTGTAAATTGTATAAATTATAGTAATTGTGTAATGAAAATATAAATCTATATGTAACATATGTGTTTATAAACATGAACTTATGATTATTATGCATGAATGAAACTATAATTTATAGGGGCAAGGAGTGATTGATTAAGATAATTTGAGTTAGAATTTTGCCAAAAGAATTAGAAAAATAAACTAGAAAATAGACATAGTCGCATCCTATTACTAAAATTATTTTTTGAATTAGGCACAACTATGTCACTTAGGTGGCACAACGATGTTAGATAAGTTAATGATTTTGCTTGAAAATGTGAATTAGGTACAACTGTGTCACTCATGAGACACAACTGTGTCATCAATTTTTGAAATTTTTTTTACAAATAGTGACACAGCTATGTCACTTATGTAACATAGCCATGTCCTGTGACTGCAACTTATCGTGATCATTTCCATTTAAAAAAAAATTCAGTTTTCTTAATTAAAACATATTGAAATTTTTTATAAATTCATTCTAACAAAATTTGAGACATTAGAATACCTAGAAACCCCCAACCCCCTTTCTCTAAAACCTAATCAAAATCAAATCAATCTTTTTTTGAATCCATAATTTTCACAAGAATAAAGAAGTAGGTAGCCAAACAAGTTGGTCCTCCTCTTGCTAAAAAAGCAAGAATAAGATAGGAAGGGAGTTCATGCAATCCTTAAACACAACAAGAAGAAGAAAGAGAGGTGACCCCATACCCAATAACAATGCAATTTGTAAGTGAAATTCAATAAAAGAGGTATAAAGATGTTAGACATATGAAGATTCAACCGAATAGATACATAAGTAAATCAGTTTTAGAGATGGTAGGATTGTTTGATGAGGTTTGCATGTATGTAAGGAGAATGAGTTGGGAGCAATTTATGATGAAAACCTATCCTACCTATGCTAGAGTAACTTATGAATTATTAAGTTCCTTTATATTTGATGAACAAACTAATAAGCTAATTTTTAGGTTGGGTAATGCACCTTTCGATTTGGGCTTACTTGAGTTGAACAAAGTACTAGGTTTTCCTAATGGTCACCCTACAAACATAAAATACAATAGAGATGAGTTTTGGAAGGAGATTACCGAGCAAAAAAAAGTGTTCTATAAGCCTAATTTGGCTAAGGAATCTAAAATCCTTTCTCATGCACTCTAATATGTACATCAATTAATGGCTCACACTATTTTTAGGAGAAAAGAGGGTGATGCAGTGCTTACAAAAATAGAATTGATAATTTTATACTATATGGTGAATGATATCAAGCTAGACATATGCCATGCAATTGCCCTTAAGCTAAAAGATGTTGCCAACAAATACTCTACAATAAAAATTGGAGGCATAGTAATGGCAATTGCCAAATACTATGGATTTGATTTCACAATGGAAGTATAATAATGTGAAAAGAACCGATATGATAAGCACTCCTTTGATACAATATATGGGTATTATTAAGCATGTGAATGGCAATTGGAGGCTTATAAGGAGAGTTGTGGATTAAGCACATGGTCAAGTTCAAGAACAAGAACAAGTTGAGGTGCAAGAAGAAGAAGAAAAGGGAGAGGAGGTTGAGAAGTGATGCTAGAACGGTTGGCAAAAAGAATCGACAACTTAGAGATGCAAGTAGGCACTTTAGACGTCAATGTGGAGAGTTTGACAAATGAGGTTAAGGCACATAGTCGCAGCCTCATGGTGTATTTCCATAGTCAAGGATTCAAGCTTCCACAAGATCCTTCCACACCTCCCTAGTGATGGATGATTGAAGAAAATGTTGTTTTCCTATAAATGCATAAACTCTTTATTATTATAAGTTTCAAGTACTTTGATATTTTAAAGTTAAGTTGTTTAGGATGTTAAATGTTTGCTTTGATATTTTAGTTTTATGTTTACTATTTATGTTTGGTTTGTAAGGATAATTTTTAAATTTTTAATTTTAGTTATTTTTGTATTTAATTATGTTATATTTATATTTTGCATTGGTTGAAAAAATATGAATGTGATTTAATATGCATTAAGCCTATCAATTATGCAAAATGATGTCATTTTTAGTTAAATCAAGTAGGTACTATATGAACATGTTAATATTAAGTTGTGAGTATTATTGAAATGAATGCATAAAATGTTTATTACGTAAAAAGGCTATTGTCAATTCTGCAATATAATTATGTAGATTATACATGGTTGTGTCTAAATTTGACTTGCATGTATCATATTATAAACATGTATAATCGACCTCAGACACTACTGTGTCACTTAAAGTGACACAGTCATGTCACTTGTACATTGCACACACTCAATCAATTTCTTCAAAACTTGACTTTTATTAGTCATTTTCCCTTTAAACTCAAAACATTAAGGACAATATTGATTCTAAGTGTAAGGGAGGGATTTTATTTTAATAAAATTTTAATAAAATTTTCAAAAATTTAAAAATATTTTAGTTCTTTTCCTAATTATAGTAGCTTTACATGTTTCCTAAGTAATTAGATTGGGAATAATTTCCTTTTTAATTAAATGTCTTTTTAATGTTAAGTAAACATGAATTTTATTTGATAATTTTATTTTCCTTTTTCAAATTAGGGTTGTTATTTCTATTTTTGTTTTATTTCTTTTCCTTGAGATTTTAGGAATCCTTAAGGTTAAATGTGTATGTGTATGTGTATATATATATATATAATCCTACAAGAGAAAGCATTCATATTCTTATTTTTAAGTGCTTTATTTCATTATTTGCTCTAAGAATATTTTCTAAATTTCTAACATGTGTTTTAAGAAAAAGAGCAAGTTTTCAATTGGTGGTGAGAAGAGCATTCAAAGAAGCACAAGAATACATGAATTAACAATAAGATTTAATACTTTCTTTCCCATCCATTCAGAAGAAGAAGGTGAAATTTTTCTTTCTATTTGAAAGCGTGAGTTTAAACTTCCTAGATTTTTTTATTATGAAGTGCTTTATGATGTCGGACTTGGAGAAGATATTCAACTTTTGTGTGATCAAATAGGATGGACAAAATTTGTTACTTTAAAATATGATACATTCTACGAACTTACAATTGAATTCAACACTACATTCAAAATAATTAACAAAATGGAACAAATTTATGCATGTAGATTCTTTGGTAAGGAATATAGATTTGATCATGCTATCATGTTTGAAATATTTGGATTTCTTGAGGAAAAATGCGTTAATCCTCCTAATGATTTTACTGCTAAAGGATTTTGAAAGGTAATTACAAATAATGAGACTTTTGGTGAAAGAGAAGGTATGCCTAGTGGATTCATTTAAGACCATTCATTGCTAATGATGTATAAATTCATGGCATATAATATTTTTGGAAGATACGATAGTTCTAGGGTAACTATGAATGAATTATTTATGTTTTGGTGCTTATATTCTAACACTCGATTTTTGAGTATACACTTCATTTTCCAAACTTTAAGTTATATAGTACAATCAAGAAAGGCAGTTATCTCAAGGGGACACATAGTCACAAGATTAGCAATGTACTTTCCAAGTAGAGATTTAGATACATGCAATTTTAGAAGAAACAAAAACATAACATTCAATGCCAAGGCCCTTAGCAAAGCCGAAGTCATAATGGATTGGATGACATTGCAAGAGCCAAACTCTAGAAGTTGCTACCTATTGTGCTAATATGCATTGAGGAAAAAGAATTCTTTATCTTTAACGGATGAAGAGAGTGAAGAAGCAAGTAGTAATGAAGAATGGATTAAGAGGAAGAAACTGGAGGAAGAGACCTTTAATTGGCAAAAATTTCAAGATCATTTGGAGAGAATGTAGTTGAGCATCAAATCAAATTTATATGAAGCACACTTGGAATTTCAGAGAACTGTCAAATATGAAACACAATAATTAAAGAAGATAAGGAAAGCTATCAAGGCTATGGGTGTCTTTGTTCCATCTTCGCCACTATCAAATGCATGCCATTAAAGAGGAGTTAATTTCTTTTTATATTTTAGTTTATGTTTATTTTATTTTATATTTACAACTTTTGCATATAAGTAGTTATATAAAAACGGAACCATGCATTTCATGCATATTTAATATTTCATTTTTATTTTTAACTTTTATTTTTTCTCTTTAATATATAAATCATGTTTTTTTTTCGGATTCATTTGCATAACACTTAAGATTTTGCAACTCATTCATGTGATGAGTGAGGTTCATTATGTGATTGCTTATATGAAAAGGTGCAATAATATCCTATTAATGCTTTAATTTTAATTTGTTAATCTAGAGGAATAAAATGTGGTTCAAGATTTTTTAACTTTAATAAACTTAATGCTTACTTTCTTATTGAGTGATTGAACTTAGATTCTTGATGTTGTAGAAAGATGATTGTAAGTAAAGATTAAGTCTAGTTAATGTTGGTTGATTCTTACATGTTTTGGAACCATAAAATAATAAAAAAAAAGTGAGATGGAGCATAAAACGCACTCACTCAATAAATTTCTTTGAGCTTGCATTAAAGTGTGTTATATTTGCATAAGCTTTATATACTCCAATGCTCTAAAATGAGTATGAGTATCCAAAGGACCCTTTAAAGGTATCCACATTGAGTAATGTGAGAAAGGTGGGGGATCACTGTAATTGGGAAACCTTTATAAGCAATTAAATAAAAACATAAAAAGGAACCTTACATGTTGAGAATGTGACTATTTAGAAAGTAGAATGATCTTTCCTTGCCTTTGTTTTACTCCAAAATCAATAGTTTATTTTTATGAATTCAATGAGAAAGTTTGCTCTTTACACAGTAATTTATATATCTTTAACCTCAGTTTATTGTTTTAGCTTATGAATTATTAAGTTATGTATTAATATAAGATTAGAGTGGTTGTTCAAGTGAAGCTAGCTAATAAGTTATTCATTATATGAATGAGGTTTGCTTAAGGATAAGAAAAAGCACAAGTATGGGGGAGTTGATAAGTGCTAAAAATGATAAATTTTAGGCACTATATAATTGCATTTAATTATTAGAATTATAGGTTTTTATTATTTAAAAGCATATTTTAGGTATAAAATGCATTATAACTTAAAATAATATTAGATTTGTCATTTTATTCATTTTTAGTTCATTTTTATACTTTTTACATTGCTTTTATGTTGAATTTTATAGGTTCCATTAAGTTGTAATTCATCTTGGGAGTAAAAGAAATGAGAGCTTAAAGCTATAAGTTAATTAGGCCATAAAAGAGGACAAGAAAGTAGGGAATTTGAAAAGCTGAGATGTGACACAACCGTGTAACATTGCAGACATAGTCGTGTCTATTTGCTATTTTGAAGACCTGTAGTAGTCTGTAATGACACAATCGTGTCACATTATAGACACAACCATGCCTAATTTGAGAATTTAAAGGACTGCTAAAGATTGTTCAGACACAATCGTGTAATATAAGAGACACAACCATGTCTGAGGGCTGCACTATAGATGAAAAGTACGTGACACAGCCATGTCCCTTAAGCTACACAATCGTGTATGTCAGGGAAACTATTTTGGAAAGTTTTCTTTAGGGTTTTTTGAAAAATAATATAAATAGAGAATTTTTATCTTTTAGAGATATGCATTGGAAGGGGTTGCTACTTCATAGAACAACACTCTTTTATTTTTAACAATTATTTTTACTTTAATTTTAATTTTTAACTCAAGCTATTAGATTGAAGGACAAAAGTTGATGATCAAAGACAATATTGAGCAAGCTAAAAAAAAGAGTTTTTAATCTTTTATTCTCTTTCTCTTTATTTATTTAATTGTGAATATATTATGACTCTTTAGCTCTAGTTGTTTTTCTTTAATTTCTATGAGTAACTAAGTAGGTTAGTTAGGGTTTTAATGAACCCAGCTCAACATGAACTTAATCGAATAAATTCTAAATAAAATAATTTTCATTTCATGAGAGTTATTGGCCTTAATTCTTTTCATTGGTTTAATTACCCATTGCATTAAACTAGTAACTAGGATTATATCAAGAGATTGATTCTAGTGAGAAAAGTAATAACAATCTATTAATTCAAATTGACTTAGTCGAGAGACACTTTAATATTAATATTCCATAGAAGATTGCTTGAATAAATTGGTTATGATTACTTATCTTTGGTAGTGAGAGCTAGATAATTTATTAATTATCATAATTGATTAATAGTGAGAGTACTTGAGATAGACATCACAATATTAGAGATGCTTTAAAAATGAATTGTTATTCATAATAATTAACAGTTTATTATCTTTTGAATTAAATTGAGCTGGGGGATTTAAACCTTAATGTCTTTAATCATATAGATTTCGTTATAAAATTTTATATTATTTTAGATTTAATTTACTAGTTTTTCTTATTGAAATTGTTGGTAGTCTAGACAAGCAAAATATTAAGAGTAGCTATGTAATTAACACTATCCCTGTGGGAACAATATCTATTTTATTATTACTTGTAAAATTTCGTACACTTGTAGATTTTTCCCATAAAAACCCTTTGCCTTCCATCCTAATTCAACCTTTGTAAACAAACTAGTAGGTACTTTCTCCTAGGGTCCCACTTGGCTTTGTATGCAATCCTTGTAGCCTATTCAATTTAAAACTAATAAATAAAAGTAACATCTCAAATTTCTCTTATCGAATGACCACATCCTACTATACACTATGGACTATTTTCATTAAGTATATTATGGTTCCTATTGACCTTATGTAAGTCTAACATATGAGGAACAATATGAATCTTGCCCTAATTTAGATAGCCGACAATGACTCTTAGTCATGATGTCATTTAGTATTGAAAATTATGAAATAATGCTCATTTATTTCTTTTAGGCTATATAGGTTCATTAAGACTTAATTGGATGTTGTATGACTGCTTAATAAAAAATAACTAATAAATTATTATGTGAATATCCTCTGTCTCATGGAAAACATATTGCATATCGATGTAACTAATACAAATTTAGGCTTTCCATGTCATTTATAGCCATTACAAATGGACATATAAATGCCAAGAATGCCCTTAGAAACTAAATAAAAAATATTTTTTTTTACATTGACATAATATGTTTACCATGATTACATATGAAATTCAAATTTTGGTGAATTATTTATATCTTATCAAAGCAAATAAATACCACCCAATTCAAGTGTATGTCCAAAGTCTCTTATTGACTTATCTCCTAGGAAAGAGACTTTACTACATATAGCAATAAGGTTAAAAGAGAGTGAATGCCTGTCTTTGATTTGTTCATTATATAGGTTTACACTAATCTCATTTTCTCATTTTATTTTATTTTTTATTTTTCATGCATTATCGGATTGTAGGTTCTGCATCGACATGTCATGCATACATGCTAATACTTTTTTTTTAGGTTATGCATTGATATCTCATTGAGTACTCTTTCTTAAGTAGCTACTCAAATCCAAAAGAATCAATCAAATGAGATACTTAAATATAGCTTAATTCTCATCATCACCATGAATATGAATCATATCAAGCATGTCAAGCAATAACCAAAACCCATAAGAGAGTTATAATAGATTAAGCTTTCTCAAGATATTTAATCCATCTAACATGTGTTTATGGGTCTATTAGATCTACCAAATCTCATTGCATAGATCTAAACTTAAGCTATATCTAGCCACAATATAACATTCAATCAAATAAATAAGCATAATATGCATTTAAGAAGTAATAATAAACATCAACTTAACATTAAATCTAATGGGTCTCAAAATCCCAATAACATGAATGAACTTAGCCACTCATGGCTAAGTAAACCATCATTTAATATTCAAAATTACATGAAAGGAAATAGGATTAGAAAGAGAGTGAGAAAATGTTATCCAAGAAGCTTAAATCTTCAAATGGATCTCTTCTTATCAACTTATTTTTCTCCTCATTCCTTGTCTTGTGAGTAAGAGAGTGTGTGTGTAGAATGTACCCTCCACCGTAAGTAATTCGTGTCTTTTATCCTTTCTAGCCTTCTTCTAGAACATGTCCTTTCACCTCCCTGAGATTTTTCTTTAATTCTGTACACATTAGCATGTTTTGTGCTGGAAGCTTGCTAAACACGATCGCGCACAAACCTCGCTCGTACAGAAGGGCCTCTCATAAAAGGGTCAAGATCATGCATGTCATGCACTTGTAATAGAAGCTTGGTTTGGTGGGAACCCAAAATCGCAAAAGACTTGGCGTCACTTAAGGTTAGGATGTTAGGAAACTCCATGACCACGCATCTAGCTGTGATCTCCATGATCGCGCATCTAGCAGTGATCACAATAGTAGGTAGCTATACTTCGTTTCTTCCTCTTTTTGCTCCTTTTATTGCTAAATTACCTCCTAACTCCTTTTCCTTATAAAAAATAAAGAAAACTCAAAAGTATCTAATTCTATATGTTTTACTATACTAAATGCTAATAAATATGTATAAATGCATGCAATATTAAGTCCTAAATCTATATGTAATTTGACACCAACAAATGTCCCCACACTTGAATCTTTGCTTTTCCTTAAACAAACTTAAGAACATACACTATTAATGCAATGAACAAAGTGTATAAGTCAAATTTCCTTCAGCAAAGAATGCAATTTTCTCCTAATAAGTAGTTTAGAAATCTCAAAACAAGGTTAACAAATCAAGTGCAGAATTGAAATTACCAAGTGAAGAGCATGTTATCTACTCACCAACACACAAAAATGAATCAAAATCTTAGGAAAAGCCTATATGAATGAAAAAGACTCTAATCTAAGGTAGTTCTAATTTGACATACGAAAATCAACTCTTATCCTTTTATTATTTTATTTGTTTATATATTTTTTTTGTGCTTTTACTTCCCTCTCTTGGTAGTTCCTTATCTTTCCCAAACTTCTCAACATGAACACCATGAGAGGGTTTTTGGAATACTCATACTCTTGTATAAAAGAATTGGAGTATATAGGAATTTACATCCCTAAGCATAATTTATTATTTTTTCTTTCTTTTTGAGAAATGGAAAAGAGTGTTTTTACAATTCCTTTCACATACAACTAAAAATGACCCTAAAAAGGAGTTTGATTCATTCATAATGCTAATTCTCAAAATAATAATTCAAACTCATGATCAAGAAAGCAACAACATGCATTAGATTGATTAAAAGATAAAAAATTCTCAACTCAAAATGTCAACCAAGTTTAAAAGACATAAAACTAACTATTAAAAGAAGATTAAACACATAAGCTCAACAATATCATCAATATACACAATGTTCACCATAAAGATATCTTGCATAAATTACAAGTGTCAATTATCAAAATTTCAAAAATTTAGGCCAAATTTACACAAATGCAAAATGCAATGCATGATATACCAAAAATATACACATAATATACTAAAATTATAAAAATGCAAAAATGATTGCCCCCCCCACACTTGAATTGCACATTGTCCTCAATGTGTGTTGCGTACCTAAATGCAAAACAAGTATAATATATACAATGCACAAACATAACATAAAATTCATAAGTAATAATATAAACATGAAATATATGAAAAAGAAAAATCAAAACCGAAAGCTAAAAAAATAAAAACTAAAACTAGGGAAAGGAGGTTACTTCCCTTATGGAGGAAAGGTCAGAGGTGATTGGGTGGGCTGAGATGATGGGGAAGGTTGGTGAGGTGCTAGAGGAGAGATATGAAGGTGTTGTCTAATAAAAGATGGTGATGGGAGATCCCCATGCCCTGTTTCTCTAAAATACTCCCCCATTTCAATGAAATGGTAAGATTGGTCCTCCTCTATGTCCGTAAGTCATTCATTCCATTTAGTGAACTTATCCTTCACAGACTTCTCAAGGTTCCAAAAGTTTGTATCCATCAATTTTTTAGGACTCTAAAATTGAGAGTTTACTGTTATTGTCAAAAGATCCAACGTTTCCCACACTTAGGTCATGTCAACTTGTGATGGGGCAGGCAACTAAAGAAGTGGTTGTTGTTCCTCTTCTTTTTCATGTTCTAACTCTTATTCATCCCCTTTGTTAGCTTAAGGAAAATTCTTTCCTTTTAATGTTGATTGTCTCAAATGAAGCATTTTCTCATAGTGGGCTCCCTCAGCTCCGAATTGGATGAAAATATTTAAGCTCTTATAAGCAAGAGCCAGCTTAATTTGTCCTACGCAATAGAGGGTATGATAGTAGTAAGAGGATTAAAAACTTGAAAATGCATTGCCAAACCTATCACAATATGGCCCATCGAGATCGATGCCTGAGGAGATATAACCATATGCCATAATGTTTATAAGACAAATTACGCTGTGGAGATATTTGTAGAGATATGCATGCACCATAACATCAATAGCTCTTGCCTTGAAGCCTTCTTGCTTTCCATTTTCCTGAAAATAGAATGGCAAATGAACTTGTGCAAAATAACATAGCTATGATCTCGAATCAACCCATTAAGTGATCCTTGAACATCCCAATTCTCTTATTATGAAGTAATTTCCTTCCAAAAATTTGTTGGTTTATATTTGATGGGTGGTTTATAGAGTCCTCCTTTTAAAAACCCAAACACAATAAACATGGTGTCATAATTAATAATAATGGGTTTCCTATTAAGCTAGCATTTAAATTTCTTATATGCTTGATCTGAGAGTCTCAAAGTTATGTAAAATTCTAATGTCATATCTCTAAACACAACATGAGTTAATCTTATAAATTTCTTCCATCCTAACCTATCACAAAGCTTTAATACTTTATCCTTAAGTTTAACACCTTCCAATGTACCCATATTCAAACATTTAGGAATCATAAAATTTCTTTTAGAAAGAGAAATGTACTAATCTCCTTCTTTTAGTGAATGGATTGGAAAGGGAGCACCATATTTCTTTACCAAATCTAGTTTGCCCTGCTTCTGGGAAATGTAGGTCACCATGACCTTTTCCTTCTTCTTGCTTCATGATGTTAACATTGATTAAAGATAGAGGTGCTCCATTTTTGAATAAGAAGTAGGTGATGATAGTGACTCGATTGATTTTGGGAGTAAGGAAAATGAAATTAGGATTATGAGGGATAAAGAGGGTGTCATTTATATTGGAGATGAAAGATTAAGATTGGAAATTTATTTCATGGAAAATGATTTGGTAGTTGGCAGAGATCATGGGTTTTGAAAAAGAGATGAAAGAGAGAAGTGGGTGGCAGCTGTTTTAAATGCAAATTAGGGTTCATACGCGATCACGGGTTAGTGATAGAGAGCATTGATTTGTAGGAGTTTTGCATCCATAATTACTGATTGTCTACGAGCATGAAGAAAGGACCCAAACCAAATTTATGAGCAATTAGTGATTGTGTTTTGTTGCGCAATTGTGGCAGTACTTGGGAAACTGATTGAGCTATCGTGTGACTTGTAACAATTGTGAATTGTGCTTTGCACATAATAAAATTCCAAAACTTAATATTAGCTTTAAATCAAATTTACTTTAAAAAGCATCAATTTAGAATATACCAAATAAATGATAAATTCAAGCTGTAAATGTAAACAAAAATCTAAGATGAACAAAATAAACAATATGCAAATAATAGCCGGAAATAAAAATAAAAATTCAAATAAAAAATGTTCTAATTTTTAGGTCACTAGCTTGACCATGCCCATTGTGATTGTGTCAAGTAAGTGACGAAGATGAGAATCCCCCATCCTTGATGTTACTCAAATCTTAACGCTCTTTTTTCCCATCCTTTGCTAAATCAAGATTCATTTTACCTTTTAAGGATTCATTTTTCTTAAGGATATACACCATTTTAATAATTTGCTTAACCTTCTTTTTTAAATTAACTTTTAATTTGGCTTTCTTCACCTTCGTTGGAGTTTGAGCAATCAAAGAATTTTTCTTTGGATTAAGCTTATGCTTCTTTAAAATGATTATTTCCTTGACTTCCTTGTTCAGCAACCTTCCATCTTCATGATGATTATCTTTAGTTATGTCCTTTATAAACCAGTTCATAAAAAATTCCACTTTCTCTTCTCCAACTCTCAAGGTGATATTGCCCTCATAAACATCAATCACAACCCTACCAGTGTTTAGAAAAGAGTTCCCTAAAATTAGAAGGCAATGCTTGTCTTATGCAAAGTCTGAAATCATAAAATCTACCAAAAATACAAACTTGTCAAATCTTACAAGCACATCTTCAATTACTCCATATGGCTTTTTAATTGAATGATCAAAAAGTTAAAGAGTCATGCTGGTGGTGATCATATCTCCAAGATTTAGCTCCCTAAAAAGAGAAAGAGGCATAAGATTACTATTGGGAATCAGTTATGCTATTTAGGAAATCCTAAGAAGAGAAAATTTCAAAAATTTACTAAACGCAGCCCTTAATCTCATAAAGAATTCAAATCCCTAGGATCCATTTTGTAATTAACATATAACTAATACATAAAGCAACACAAATAGCAAGTAATCAATAACCTAGGCATTCTAAGTTTTAAGAAAACTTACAATCTCCTAAGCTTGGTGTAGACCATAAGTATTCTACTATACTGATATGCTTCTTGATTCAACTTTTGAATCAACTCCTTAGCTTCCCAAGTGTGAAGCCTCTAGCTTGAAACACCAAGCTTCACCAAATCTCCTTCTTGCCTTGATCAAAATGGAAGCAAGTATCCTCTCTCAATTGCCCTTAGTAACTGATGCTAAATTGATCCTTGCAAGAACTCTTGGGTTTTTGTGTATATGTGTTTCTTTTTCTTTTTGTCTCTCATGTCTCTACACTTTTTCTACATCAATCCTTATATCCACTAATTGATTTCAACTTACCAATATAAATAACCATAGTAAGTGATGAGTGTAGAGATTGGTGACATCACCCACATGCCACTTGGCATTATATATATATTGACAATTTGTAAGTCATTAGTGTCCAAAATAGGAGGATGTAGAGAATATATCTAATGCACATTCTTTACATCACCATGGACTTACATATGTCATTTAACATCCTTATCCTAATTTGATTTAATAAAAAATCAAATATAATATTACTTAATTGAATTAGGCTAACCCATTGGGCCAACACTTGATCCAAGCCCATTCCATCATTTAAGTGAGCCTAAATAAGGTTAATGGGCTTTGTCAATTACTTGGTTTAATCTTTAGTCCAAAATGCTTTTAGGCCTCAGTCCATAACACTTGGGCCATTAATCCAAATCAAATAGAAGCAACATATATCTATATTATTAATTTGATATCTTAAGTAATATCTCATATTAATTAAGTACAAATTTATAATTAAAACCTTCATTGAAATTAGGTTTCATGATATGCTAGAATCATTGCTTTAAGTATAAATCCATAATCACAATTAATTGATTAAACACTTTAATCAATAATTAGATTGATATAGATGGGGTTTTGGTGAAGCTCTTTTATAGTGTGACTTACTAGGTTCATGTCTAATTGGCAATGAGAAAATAATTTCAACACTTAATATTATTTGAAACTCCTTTCAAGTCTAAATGTGAAAATCTTAATTATTCACATTTATTTCTCATAAGTTATGAGTGACCCCTAGCATCAATATCACAACTACCTAATTAGAAATGAATGTATTTATTTATTCACACGAACCCTTTAGTCATAATTACCATGCACTAAAATCCCTTCATTAGTATATCCTAATATAACTTAAAGTCAAAGATATTAGTCAAACCCTAATAGCTATATCATATGACCTCATCTCAAGATCTATTTCTTGATAAAACTTAAAAAAAAATACTAGAAACACTTTTCTAGCATTAAAACTCTTTCATTCTATTATATTTGTCCTGGCTAAGAACTTATTCATTAAGAAAAGGCATAGATGGCATAGGATCAAATCCTGGTTCACTCCAGGTAATGAATCTCATCTTGGTCAAACACCTATCCCTACATTTAACCAATTAGAACTATCACACACTATATAATGATATGTGATTAACATAAGTATATAAGCGGCAATAAACTCAAATGTGGATGATAGTGTCAGCTTAGGTCAAAGGACTATATACATCATTATGACCTAGATTGTGATCATTGACTATAAGTGAATATCCATGCTATCACATATCTAATGTCACTGTTCCATATACAAAATCACATAAGTGTCCACATGTCTATTATAATATCTCATATCAAGTAGCATTAGTATCATATACTAATGAAGGAAAATAGAAAGAGGTAATAGTCTAATTAGTATTACCCAAATATTAATTATATGATTGTTAACATTTTACAGCATATGTACTAAATAAATTCGTAACTCATATTATTAACTCTTGATAATAAATATATTTAACATGATGCTAATGGATAAATATTCAATTAAATAAACACTTTAAATAATAGAATATTCTTTTACTACCATTTGGGATAATTTACAATATCAAAATATGTGATTAGCCTTTTAGGCATATCACCTATACTAACAATTAATGCTTGCTCCTAAGTCACACAAACATTTAAGAAATTCTTTAGAATCAAGAGTGCAAGGAATCATAAAATGCCCTAGATAATTTGAGCTTGACTGGAATTTTTTCTTAAAATGACAAAGCTACAAGCCTCCGCTAAAGGTACTATCTTTTTTTTTTCATTCCATTTATGTTTGTTGGTGATTATGTCTTTAAGGAAGTTTATGTATTTTAGAATCTCATTGAGTTCTTTTGAGAGAGGTATCTTTAGCTCTAACTTCTTGAAAGTTTTAATGAATCTTGCAAACCGCTTCTCATCATCATTCATCTTCCTTTGCCTCAAAGGAAAGGGTAGCCTTGGAGCATACTTTGATGTAGCAATGATGGATAGTTACTCCACTTGAGTCTGTCTTTATTTTTTAGATTTCTTTTCTTATGTTTTAGCTTCCACATCTTCAGTTTTCACCTCTTGATGCTCTTTTTCTTCATTGTCCTCTAATGGTAAGTGTTGAGGACCTTGAAGTGCTTTACCACTTCTTAAGGTAATGGCTTTGACTTGCTCTTTCGAGTTGACTTTTGTGTTGCTTAGAAGATGGACTTGAGCCTTTGTAGCAACTATATTTTCTAGTTGACCAAGTTGAACCTCAATGTTATGGATTGATGAAAAGTGATTCTTGAGAATTTAATCATACTTTTCATTTTAGTTATTGATTTTTGAGTTGATCGCTTTCAAAAATTTATCAAACTTCATATCTATAGTTACAAACCTATCATTAATTGACTTAGCTTGAAATCCATATAGTGGTGCTAGTTTAGATAATAGATTTAAAAATCCTTACGTGTTTTGGTTTTTTCTACATAAGAAATTAGGATGGTTCCTCCATCCTTGGTTGTATGTGTTAGAGTAAAGGTTATTGTTTGGTTACCTTAGTTGGAATTGGTTTTCAATATAGTTACAACTCCCTAATGTTCCATCCCCACACATGTTTCTACTTTTATAACACACCCAAGTGTTGAGTGACTAAGTATATGACAATACTCACAAAACATAGTTGAAGAGGATGATGGAATGGCATTACCTTTTAACGCAAAACTATCAATTTTCTTGTTTAGTGCAGCAAGTTGTGCTTTAATTGATGTAACATCATCAACTCCAATTTTTACTCCTTCCTTGGGTGCCAAATGTCTTTTCGAAGGCCGTAGACAATTGTTTTTGGCCATTTTTTTAAGATTTCAAAAGCTCCATCCATAGTCTTGCGCATAAGTAAACCTCCTACTACTGCACCAATAGTGTCCCTTGTGGACCTCATTACACCATTATAAAATGTTCGAATAAGCACATCTTTAGGAAGACCATGGTATGGGCAACTTTGTTGTATCTCTTTAAATCTTTCCCATACATCGCATAAAGATTTAGTCTCAAATTGCTAAACAATGGTGATATGCTTAATGATCTTTGTTGTCTTTGTAGAAGGAAAGTATTTAGCCAAGAATCCCTTTGCTAGAAGATCTTATATAGTGGTGGATGCTAGTGGTTAAGAGTTAAGCCAAGCTTTGTCTTTATCCTTGAGCGCAAAATGGAAAAATTTTCAAGTGAATGGCATCATCAAAGGCTCCATTATACTTAATGGAGTCACAAATTTCCAAGAAATTTACTTTGTGCATGTTTGGATCTTCCAAAGGTAAACCATGAAATTGGATAGTATATTGAATCATTTATAGAAGAGTACGGTTGATGTCTAAGCTATTGGTTTGTACATTTGGCTTAGTGATACTTTGTCGAGCCTTATCCAAACTAGGTATAGTAAACTCAAAAAGAGTTTGCTCTACATTAGATTGTTGATGCCCTTATTGTGCAACCATGATTCTAGATGCACTCCTTGATCTCTTACAGTTCTCCTTCTTGAGCTTTGATAAATTCAGAATAAAGAGCAGTGGTTCTCTTATTGCATGTCTAGTGTTATGCATACACAACCACAAAAGTACCTAAAAAATAATTTCACAAGTCAAAATAGAGTATAAAAATTGAAAAATGCTCTAATCCAAAATAATCTTGATTAATTATGATGTTAGTTGCTCAATCCTTGGCAACGGTGCCAAAAACTTATTGATGACCACAAGTGCATGGGTCGATAAGTAATATAGAAGTAAGTAGAGTATCATTTCCCACAAAGATTGGTACTAAACACCTATTAATCTTAATTGTATATGTTTAGAGCTAACAATAGTAGTTTGGTTAAACTAAGTAAACAACAAAATTAACAAATAAACTAAATAATGATAATAAAGCTATTGGTAATCAAAATAACAAAGGAAATAATCAATGGAAGAGGCTTGTTGATGGGAGATTAAGCACCACATTTCATTAAGTTAACTTGATATTATTTATCAACTTCTCAATGCATATCTTAGGTTTTTCAGTAAACATTGAGTGCTCTTTCTCAAGTAGCTAATCAAATCCATAAGCATCAATCAAATAAGATATATAAACATATCTTAATTCTCATTATCATTATGAATATAAACCCATATCAAGCATGCAAGCCAATAAGCAAAACCCATAAGAGAATTAGGTTTAATTAAACTTTCTCAAGACATTTAATCCATCTAACAGATGTTTGTGGGTCTATTAGATCTACCAACTCTCATTGTATAGATCTAAACTCAAGTTATATCTAGCTACAATATAACACTTAATCAAATCCAAAAAGAAAATATGCATTTAAGAAGTAACAATAATCATCAAATTAATAATAAATCCAATGGGTCTCAATATCCTAACAACATAAAAGAACTTAGCCTAAATAATCCATGGCTAAGTAAACCATGATTTAATAGTCAAAATTACAAGCAAAGAAATAAAATTAGAAAGAGAGTGAGAAAATGTTATATAAGAAGTTTGAATCTTCAAATGGTTCTCTTCCTATTAGCTTCTTTTTCTCCTTTTTCTCTTTTTCTTCTCTTTCCTTCTCTTGTGTCTCTTGTAAGTGTGTGTGTGTGAGAGAGAGAGTGTGTGTAGAATGTATCCTCCTTCCCAAGTAATTCATGTCTTTTATCCTTTCTAGCCTTCTTCTAAAACATGTCCTTTCACCTCCTTTAGATGTTTCTTTAATTCAATACACATCAACATGTTATATGCTAGAAGTGTGCTGCCCATGATCGCGCACAAACCATGCTACCGTAGAAGTGCCTCTTGTTAAAGGGTGGCAATCATGCATGTCTTGTGCTTGCAATAGAAGCTTGGCCTGGTAGGAACTCGTAATCGCGCATCTAACTGTGATCACAAAAGACTCGACATCCCTTAGGGTTGGCATTTTAGGTAACTTTGCTTGATTTCTTCCTCTTTTTGCTCCTTTTATCACTAAATCACCTCCTAACTCCTTTTCCCTAAAAAAAAAAAAGAAAACTCAAAAGTATATATTTCTATATATTTTACTATACTAAATGCTAATAAAAATATATGAATGAATGCAATATTAAGTCATAAATCTATATGTAATTTGACACCAACAATCATGCATTCATAACATTTCTTCTTCATCCTAAACTTGAATTTCTTATAGAATAATAGCTCTAAGAATGCCTTATGGATACAAAGTAGCCAAGCACATAAGCTTTAGCCCAAGTGTAAGCATGGCTAAGTCTAACCGAGAGATGTTGCCTAGCATGGAAGAGCATTTGAAAAATAATCAAAGAAGATGATGAATGATGGGACTTTGTCTAAATTATTTTATAATGAGAGAAAATCTATTATGGAGCAACTATTACATACTAAGAATGCTTATAGTGAAACATCTATTTCTGTGGATAAAAGAATTAATAAAGGAAAGAGTCCAATGCATACCTTAAACCCATTCAAAGAAGATGATGAATAGTACTAATCTCTGAGAGGGGCACCACCTTTACCTCCTGCTAAACCTGTTAATCTAGCTATCTTTGAATCAATAGAGGAGGTCAAAACACTAGCTAATAGGATGACACAACTTGAATTTTCTCTTAAAGATAAAAATACCATGAGAAGCTGAGATTACAATGATCTTACACTATTCAAAGATGAGCTATTATCAAAACATTTTATGCTTCCTAACTTCATAAAGTTTAATGGCACTAGTAATCTAAAAGTGCACTTAAGGTAGTATGCCACCTTTATAGCTTCTGCCAATATAACTAAGTCCCAAACTGTAAACTTTTTCTTTACATCACTTGAAGAAGAGCTGAGAGTATCGTTTTTTAATTTAGAAGATGAGATTATGAATGATTGGATACTTTTGACTCAAAAGTTCATCAAGTAGTATGAGTATAACACATAACTAGATGTTATAAGGTGTGATCTTAAGAATATAAAGTAAAAGATGAGTGAGAGTTTTTTTATTACATTATAAGGTGGAGAACTAAAGTAGCTCTAATGAGGGATAGACCTCCTGAGGAGGAGCAAATTGAGATGGTGATTAAAGCTCTCCTTGCCACACTTTTTTAAATAAATATTATTCATCCATTACCCTAACTTCAATGCTCTTCACCATGTTAGAAATGGAATCAAAGAAGAAGAAGCTCTACAATCTAAAAATACTTATCTTAAACAAACTCAACCAAACTAAAACCTAAACACTTACACCCACACAACTAAAACAAACCTCACCATGAATGCCTTAAACTACCTTACCATAAAATACTCTAATATGAGCTTATCACTATCCAAAAGCTCTAGCAAAAGAACGTCTTTAAACCTCTCGAACTAAAACCATTACCAAACCCTTTACCAATATGCATTAACACTAGCCTTTTCTACCATTACCTTTAAATGCCTAGACACATAATTGATAGCTACTTTAACCTCAAAAACTAAGTTCAAGACCTCATAAATTTTAGGAAAATTAAAGATCTTGAGAAATGCCCTAATGTCAAAACCAATTTATTACTTAATTATCATAATTTACAACTACCTACAATTTATTACATATCCTTAGGACTCCTAGAACCATTTATACAATAGTCCATTCAAATCATTTAAGAAAGTGAAGAAGAGAATTAAGTAAGAGAAGAAAAAGAATTCCTCATGTTTTAAGAAGCTAAAATTTTGAGTTTAATATGTGGATTTAGTAATGATGAATAAGATCACTCTACTTATGAATATATATTAATCTTATATATGCTTTTACCTCATATAATGATAATGAAAAGGATGAGTCAATTAACCATTACCAAACCCTTTACCAATATGCATTAATACTAGCCTTTTTTGCCTTTACCTCTAAATGCCTAGACACATAATTGATAACTACTTTAACCTCAAAAATTGAGTTTAAGACCTCATAAATTTTAAGAAAATTAAAGATCTTAAGAAATGCCCTAATGTCAAAATAAATTCGTTACTCAATTATCATAATATACACCTACCTATAACTTATTCCATATACTTAGGACTCCTAAAACCATTTATAGAATAGTCCATTCAAACTATCTAAGAAAGTGAAAAAGACAATTAAGTAAGAGATGAAAAAGAATTCCTTATGTTTTAAGAAGTTGAAATTTTAAAGTTAATATGTGACTCTAGTAATGATGAATGGGATCCCTCTACTTATGAATATATATTAATCTTGTATATGCTTTTACCTCATATAATGATAATGAGAAGGATGAGGTAATTAGATACATGCAGAATTGGTGAAGTTGAAGATATCAGTGGTCCATCTAATTTTGAGGAAGAGATGATTAAGGAAAGGATGTTAGTATAGATGTGCCCTAGTGTCATTCTTATAATGGAAAATGACATTGTACCTCTATCACTATGGCAATTAAATATTCATTTTGATAAAGTGTTTATTTATTTGAGTATTCACCCTTTAACATTACATTAAATGAGCTTATTATCAAGAGTTCATAATATGAGTGATAAATTTATTTAGTACATATGCTATAAAATGTTTGTAGTCATTGGATTAAGATATAGGCAGTATTAATCCATAGAATATCACTTCTATCTTTTTCCCTTGATTGATATATGATATCGATAATGGGAGGTAATGAGTCTCCTGCTACTTGATAAGAGATATCGAATAGACATGTGATACTCATTTGATAAGTAGATCAAATTGTGATGTATGATACGTGATTCCATGAAAATTCACTTTTGTTAATGATCACTATCTTTGACATAATGGTGCATATGGTCCTTTGACTTAAGGCAATGTAGTTATCTACATATGGTTAGTTAGAGTTTATTACCCCTCACATATATGTCCTAGCCACGTATAGGTATATGGTGTATGATGGCTCTAGTTTGTTATTTGTAAGGATGAATAATCGGCCAAGATAGAATTTACTACTTAGAGTAAACCAAGATAAGTTCATATGTTATATAAGTTGTTCTTAATGAAGAAGTACTTGGCCAAGTCAAACCTAAGTTACCCAAAAAGAGTTTTAGTGCTAAAAAATAATTTATAGTATAAGTAATGTTTTTATTGAGAATTGAATTGAAGATGAAGTCATATGATTGCGATAATTAAAGTTTGACTTGAACATGATTCTAGCCAACATCGAGATCATATGAATGGACATTAAGTGCACGATAACTATGTTATATGATTCTTTTGAATCTATGAGATGTAGCTTTATGAATGATTAATGGACCTAAATAATTATATGTATTATCAAGATGGGCCCAATTTAAGTGTTTGATAAAGTTCATGTGTCTAATTAATAAGTACTAAAGGGATGGGCCCATTTTAGAGTTAAATAAGCCTAACTAGTTAAAACCACTTCCTAAAGGAGATGCCACATAAGCAAAAGCATATAATGATCATGCTTACATGTTAGCCACCTAGGCACATGCTTTCCATGCAATGTGACTGCATAAAGGATACCATGCCAAGGTGTCGTAAGCATACACCTTTAGTTAATGGAGAATCTCTACATGCATGAGGTTACTTATGCAATACTTAAAGTAAAAAAGTAACAATCTCTATAGGCATGAGATTATATTTCACTCAAGCCTAAGTGAGTGAAGGATATTTACACATGAAAATTAGTATCTCACATATACACTAAGTTAGTGGATGTTCTCTACACTTGAATAATTTATTACCACTTCATATTAGAGACAATAGAGAAAACAAAAGAGAGTTCTCAAGAGTTCAGTCTTCTTCTCCTTCTTTCTTTCTATATGCCATGAGTGTATGAGTGAAATATAAGAGTTGTGTTTCATACATTAGCCCTTAGTCAATATCCATAAAGTTTGGGCTGTGCAAGAGTTATGCAACTAGAAGGCTACATTTCATTGGAGGCAACAAGTCTTAGATCGCTCATTCTAAGGAAGTAACTTTAGCAAGTTTTCATGTCACCAAAGAGGGACCTTACAGGTAGAACTCCATCAAAGTCTTGATGTCATTCTAGTGCTTCTTATGTGTTTCAAGCTAAAGGCTTCACACTTAGGTAGCTCTGAGCTTATAGATTCGTACAAACCATATCCTAAACCTTAACAAGTTTACTACTGACATTTATGGTTTGTAAGAGTTATTAAACTCTTAGATGTAGATCTCTTGACATGCTATATGTTTTTTTTTTAATTTTAGTATATATTGTCCATTTCAGTATGCATGCATGCTTTTAGTTGTGTAAATTACATGTAATATGATTTTTTAGCTATTTGGGATTCTTGCCTTTTCTACAAGGGTTGCATGTTAGGAAAAACTTTTGAAATTGATTCTAACTAGATCCGTGTTCAAATTTAGATCATAAAATCTAAGGTTAATTACTATAACATCTATGAAGTCTGACCTATTATACTATTAGGTCTCCATAATTTCAGTAATTAATTTAAATACTACTGAGATTTTGCTTTGTTAAACTTGTAATACCCTACATTTTTTTATTTAAATAAAGTAATTTTTGGATTTTATCAGTAATAAATAATTTTAAATTATATTATACAAATTTTAATTATCTAGCTATTTAATTGATATATTTATGTTAACATTTTTTTAAGGTTTTATTATTTGATATAAGTATTATATTTGGATATGGATATATATATTTATATATATAGATATAGGTGTATTTGTGTGTGTGTATATATATATGTGTGTGTGTGTGTGTGTGTGTGTGTGTGTGTGCATACATATATATGTGCATGTGTGTGAATATACGTATATAGTACGTAAACTTGGAACATTTTATATGTATAAATACATATATATGTATATGTGTATATATACATATTTTATTATTTATGAATACATGTGAGTTTGGGAGTTTATATATATACAAATACGTAATATATATATATATATATATATATATATATATATATATATATATATATATATATATATATATATATATATATATATATATATAAGAAAGCTCACCTAAGAAAAACTCACCTGAAACCACCCAACAAAACACACCCAGCTGCTACCCCTCTCCATCCACCACCACCACCATCACTGTCATTCCTCTCCCTCTGGTGTGCCTCAGCCCTTCCCGGAGCAGCCATCACCGCTAGCAACCTCCCCTTTCTCTTCTCTTCCTCCGGTTGCTTTCTTCCTCATATTTTGAAGCTTTCTTACCTTTGTCGGAGCTAGATCAGCCGCACCATTGCTCCCTCAACCTTCCTTACCTCCTCAGGCATCGGTCGACATCAAGCCTTGCCTCTGCCACCCATTTTCGGTGCCGGAAAGTGAGGTTGAAGGTGAGTTGCGCAGAGTCATTTTATGGTTGTTTCTGGGTTGTTTTATGGTTGTCTGAGTTAGTTTGTGAGTTAAACCTTAATTATTCTAAGTCAAATGATTAATTAAGCTAAGTTAGAGGTTTAAATTTAATTTTAATATATTATTTTGATTTTCTTGATTTTACATAATTTTATTTGATTTTTTCTTTAAGTTAATTAGTGATTAGAGTAAATTATAGTTAATTATAGTTAATTATTTTTAGTATATTGATTTTATTTAAGATTATAGAAAATTATTGAGTTAATTGTGAATTTTGGGGTATTTTATTAATATTTTATTAATTTCAAAAATTAATTGTTAAAAATTAGGAAATTTTGATAATTGGCATTATTATTAGGTGTTATTAATTTTAGAACTTAAATTATTATTTTTTGTGATTTTTATACTATTTTTTATAATTATTTTTAAGTTTATGTCAAATGTGGATATTAAACTAAATTTATAATTTGGAAGAAATTATTAGTCAATTTTATGTTTTTAATTATATTAAGAAGTTTAATGTTGAGAAAATAATTTTTAGATATTTGAATAATTTTCAAGGAATTTTTGAGTACTAATAGTGTATTATGTAAGTTTATATATTATAGGGGTAGAAACGTAATTTTGTGTTAATTATAGTTAAATAATAAATTTTGGTTGGTTTTAATAATAATTAAGGGAATGAAAAGGATTTTTACAAATTATTTACTATCTTAGACTAATTAACACTAAATTTTTGAAAATTAATTTTAAATAATATATTAGGTATTATTTTTTAATATTATTTGTATTTTTTATTATTATATGGGTAAATATGAAACTTTATGCTTATTATAGTTAAGTGTATATTATAATTGGTTTTATTAATATTTAAGAGGTTTAGAGGATTTGTATAAATTTATAGGTGTTTTTAATTAAGTAAAGTTAATTTTGAATATCATTATATATATATATATATATATATATATATATATATATATATATATATATATATATGTTTGTTAGATTTTGTTCTTAAGCTTTAATGAGAGATGATTTTATAAGCTATGGCTATTTATATGAATATGCATTTTTTGAAAATAAATGATTTAATTTTGTGATGTTTTGGTTGAGTTGTGATCTCAATTGGGGCAAAGTGTAGTTTTGAAAGCTCGACTCGAGTGTGAATGTCTATGAATACTAGAAGTTTATTTTCTATGCAGGAATGGCTCTACCTACGGTAGAGAGATGTCCGTTTTACATAGGAGACTCTGCAAAAATTTCGATAGATTTTCTCATAAAACGTGACATTTTCCGTAAATTCCTAGCGTTACGTAGGGTTTTCCCTATTTATCGAGTCTTATCCGGTCTTCCTCGAGTTAGTCTAGAATTTTGTTATTTCTATTGATTTTCGATTTTAATTCTATAGATATGTTTTTAAAATAGGTCTGTTAATTTCTTTTCTAAAGAATATCGGAGTGGAAGCTGTTGGATTGAGGTAGACGCACGGTCATCAACCTTCTCGCTCATCCTGTAAGTTGATAAATTGATTTGTGCGTGTGTTTTATTTAAAGATGCATGCATTTATATTTTTAATATTTATTATATGATTTTTTTAATTTAAATGCCGCTATTTAAGATTTAAATGCATTTTATTTATTTAAACTTCTTTTTAAGAAATTTTAGTTTAACGGGCTAACTGGTGGGTTTCACTAGGACCGTGTGCACATGGTAGAGATTGAGAGATGGATCCGATATATGTATGACTTGTGGATATAAACTGGGATGGGTGCCTCGGTAGAAGCCTATGCTCTCGGGGACCGCTAGTGATTGGAAAGTTAATAATGGACTGGGATGGGTGCGTCGGTGGATGCCTTAGCTCTTGGGGACTGCCAGTGTCATGTAATTGGATTAAGTGGATGACTGTGGCTTGGTGCCTCGATTGATGCCTTTGCTCTCGGGGACCGACAATCTAGTTAGAATAAGTGGGCCCAGTTGGCCAGTTAGAAATTTGGGTGTAGGGCTCTACCGAGATTTTTCGAAAGCTAAATCTATTCATTATAAATTATTTTCACTATAACTATATAGTTTTCAAAAAGGTTTTCAAACCATAAAGCTCTATTTATTGACTTACTCAGTGAGGTCTGATTCCCCTCAATTTATTTTTTTAAGGAGCTTAGGAGTTCGACCTCAGACCGCCTCTACACCGGAGTTCTTCATCACCGGCTATATTACGTAGGTTATTGTAATATCCCGTGTTTTTTTTAAAATATTTTTACACTGTACCGGGATATACAGTGTCAATAATTTTTATGCATTATACGATATTTTTATGAGTTGATATGTATTTTAAACCTATTTTAATTACTGTCTATTATTTTCAGTATTTTACGTAAAATTTTCCCGGGACTTTCATTTTCGGGGAAATTTCCACGTAAACAATGTATTATTAATTATTTTAAATGTATTTACGGGTTTGCATGAACTCATACATATTTTTAAATTATTAAATAAAGTCTGTGTGTGTATATTTATTTAATTAGGGTTTATTATTACCCTAATATTTTATTATTTATTTATTATTATTTGATTATTTTATTTATTATTAAATTATTAAAATTTATTATTTTATTATTATTTATTTATTAATATTTAATTATTTTAATTTACTTTATTTTTTTTCTTTTTTCTTTTTTTTTTCTTTTCCTTTTTCTTTCTTTTTCTTTTTCTTTCTCTTTCCTTTTTCTTTCTTTTTCTTTTTCTTCTTCTTCTTCTTCTTCTTTCCCGCGGACGCCGACCACCTTCTCACCGCCGTTTCTCCCTCCTCCGGCCACCGTTTTCGACACCGCCGGTCTCTATCTTCTCCTTGAGCTCCGGTGAGTGTTATTCTAGCTTTGGTTTGAGCTAAAATGGTCTAGAATTGCTTAGGTTTTGATTTGAAGTTTTCGGCCTCTTTGAGTTTTTGATTTTTTTGAGCTTCGATTTGGATGATTAATGGAAACTTCCTTCACAAATGTTGTTCCTGGTAGTTTAATCTTCATGTATGAATTTTTACAGAATTTTTGGAGGTTGTTTGGATTTTTGGGTATTTTTGAATATTTTAATATTATTTTCTAATTTTCGGAAATTAATTATTTAAATTATGAAATTGGAGTTTATGGTTGAATTAGGTGTTGAAATGAATTATAGGAATTTATTTGGAATTTTTATGAATTTCTAAGTATTTATTTTTAATTATTGAAGTTTATGTGATTTTGTAAAATTAAGTTAATTGTGTTTTTATTTGAATTTAATTGGTTAATTGAGTTTAATTATTGATATTATTGATAAATATGTTGAGAAAATTAATTTTGGATAATTGTATGATTTTTGGTGAATTTTTGAAGTAATTTAGGTATATATATATATATAGGGGTATTTTGGTAATTTTACCCTAAATTGTCTAAAAATGTAATTTAATTGGTTTTAATATTTATTTAAGGTATAAAAATGATTTCTACAAAATATTTGGTATTTTTAACTAATTAAAACTATTTTCCGGGAATTATTTTCAATTATATATATAATATACGGTTTTTCTAATAAAATGAGTTTTAATCGATTTTTACAGTGTTTCAAGATTTATTATGTAATTTCTACGTATGAAATGTATTTTTATGATTTAAGAATATTTTTGGTATATTTGAATATATATTCTGTGTTTGTGGACCCCGGTCGACAGATTGTAGTCTGGAGTCCGACCGAGGGGTTGTGATTGATTGTGGTGTTTATTTTTGAAGTGTATTTCTTTGCAGGGTCGGCTCTACTCTTTTGAGTAGAGAGATGTCCGTTTTACAGGGGAGGTTCTGCCGGATTTCTGGTAGAATTCTCGTAAAACGTGATATCCAGTCGAACCCTAATTTTCGATTCTGTGTTTAATACTCTAGATTGAATTCTAGGATTTCTGTTAGGGTTATTCTGATGTCGATTAATTATTTCTTGTTTAGTTGCGCCGAGACCGAGGGTTAGTGGACCAGGCCCGTCGGACCTGTCTCGTGGAGCGCATTAGGTGAGTTACTATATTATATATATATGCTTAGGATGCATGATTTAGAAAATGCATGTTTTATTTTGACTAAATATGCATAAATAACATGATTTATATTCAAGTATATTTTTGGTATATTTTTGGTATATAATAAATTATATACATGTTTTATTAATAAAATATATTTAAAATGTTTTTAAATATATTTTTAGTTTAATTCATGATTTGATTGGATTTATTTGACATATATATACTCAAAATATACCTGGTTTATGTTTGGTATATTTTCGGTATATATATGGTTTATATTGCTATTACATTTATATCCATGCATCATTTATTTTTGTGAATGAATGTTTTATATTTAAGAATGAAGGATATCAATAGAACGTGCTACCTAGTGGGCAGCACTAGGACCGAGTACGTACCGGTACGCCTATAGTATTTAGGCTTTATTACTGACTATTTGTGGATATCGATTTGATTATGATTATTGATATATGTGAGATGTGGTTTGTGGGTGTGATTGCTGGAGCTCGGTTGACCAAGTGTCTCGGGGCCAATCACACTGGCAGTCAGACTGCTGGAGCTCGGTTGACTTAGTGTCTCGGGGCCAGTCTACTGTCCATATGGATTAAGTGGATATATTTGGAATCAGTGAGCCTGTATGGCTAGAGTGTTGTTTAACACTATTTTTCTGAGGTTGCGATATTCTAGGGTTCTATGTGATCCTTCATAAAAGTTGATTTTCAGACAAAATATATAAAATGATTTTTCTGCATCTGTATGAACTTGCCTGTATATATACATATTACTCATATACTGTTGACTGTATGCATTATCACTTAGAGTGTATGTATATATATTATAGTAATTCACTCAGTGAGGTCTGACTCCCCTCCGTTGACTATTTTTCAGGAGAGTCAACTTCCTCAGACCTCAGTAGCAGGTCGATACGCCGGATTTCTTCCGCCCCGGCTTCTTTATGTAAATTGTATACTTGAGTCTTATTTATTTTATCTAGACACTGCAGTAGTTGTGATTTTCAGTAGTTGTGATTTTCAGTAGTTGTGAATTAAAGTATTTGTTTTAAAGAGATGTATTATAGTAAAACTGGATTTGTATAAAGATTATACATTTATGAGATTATATATGCGATGTGATGAGTTTTGAATTGAATCCAGTTGATATGGATGATATTGTAATATTTATGATTTTTATTTTCCGCTGCATATTATATTTTTATGGTTATTATTGCATATTTATTTTATTTTTAGGCTTGCTACGGGTTCCGGATTCGAAAGAATTCCCGTTCCCTAGCGCCGGTCATGGCCCCTGTTTTGGGTCGTGACAGTTATTATGAGCTGTACTGTAGTAGTGACTCTAGCATACTATAGTAGTATGTGTACTATAAATTTGTATAACTTAAATATACTTATGTATTGGAGTTTTAATGAATCATGTTTATGTATAATATTAAAGATTGATTTATGATGTTTGATGATGAAGAACATTTTATAATGCGCACGATTATGCTTATTTTTAGAAAATTCAATTTGATAATGTGTTCTGGTACAAAATAAAGTTTTAAATTTTGAAAGTTCTATTCTTCTTTTCTTAAGGCTTACTACGGGTTTCGGGGGCCTTATGCTTACCCCTTCCTTAGTGCCGGTCACGTGCCCTCGGGTTTGGGTCATGACAAAACTATTAAATCACCATCATTTAATTTACCATTAAATGGATCAATTTGAAAAAAATATAAGTTCTATTTGGCCCCCTGAAAATATAATATAATTTTAAATTCATTCAATTTTTATTAAATTAATATATTTTAATCTATTATGTTTTTATTGTTTTAATGATTGTAATATTTAAATAATTTTTATTTTTAACATAAAAATAAATTTAAAACATGTTAATTTCAATTTTGCACTACTTCAATATGACTATGTAATCAATATTATATTAATTAGTGTTTATCATATTGACATGGATTCAATTATTAAATCTCATTAAAACTATTTTAGTATGTTGTATATATGTGCGTACACATATTGTTTACAAGTCTTTCAAGAATGAAGATTATTAAGTCTTATTAAAAAATTTATTTCAGCATGGCAAATCTCATCTGAGGCCATTTCCATTTATAAAAATTCAATAAAAAAAAATGAATTTAAAGTTTTTGATAATTTAGTAAACAATTCTTAAAAAAATGAGGGGTTAATTGATTGAAAGTTAAAATTGTAAAAATCTAAATAGATACAATTTAAAAAGCATAGGAATTAAATCATTTATTAAATTAAATTCTAAGGATTTAATATAGATAAAAACTCAATAAAAAACCAAAAATTATGGAATCCGACAATGAGTTTAGCCTAGATTCTTTAAAAGATTCTACATAACTTGTTCGATTGTTTTGTGTAAAGCAAAATACAAGAAGGATAATGAAAAAGAAATGTAAGGAATGATTCAATTTTCATATATTTTTCACAAGACTCTGTAAATTTTTATATACACATGCCATTGCATTAATATGGTTACATTAATTACTACACAAATCACTCTATGTAACTACCTAATTTTTAGAAAATTTGAATTTGGATATAACAAAAAACCCAATAATGAAAATTGATTGTAAATCAAATTTATTGAATTTGATTTATTGATTTTAAACTAAATTTTGAATTATTTTTAGGATTTTTTATTCATTTTTTAATTGTGTTTTTTTAAAAAAAAAAAGAAAAAGAAAAATCTAAAAGAAAGAAAAAAATAAGGGCCACATATGGCCTAAACCAAAAGAAGTTAAATGAATTCAAATTTGCAAAGTGAAATAAAATGTTAAATGAATTCAAATTTGCAAAATGAAATAAAATGCAAAGTGGCCACATATGGCCATAGTTGGCCAATTAAAATTGGAGTTTTTTTTTATAAATATCTTAAAATAGAAGTAAAACAATAAAAATACTTCAAATATTTTGAAATTACATACATGCTTTATAGCGTAAAAATAATTACACGCTTGCCTCAAGGTCGTTCTTCTCCATTTTCTTCTTAATCTCATCGATCTTCTTTGTTTTCTTCTTATTCTTCCAACCATCGACCCTATTCAAGCACCAAATCATCTTCTCCTTCTTAGTAAGTTATGTTGATCTTTTCTCTTCTTCCTATTTGCTTGATTTTGATCTGATTCACCATTCTTAATATTGGGTTTCTAAAGAATGCTTTCGTCTCTTACTTGTTTGATTTTGTATCTGATTTATCAATGGATGACCTCATAGATTTACAGATGCTTATATAAACAAATATATAATTTAATTGCTTTGAATTTGCTCTTACATTTCAAAGTTTTCTCTAGATCTAGATCTAGGATGTCCACCAAGTCTGATTTACTGTTATTAGGTTCGAAAGTGTTGATTCTCTTCTACTTGATGTGCATGAAACTATTAAGAATAAATTATTAACAACAAATTTGACGCTGATTTGATCATGTCTTCATTTTTTTGTTATTATTTTGGTTTGATTTAATTATTTTTTCCTTTTTGGGTTTTGATTTAGGTGTGAAGAATGATGTTGTTTATGAGATGGGCTCAAGGTCTTATGGAGAAGCTTATTATGGAGGCCTTAAATGAATTAACTTTACCACCTTGCTTTTCATCTATTGATGTTTTTCTCCAGTTTTGAATTGGATTATTTTTAAGTTTTTGATAAATTACTTGATTTTTAGCCGCTAAAATTTTGAGCTAATCTAAGTAAAGACAATGCTATAAATTAAAATGTTCAAAACTGAATGGTATCTTACCTTGACTTCATCTTTTGGATTACATTTATTATAGACTTGGAAGTTAATTTTGCACTATGGCTTTACTTGATTATTGTCATAAAGGAGAATTATTTTCATAGAACTTTAATAGCATCTATTTTCTCGAGACTTGAACTAGAAATCTTACTATCTTACTTAGGATAAAAAATTTTGGCCACTTGAATAAACATATATTGGTAAAATGATTTGATTAAATATGGTATCAGAATCTAAATATCATATTTAATTTATTGAGAGATAAAATATGTATATAAGAATTCTATTATCCCCCACATCACATGTTTTATTAATGGGTATGGAAAAAGTGAAGAGCATAGCTCGAATTGTTGAAGGAGATGTCGGTAAGGTTATTTGCAAAAAGTAGAAAGGGTAAGGCCTGTAGCTGTGGTAATGGGGACAAAAGGCAGAGGCTTAGTGCAGAGTTGAAAGGAAGTGTGAGCATATGATACTTTTGTACCCACTTAAGTCTGACAACTGCATTTTGCATAGGCTAACTGATTTGTAGAATTTTATTATTTTCCCTTGTAAAAAATATTCACCTGATTATATTAGTAATTGGAAATTTAATTTTTTTAGTGCTTTGTCGTAATGTTCAGGAAGGTCTTGTTCTACCAAGTATCAAATATTGACTAATCACTTTTTGCATATATAGAAGGTGCCTTTCCATTATTATAGAAAGTTGGGCAGGAATTCAAATAAAGGACATGTTGAATGGAGTGAATTTATTTGTATAAATATTTGATTAAATGACAAAAACTTTAGTGATTAAGAACTTAAACAAGTTTTAACTTGTTTTTGCATTTTTTTTATAATTTTTCAATTCAATTGTAAATAATTTTCGTTTATTCTCTGCATATTTTTTGGTTTATTATTATTATTATTATTATTATTATTATTATTATTATTATTATTATTATTATTATTATTATTATTATTATTATTATTATTATTATTATTATTATTATAAATAAAACAATATCAGAAACCAAGCATAAACTAAAATACTACATAAATAAATCACACATAAAACAAACTTTAAAAAATACTACAATCTGTTACATTTTTATTCTATTATTATTATTATTATTATTATTATTATTATTATTATTATTATTATTATTATTATTATTATTATTATTATTATTATTATCTGCATATGTAAAACAACATCAGAAACCAAACATAAACCAAAATGCTACCAAAATAAATTACACATAAAAAAAACTAAAAAAAATATTATAATGTCTTACATTTTTATTCAGCTCATTATATTTTTTATTATCTTTTATTAAATATATTATTGTTATTATTATCATCATCATCATCATTATTATTATTATTATTATTATTATTATTTTCTGCATATATAAAACAATATTAGAAACCCAACATAAACTAAATAGCAACACAAATTTAAAAAAAAATACCATAGGAACATACTTAACACTTTGTTCACCAAAAACGTCATTGTCACGATCCAAAACAGGGACCATAATCGGCGCTAAGGAACGAGAATTCTTTTGAATCCGGAACCCGTAGCAAGCCTAAAAAAAACATGCAATAGTAATAATAACAATATATAAGGCAACGGAAATAAAAATCATAAATATCACAATAACATTTCCACCAATTGGATTTAAATTAAATACTCATCTCATATATATATAAACTCTTTTAATACAAATCCAGTTCAAATATAATACAACATCTCTTTAAATATTTAATGACTACTGCAGTGTCTAGATAAAATAAAACTCAAGACTCAGATAAGCAGTTTACATAAAGAAGCCGGGGCGAAAGAAATCCGGCGTACAGGCCTGCTACTGAGGTCTGAAGATGATGACTCTCCTGAAAAATAGTCAACGGAGGGGAGTCAGACCTCACTGAGTGAATTACTATAATATATATACATGCATACTAAATGCCAATGCACACAATCAAAATATATATCTAATATGTATGTATACAAGAAAATACACACAGATGCAGTAAAATCATTTTATATATTTTTTTACTGAAAATCATCGTTTATGAAGGATCAAATAGAACCCTATGATATCGAAACCTCAAACAGTGTTAGACAACACTCTAGCCATACAGGCTCACTTAATCCAAATATATCCACTTAATCCATTTAGATAGTAGATTGATCCCGAGACACTAAGTCAACCGAGCTCCAGCAGTCTGACTGCCAGTGTGATTGGCCCCGAGACACTTAGTCAACCGAGCTCCAGCAATCATACCTCCAAACCATATCTCACACATCAAATAATCATATTCAATCAATATCCACAAATAGTTAGTAGTATAGCCTAAAGGCTATAAGCGTACCGGTACGTACTCGGTCCTAGTGCTGCCCACTAGGTAGCACGTTCTATCGATATCCTTCATTAATAAATATAAAACATTCATTCACAAATAAATGATGCATGAATTTAAATAAAATAACAATATAAATCATATATATATATATACTGGAAATATACCAAAAATAAACCAGGTATATTTCGAGTATATATACGTCAAATAAATCCAATCAAATGACAAATTAAGCTAGAAATATATTTAAAAACATTTTAAATATAATTTATTAACAAAACATGCATATAATTTAATATAAACCAAAAATAAACTAAGGATATACTTAAATACAAATCACATTATTTATGCATTTTAATCAAAATAAAACATATATTTCTAAAATCATGCATCCTAAAGCATATATATATAAAATAGTAACTCACACTTAGTGCGCTCCTCGAGATGGGTCCGACGGGCCTGGTCCATTAGGCCTCGGTCTTGATGCAACTAGACAAACAATAACGATAGAAATCAGAATAAACCTAACAGAAAAATCCTAGAACTCAATCTAGAATATTAAACACAGAATCGAAATTAGGGTTCGACCGGACATCACGTTTTACGAGAATTCTACCGAAAATTCGGTAGAACCTCCCCTGTAAAATAGATATCTCTCTACTCAAAGAGTAGAGCCGACCCTGCAAAGAAACACACTTCAAAAATAAACGTAAAATTACATTCACAACCCCTCGGTCGGACTCCAGACTACAATCTACCGACCGGGGTCCACAAACACAGAACAATTTCAGAAATATCAAAAATACCCTTATAACATAGAAATACATTTTATAAGTATAAATTACATAATTAACCTTAAAACATATTAAAAACCGATAAAAACTCATTTTATTAATAAAATCGTATATTATATATATAATTGAAAATAATTCACGAAAAATAGTTTTAATTAGTTAAAAATACTAAATAATTTGTAGAAATCATTTTTATACCTTAAATAACTATTAAAACCAATTAAATTACATTTTTAGCCAATTTCACGCAAAATTACCAAAATACCCCTATATATATAAATATACTAAAATTCATTCAAAAAATTCACCAAAAATAGTATAATTATCCAAAATTAATTTTCTCAACACATTTATCAATAATATCAATAATTAAACTCAATTAACCAATTAATTTCAATTAAAAACACAATTAACCTAATTTTCCCAAAATTACATAAACTTAAATAATTCAAAATAAATACATAGAAATTCATAAAAATTCCAAATAAATTCCTATAATTCATTTCAACACCTATATTTATCATAAAACACAATTTCATAATTTATTTAATTAATTTCCGAAAATTAGAAAATAATATTAAAATATTCAAAAATACCCAAAAATCAAAATAATTCCCAAAAATTCTACAAAAATTCCCATATGAAGGTTAGCTACTAGGATCAACATTTGTTAAGGGACTTTTCATGAATCAAACAATTCAAAGTTCAAAAAAATCAAAAATCCTAATATGGCCGAATTCGAAAATTTGAAACCTAAGCAAATCAAAACCATTTAAGCTCAAACCAAAGCTAAAATCACACTCACTGGAGCTCAAGGAGAAGAAAGAGACTGACGGTGTTGAAAATGGTGGCCGGAATCGCGAGGTGTGAAGAAATGCAACTTTCGGCCAAAAATGGAGGAAAGGAAGCTAGCCGGCGCCGGGCAAGGAGGCTAGGGGCGGCGGAGCAGCTGGCTGGGGAGGGCGGAGCTGCTGGTGGCACACCGACGGTAGGTGGTCGGGATTTGCAGCAGGAGGGGGAGAAGGGACGGGTTCGGGAAGAAAGAAGGAAGAAAAAGAAAAGAAAAGAAAAAGAAAAGAAAAGAAAAAGAAAAAAAAAGAAAAAAATAATTTTAATAAAATATTTGGGAAAAATCACACACCACACATTATTATAATAATTTAAAATTTAATAATAAATAAAATAATTAAATAATGATAAAATTAACAAACAAATAATAAAATATTAGGGTAATTAATTAAACACCAATTAAATAAATAAGTATACATATATACAGTGTTTAGTTATTTAAAAATATGTATGAGTTCATGCAAGTCCATAAATATATTTAAAATAATTAATAGTAAATTACTCACGTGAAAATTTCCCGAAAAATGAAAGTCTCGGGAAAATTTTACGTAAAACACTTAAAATAATAATAAACAATTAAAATTCAATTTAAATTAAATGAAAGCGCATGAAATATCAATATCATATTTAAAAATTATTAACACTGCATATCCCGATGCAGTATTAAAATATTTAAAAACACGGGATATTACAATCATATTGGTTAGAAAGAGACACAAAATTATCCTTTTTAACAACCTTTTCAAACAAAAAAAAAAGTCACTCGTAAACAAAATACAATATGTATATGTATCTATATATATATATATATATATATATATATATATATATATATATATATATATATATCCACTCAAACAAGAAACAACTTTTATAGCAAAATCAATAACAATAAAAAGATTATCAACATCATTAAATACAATCTCTTCACCCTAAAAATAAAACAACACATCAAAAGTAAAATTAGAAACCAAAATGATACTAAATTAATATAACAAAAAAAAAACATCTCCACTGAAAAAAAGCAAGCAGCTTTTATAGAAGAATAAAAAATAATGAAAAGATTATCAATATCATTAAATACAGTTTCTTCACCTTAAAACAACACATCAGAAGTAAAATTAGAAACTAAAACAAAACAAAAAAGATACTAAATTAATATAACAAAAAAGGGCACACCAAATTAGAATCCTTCAACGCTTCATTACCATCTTTAACTCCCCAAAATTGATCGCTTGCATCTGTTTGAAGAATTCTTTTTCCTGTGGAGGGAATCTGGAGATCAGGAAGATTCTTTGTGCAAATTCTAAGTTGTTCAAAAGTTTCTGTTTGTTCTGAGGACCATGGTGGAGGATTCTTTCTTAGAAGAGCTCTGAGAGGGGCTGTCTTCTTTGTCAAGTGAGGAATAAAATCTCTGAGATAATTAATAATGCCAAGAACTTGTCTGATTTGTTTGACAGAAAGATTTTCTTTTGGAAATTTATCCAATTCTGTTGCAACATGAGGACCTGGAAGATACTTCCCTTCTTTAAATTTCATTCCAAGAAAATCTATTTTTGTTTGGCCAATGAACATTTTGGTGGGTGAAAGCATAACACCATAATGTCGTACAAGATTAGCAAACTGTTGGAGCAGTTTCTCATGGGCTTTTATATCTGCAGAAAATAAAAGAATATCATCAATATAAACAAGAGCGCTGGAGAGGATGGGCTCAAAGATTTTGATCATAGCCCGTTGGAATAGTGATGGGGCTACTTTGAGTCCAAAAGGCAGCACATTCCATTGATAGTGTCTATTTGGAATACAAAAGCCCATTTTGTATCTGTCTTCCTCTTTGATTCCAAGTTGCCAAAATCCAGCCTTCAAATCAAATTTTGAAAAGATTTTAGCTCCCGCCAAAAATGCAAATAATGAGGAAATTTTTGGCAAAGGGAATTTGTCATCCCTGAGGAAGAAATTCAAAGGCTGATAGTCGATCACCAATCTTTTCTTCCCACGAACTTGTTCTGATCTTTTGTTTACATAAAAAGCTTGGCATGCCCATTCTGATTTTGTGGGAGCAACTAGGCCTTGGTCTTCCAATTGGTTGCATTCTTCAATTGCTAATTTAAGATCAGAGGGAGTCATTCCTGGATGAGTTGCCTTTGTTGGGTTGACATCTTCATTTTGTTTGAAAGGTAAGGAGATGAAGAACTCCTCATTTTTCCACAATGGTGATGAGCATTTCTGAAGAAACCTTGTATGAGACTGAGCACTGCATTCTTTTAATAAGAACTCATGAATAGTTTGAAGGTTTGGTTGAGAAATGGTTTGGTCAACAACAAGGATAGATGAAATATTGATGAATGGTTGAAAGTATTTCTTGAACTTGAGTCCATTTGGAAGAATTCTCAAGTCTTTCATCTTCCAATAGACATCAAAGCCAATGACAATATCTTTTCCAGGTAAAGAAGATCCAAGAACATGTGTCCAGGTGTAACAATTTGGAAAGAATTGGATCTTTATTGGTTGTCTGGTTTTAAGGCCAGTTTCAAGTAATTCTCCATTAGCTGTAGAGAAATACTCGGAATGATGTTTCCAACATTCTTTAAGCAAGGCTTTTGGATTGAGAATGGTAGTTTTGGCTCCAGTGTTGATCAAGGCTACAAGTTTTATGGGTTTGGAATAACTGGTTGGGTAAATTTGGATAAGGAACAAAGGTATTGGATGTTTTTCATGAGTTAGGGCTATCATGTCTCTATTATCACCACCAATTAAGAACTGGTCATTCCAGGACTCTGTTTCAGAGCTGGAAATTTCTGAGTCTGCCTCTTGGCCTATAGCAAAAACACATTCTGGTGAAGCTTCTTCTTCTTATGAAAAGAGAGACTCAAGATCAGCATCATTCAAATCTACTTTAGTGATCTGCTGAATTTGTTGAATCATTTGCTCAGTCTTCTTTGTTTTTGAAGGGCAGTTTTTTGCAAAATGACCCTTTTTTCCACAGATGTAGCATCTGTCAGTTTTTTTCTTGCCACGGAACTTTTTCTTCTTATAATACTTCCACTTCTTAAACTTGGATCTTTTCCCTTTCTTCTTCAGTTTGAAGAAATGTTTCTTCTTCTTTGATGGACAAATACAAACATCAACATCTTTGCATTTGATCTGCAAATCAGGCCTGTCACATGAAAGTTTTCCCAAAGGATTCTTCCTACTGCCCAGATACAGTTTAATCATCTTCCTTTGATCACATAACTGGGTATGAGCCTGAATCATGATCTGATACAAATGTCCCATTGGAACATCTCCAACTTTGTAATTTGATTGTTGAAGGATTGAAAACATTCGAGAGGTAAGAATCTCGGGAATAGAAGCCAAAAAGGCTTGTTTTAAATTAGGATTAGCAGTGCCTCCTAACAGGTAAAATCTAGTAGACATATTTTGAAAATGTCTTTCTAGATCTTTTCTTTGTAGTGAACAACATTTCATCTGGTAATACTCCTTTCATGCAACTTCAAGATCATCATCCCATTTTCCTAAGAACTCATAATGCAAGAGTCCTAGGAAATCTTCCGGTGATGTGGCATCTATCAACTGGGTTCTAACATAAGCATTCAGAGAAGCATACCAGTTTGCTAGCTTTCCCACCATTTTTGCAAGAAATGTTTCAATAACAATCCTGATTTCTGCTCTAGGAATAAGCATTTGTCCAGCTATCCATGCTTTGAATTCTAGAAATCTATTCTTGTATTGTGAAGGAGGAACGTCATCCAGGGTGAAGTAATTTCCAGTATTTTTTTGGAAATTTGTCTGCGGATTTGGCTGTGGTGTTCTGGGCTGTTCAAATTCTTCTTCTAGATCATTAACTTCTTCAACTTGAGGTCCTTTAAAAGATGTAGCATTATCAGCCATCAATTGGTAGGGTATTTCATAATCCGAATCAGAGTCACTTTCTGAAGATTCAGAAGATGAACTTTCCTTTGAATCAGATTCAATTGAAAAGTTGGGCATGACATTTTCAGCACATTTTTCCAAAAAGGAAGAGATAGGATTCACCATCATTAGAGGGTGTTCTGGCTCTTTTGGTGATGAGGTTGGTGAGGTATTTTTAGGTAATGATTCAGAAGGTGTTGTTTTAGGTTTCTCAGGTTGAGAGAAATTGACTGTTTTTCCTTTTTTTGCTATTGTTTCATCAGAGGACTGTGTTTGAGAGGGGGTTTTTTTATGAGGATTTAAATCCTTGAAAGTTTGGAGGAATATTCAAGGGGGCTGTTGGTGCAGGAAATAAAGATTGGGTGGAAGAGGCTGTGTATGGTGAATTGGAATTGAATAAGGGATGTACAAAAGACCCAAAGGATCTGGAGAGATGGATTTTGAAGAGGTTTATGAGGATAACTCTTCTTTCTTTCTTTTAAGATCTTTTTCAAGTTGGTCAACCTGGGCTTTCAAGTTTAAAATTTTTGTTTCTTTCATTTGAATGTTATTCAATGTGCCTTTGTTGCTGATGATTCGCATAAGTTCCTGGTGCTTCATCTCTATCTGCCTTTGTAATTCTGTATGAACGGCTGTCATTCATTTTTCAAAGGCCTGGAACTTTTTTTCTGCCAAATTCATATGTTCAGCAACTCCATCAATCTTTTCTTCAATAAGCTTCAATTTTTGATTTTGAGCATAAGCATTTTGTGTCTGCCAGTTGACTACTGCTTCAACCGGAGTTGTTTGTCTAGGTTTGCCATCTGCATCAACAATGTTTGATTCCAGGATAAAAGGTTGCATGGTGATTTGGTTTTTTATTTCTTTGGTTAAAGGAGGAAAGTCTGTGGGTTGGAACATACAGATTTGGGGTAAAGACTTTGGCTTTTGAATCTCAGCTGAGTTTTCTTTTCTTACCCATTTCAAAGCTTTTTTGTAACATGGGAGAGGAGCTGCCTTAGGTTTTGGCTGGGAAGGAGGTATTTAAGGCTTGCAAGGTTCAGGAGGAATATTTTGAGTAGTTGGTGGTTTGTACCAAGTAGGAGGAGAATATGATACAAGATAATCATATTTTCCTGAAGGTTGTCCCAGAATGCAGATGCTTGAATCTCCATCTTCATATCTTCTTCTGAATTCCTTTTCACTATATTTTTCTGGAGACTTCTTCTTTTTCTTTTTCTTCTCATCATCATCAAAGTAGGATGCAGCATAACAATCATCATAATCACAATAATCAAAATAACAATGACCATCACGCTTAAACGCATAGACTGGTCTTCCATAATTATCAAAAGAGGCTATAAGGATGTTATCTTCTGGATCCCAAGGATTGATCATGAACTGTGTATTAAAAACTGTAGGAGTCTCTTGTTTTCTCCTAAAGATCGTATCAACTAATCCATCAGATCTTTTGATATGCACAGGGTCTGTACCTTGAATTGGCTCCACTGTCTCATGCAACTTCTCATAATTGGTGATCCACTTTTCTGGGAATAATTTTAACAAATCATTCCTAGAAAATTGTTTGGGTGTGTGAATGCTTGTGGGAGTATTATGAGAGTCTGCTTTTATGAACAAAGCATCATTTTGGACACATGGTAGTGACAAGTTGATAGCATGGTTTTGGAGATGGTAGACAATTTGGTAGTGAAGGGTGGCTACTTTGGCTGTGGAGATTTATTCAGTACCAAGGATCTGAAGTTGAACTTTTAAAGCTGTCAAGGCATGGGGATCAGAAAGGGCCAGATTATAATTTGGGAAAAATGTAAAGAATACTGAGCCAGCATTTAAGGATGTCTCTACGGTCCCAATTACAACATGTTGATACTGTTTATATCTAGAATCCAAAAGAGCGATCCTAGAGAAAACAGGTTGCCCTGCTCTACCATGGTAGGAGAGTCCTAACCTTATAGCTCCAAAGTGGATATGAGTGTATCCCTGATTAAGCCAAGTTCTTAGAAATTCTGGAGGAATTTCTAAGGTCACAAATTGTTCTGTCTGAGAGGCTGGTATATGGTGTTGGTCAAAGCTGGAGGCTTGAACATATTCTTTTATAGAGGAAGTGGGTCGGTTTAAAAGAGCTTTAAAAGATTGTTTCCAGTTTATTTTGGATTTTGAGAAGGCATCATAGGGGTTCAACAGGGGGAATTTTGATTCTTCAATTTTTTGATCTTCAGGAAGGTAAGTAAATTCATACAAGTAATCGGTCTTTTTCTAGGTGGTTTGGTTGATGGGGGGTGATAGGGTAACGGCAACAGACTTAGTTGGCACATACTTATAATCACATATTACAGAGGGAGTAGAAGAGGGAACAGAAGAGCTTTCTGGTTCTGTCATGTTTAAGAATTTCTTCTCTTTCAATCTTCATATGAATTATAACAATTCCACCTTATGCAAAAACATGGCTCTGATACCAATTTTATTGGCCTCCTAAATTGTTAATCCTGTTTTGGTATCTTTGTCATCTATATTGGATCTCATTTGATCTTCAACCATTAAAGCTTGTAAGGTATATCAGCCTGCTTGAGAAGAATGAAGGTCTGAATCCACATTTGTCAACATTTCTCAAATGGTTCCAGAATTTGTCAAGATGGAAATCCTATTTGACAAATGAAGCTTATACTCAACATGTGGCACCTCCTCTCGAATGCCATACTATCGTCACCCTCAAAAGAACTTTCTTCAAAGCTAAAGGTGTTTTTACTGATGTACCATGTTTTAATATCTATGGGACTTATAGACACTCAATGATGCACTATATTACCATAGATACCACAGATCCTTCACCATGGAGAGAATTTCAAAGACACATGTTGGAGAAAAATGGTATTATTCCAAAGGAGATATGGCCAAAGATATCTGATGATGCCCCATGGGAAATATTTCCTTCTGATTATGGGAAACAGCTGTTAGCAGACAAAGAATATTAGGAAAAGACACAAAGGACTACATCAATCACGTCTCACATGCAAATTTATGATCCTTATCAAGCCAGCTCATCTGATCCTTATCAAGCCAGCTCATCTGATCCTTATCAAGTCAGCTCATCTGATCCTTATCAAGCCAGCTCATCTGTAGAAAAAATATGGTTAAACTCTTTCAAATCAAATAATTCAGAGGACCCACGAATGCCAATAGCAGGACACTCACAGGATCCTGATGAAGACTTTTACCATAGTGAAGACAGTACTGAAGATAAGAATCTATCTCCAAGTCATGAGCCAATTGGTCACAAATGGTTTTAATTTAAAGATGTTACTTTTATCAAGTGGATATCTATCCACGTTTGTCTGTTTATCTATGGTTGTTTGTTTGCTTGTGGGCCTTCTTTTATCTCAGCTCCTTCTCTATATAAGGAGCTTTCTGTCTCAGTTGAAAGGCAGAACCCCTCTTGTAAAAATTTTCAGAAGCAAAATAAACCATGGCCTTTTAAAAGTCTTTCTTCTTCTCTAGCAGTTAGATTATGAATTAAAATTATTTCACCTATCTAAATTAAGGAGTATGCTCTGTACTTGCCTCTATGAAGGATCTGGTACATCAGAAACTTAATTAAGAAGATGATCCAGTAACCAACTCTATTAAGATTATAATTTATAGTTGTATAGATTATAAAAAGGGGATAGGCTGTCTGGCCGGAAATTGGTTGTGTGATGCTATAAGTACGGCTTTGGCTAGTCCATGATATAATCTGTATAGCTATGAAATATAATTTTAATGGAGCTCTAGAAAATTGATATCAGAGCCAATTTCATATCCTTAGACAATTTCATATCACCCATAAAACAAAAACACAAAACAAATTATCAAAAACCAAATAAAAACAAAAAAAGATACAAAAATAATAAAACAAAATATACCCCAACAAAATCTTTTAACTCATCACCACCACCAATAGTTTCAACAAACTCTGAATCATATGCATGCTTTTCACAACCAACAACATCTCCTAAATCAGAACTAGAAGCACCAAAAGCACATCTACCTTTCTTGCACTTTTAAAACAAGATCAGAAACTAAAAGTAAACCAAAAAGCAACAAAATTAAATACATGCTACTTAATTAAAGAAATCCTTTAACTCATCACCACCACCAATAGTTTTAATAAACTCTGAATTATAAGCACCCTTTTCACAACCAGTAACATTTCCTAAATCATTACTAGAAGCACTAAAAGCACATCCACCTTTCCCTGCACTTTTAAAACAAGAATAGAAATTAAAAGTAAATCAAAAAGCAATAAAATTAAATACATGCTACCTATTAAAAAAATGGAGATATAGGGTATCGATTCATGTACCTCTCACATGCTAAGCAAGTGCTCTACCATTGGAGCTACACCCATCTTCATTTTTCATTTACTGACACATTATTAAATTAGGTTATGATATGTTTTGGGATTGGTTCTTCAATTTAAAGTTATAAAGCATTGTTTTGTATTTTACAAACACATTAGACTACTTAAAATCTTAAAAATGTTAAAATTATATTTTTTGTGCTTGAAATATATTGATAAAATTGATTCCATTTTAGAATCATTAGAAATTTAAATTATGACTTTATTTTCCTTACCCAAAGTTCTATTATCACTTTTAAGAAATAGTCATGTTGGTTCAATTATAATGAATATTACATCTTTTACACATTATGAACTTGAATAATCAATTATATACAAAATTTGTTGAATGTGAGTTACTTGCATTTTGGCCATCACATTATATGTATTCTTATAACCCACTTGAGGAATTTATAAAATAAAATTCCAAAAAATATATTGGCTAATGCTTCACTAATAAAAAAGGGAAAATTAAGGAAAATAATTTTGTAAAAAAGGAAAAATAAAAAATAAAAATAAAAAAAAAGAAGGGAAGTACAAAAATTAAAAAAATAAAAGAAAAAAAAATAAGAAAAAAAAAGATAAAATAAAAATTCATAAAAAAAAAAGAAGAAAAGGAAAAAAGAAAGAGAAATTAAAAATAAAAAAGAATAAAAAAAGAAGGGAAGGAGAAAAAAAAAAGAGAAAAATATAAGAAAAAATGATAAAATTGTCACAACTTGAACCTAAGGGGCATGTGACCAACACTAGGGAATGGGAAAACTTAAAGCTACTGAACCCGTGGTAGGCTTTAAAAGAAAAACGCGGAAAATTTCACCTTTACAACTTTACAATGCAATAATTAAATCATGATGCACATTATCAAACTAATTTTTCTTAATTTAAATAAATTATACCATCATCATGCATAATATAGTAATAATCAGTTATACAAAATAATATCTCGGTGCATAAATCTCAAATATATAATATCCAAATTAAAGTATGCAGTTATACAATTTCTCTACTACGGTACACGGATACTATTACAAACACAAACTATGTAGATCTACATAAAATAGCTGATGAGAAAGCTACTCGGCATAGGAAAGTAGGTCTAACAAAAGACTCCCAAACTCCTAAAAAAAAATAAGTGGAGGGGAGTCAAACCTCAATGTGTAAGCTAATAAAAGCAATGCATGCGCTTTGAAAATTTTCTTTAAAAAAGGTTTTTATGAAAATATAATATATTTATAATTTTATTCAAATCATTTGATATACATATAAGAAATTCATTTTTCAAAAGGAGGAAATAATTTTTTTTTCATATACTTTTAAAACATTAATATAAAAACTAGGTAGAACCCTAATCCTCAATTCTAACAATCATTTGGCTCACTTATATCCAAAATTGTCGGATCCTAAGAGCAAAGCATCACCAGGATGCATAGCTGCAGTCACATCTCTTAATCTAATATCATTGGTGGTGTCCGAGAGCAAAGCATCACTAGACCATCGGCCCTAGTGATTTATTAAATATAATCAAATATTATATTAATGGCGGTGTTCGAGAGTAAAGCATCACCAAACTTTCAGCCCTAGTACTACAATCAATGTAACCTAATATTTTACCGATGCGCACACGATCCTGATGAAACCCATCAGGTAGCCCATTCTACCATAGTTTATTTAAAATAAATGAAGATAAATAAAATAAGGAAAATTAAAATAAATAAAAATAAAATAAACCAACTATAAATTAAGTCATGCAACATCATGTAAAGAATACCGACTTGAATCTCATGAAATTTAAATTCATCAGAATTTTTTGTATATAATTTGGAAACCCAACATGCAAATCGAATATTAACTTACAAAATGGATGTGCTCCTCTGCTACGTTGTGTTCGACCTCGATTGATAGATGCAACCGGAGGGGTGGCTAAAAGACAGAAAATAAAAAAAACTATAAAAAATATAGAAACCCTAACTTCTAGAATTTCTAAGGAAGACTCGACTCGAACCTAGAATTCAAAACTTAGGATCGTCCCAATGTCACATTTTACGAGAAATTTATCGAAAATTTGACAGAGTCTCCTTTGTAAAATAGACATCTCTCTACTAACAGTAGAGTCGATCCTATAAGAAAAACACACTTCTAAACTTCACAATAGCTCAACACCTCGGGTTAGGACCCCGAACTACTCAATTTCCAACCGAGGTTCACAATATGCAATAAAAATATATTAAAATCCTTAAAAATCCACAAAAATAATTAAAATGCCACAATATAATTTATTTAAACCTCAAAACACTACATATAAATATTTTTCACAATAGTTAATAAAAATCTCAAATAATTTATATAATTTTATAAAAATCCAATTTTTCAAATATTCAATATAAATAGTCAAATTCACATTTAAATATTTAGTTAGTTTAAATATATTATAAAATTAGTTAAAAACCCATTTAATCACAAAAATTGTAAATAATTTATTATTTGAATATAATTTTTGAAAATTAGAATTAATTATTTAAAATTAGTAAATAATTTATAAAAATTATTTTAATACCCTATAAAATTCTAAAATCATTTAAAACATATTATTTAACTATATTTTCAACAAAATTACACAATTAACCTATAATTCCAAAAATCACATAATACTAATAATTTCTTAAAAATTATATAAATTCAATAAAAATTATTTTATTAATACTAAAATTACTAACACTAACTAACTCAAATTTTCACCCAAAATAATTAATTAATAAAAATTCAATTTATATTGTTAAAATATTAAAAAATACCCATTATTCAAATTAAATAAAAAAAGGTACACAAAAATTATTTTTGAGAAGCTTGAACTATTCTAAACAACATTACTAAAGAGAAAATCCATGGATCAAAGTCAAAAATTAAATAAAAATATAAAATCCTAAATGGACGTAAACAAAAATCTTGCTAGAACTCACAACTAAGGGAGATTGAGCTTAAATGGAGCTTAGAAATGGACTCACCATAGCTCAAGGAGTTCGACAAGCCCAAGAGCACAGGCGAGGTCCACCAGAGTCGACGTCGGAGATGTGAGCTTCCTCTCGACTGCTGCTGCTTCACGCGAGTTTCGACGACTTCAGGTGAGGTTAGCAGTGGCGGTCGACGTCCAGAGGAAGGAGAAAGATGATGGTGGTGAGTGGTGGTGGTTCGGTGAGGCATAGGTGGCTCCTAGTTCGAGTTCGCACAATGACATGAAGAAAACTGGAAGGAGAGGAGAAAAGGAAAGAAGAAAAAAGGATGGGTGGGTAAGGGTTGATCGAGTTTTTGACACTTACATATATATATACATAACACACACAAGTACACATAATATAATATAATACTAATAACATACACCCTAGTTATAATAATAACAAATAATAATAATAATAATAATAATAATGACAATAGTATTATTAATATCTTTAATGTTTTTAAATACTAGAGTTCCCGAATAAATTATTTTATGTAAATAAAACTTTTAAATAAAATAAATGAAAAATATACACAATTAATAATATATATAAATAAAATTTTAAAATTTTATTAATACTGCATATCCCAAAATATATTTATATTATTTAAAATATCAGTCATTACAATCTTACTTCCTTATAAGAATTCATCCTTGAATTCAAAGAAAAAGGAAAAACAAGGTTTATTGATGAAAAAGATAGGGATAAGTAGCTTGCATCTCGGATTCGGTCTCCCATGTATAGTCTTTTATTGTGTGGTTGCTCCACAGTACCTTTACCATCGAAAGTCCCCTGAAGCGAAGCTAACGAACCTGGCGATCCACAATCACCACTGGATACTCCTCGTAAGATAGATCTTCGCTAAGCTCCACTACTTGAGGTTGAAGTACGTGAGAAGGACCAGGAATATACTTGCTCAGCATAGACACATGGAACACTGGGTGGATTCGAGATAATTCAGGTGGTAACACCAGCCTATAGGCCACTTCTCCAACTTGTGACTATATCTCAAAAGGTCCAATGTATTTAGGAGCCAACTTACCCTTCTTACTGAACCTCATGACTCCTTTCATTGGAGATACCTTCAAAAATACCATATCTCCAACTAGAAAGGAAACATCTTTTCTTCTAGGATCAACATAACTCTTCTACCTACTGAAAGTTATCCTCAACCTCTATTGAATGATAGGGACCTTCTCATAAGTAATTTATACCAACTCTAGACCTGTCAGCTATCTCTCACCAATTTCCCAACACAAAAGTGATATGCACTTCCTACCATACAATGCTTCATACGGAGCCATTTCAATACTTGCATGATAACTATTGTTATATGAAAATTCAATCAATGGCAAGTGGTTATCCCATTGACCTCCAAAATCCATCACACACATTCTGAGCATATCCTCTAAAGTCTGAATGGTCCTTTTTGACTGACCATCAGTTTGAAGATGGAATGCTATATTGAAGTCTAACCTTGTACCTAAGTCTTTATGTAACTCTTTCCAGAAAACTAATGTAAAAGTGGCTCATTTGTCAAATATTATGCACACTGGAACTCCATGAAGACAAACAATTTTGTTGACATAAAACTGTGCCAACCTGTCAATGGAGCATGTCTTCTTTGCTGGAAAAAAGTGAGTTTACTTGGTTAACCTGTCAACTATCACCCAAAATGCATCAAATCCACCTGTCGTTCGAGGCAAACCAGTTACAAAATCCGTGGCAATCGTATCCTACTTTCACTTTGGGATAGGCATGGGTTGTAACAATCCTGAGGGCCTCTGATGCTCTAGCTTCACCTGTTGACATGTGAGACACCTGGATAAAAATTCTACAACATCTTTCTTCATTTCATTCCACTAGTTTGTATCCTTTAAATTATGATACATCTTGGTGGAACCTAGATGAATACTGTAAGCATTAAAATGTGCCTCTTCCAAGATCTCTTTCCTTAGATTCTCAACGTCTGGCATGCACAACCGAGTACCCAAGTATAGAACACCTTCACTATCAATCACAAACTCTCTAGATTAACCCCGTTGTACCTCAAACATGATTCTCTATAGTTGTAGGTCCCTCCTTTGAGCTGCTTTAACTTTATCCAAGTACACTAATCATACCTTGAATTGAGCTAAAAGACATTTCTTAGTCACTTTCCATTACAAACCCTGATCAATTAGCTCATGTATCTCCTAAATAATTAGCCTCCTTTCAGTATTGATATGGGCAAGACTGCCTACTGATTTTTTGCTCAACACATTTGCTACTACGTACGCCTTGCCTAAATGGTAAACAATAGAACAATCATAATCCTTTAGAAGTTCCATCCATCTTCTCTACCTTAGGTTCAAATCCCTCTGCTTGAAGATATACTTCAAGCTCTTGTGGTCGATGTATATTTCACAAGTGACACCATACAAGTAATGCCTTCAAATATTTAGTGCAAATACAATTACTACCATCTCTAGATCGTGAGCAGAGTAATTTTGCTCATGCTTCTTTAGCTACCTTGAAGCATAAGCAACTACTCTACCATTCTGCATTAGCACACAACCCAATCCTACTCGGGAAGCATCACAATACACCGTGTATCCATCTTCTTCAGAAGGTATTGTAAGCACTGGAGCCGAAGATAATAAATCCTTAAACAACTAAAAATTCTCCTCACATTTATCTATCCATACGAGCTTAACATTCTTCTAAGTCAGTATGGTCAAAGGCATAGCAATTTTGGAGAAATCCATCACAAATCTCCTGTAATAACCTGCTAAACCTAAAAAACTTCTTACTTCTATAATCGTTGTGGGTCTTGGCCACTCAGTGATTGCTTCTATCTTCCTGGGATCTACCTAAATGCCATCTTTAGATACCACATGGCCTAAGAATGCCACTTGGTCTAACCAGAATTCACATTTTGAAAACTTGGCATACGACTGGTGCTATCTCAAAGTCTACAGCACCAATCGCAAATGCATCGCATGCTCTGCCTTATTCTTAGAATAGACCAAAATGTCAATAAGAAACATAATCATAAATTGGTCCAAGAATGGCCTAAACACCCTATTCATCAAGTCCATAAAGTTTGTTGGGGCATTAGTCAACCCAAAGGACATCACTAGGAATTCGTAGTGGCCATGCCTAGTCTGAAATGTTGACTTGGGTACATCCTCACTTCTAATCCTCAACTGATGATACCTAGATCTCAAATTAATCTTGGAGAAATACCGAGCTCCTTGCAATTGATCAAACAAATCATCAATCCTGGGGAGTGGATACTTGATCTTGATGGTAACCTCATTCAATTGTCTATAGTCAATACAAAGTCGAAAACTACTATCCTTCTTCTTCACAAAAAGAATCAGAGCACCCCAAGGAGATGTGCTAGGCCGAATAAACCCCTTATCCAATAATCCTACAATATCTCCTTTAGCTTTGTAGGTGCCATCCTATAAGGTGGCATAGAGATAGGATCTATACCGGGCATAAAATTAATATAGAATTTTTCTCTCTATCAGGCGGCAATCCAGGTAACTCCTCTAGAAAATCATCTAAGAATTCACATACCACTAGTACCCTTTCTACTTATCTTATTTATGCTTAAACATCTCTTACTACAGCTAAATAGCCTTGACACCCTCTACTAAGCATCTTCTTAGCTGTAATAGCATAAATAAGGTTATGAGGTATGGGATTCTCATTACCTTTGAATTTGAATTCCTCTTTACCTAGAATTTTGAAAATTACTTTTTTCACTCGACAGTCCAAAAAAGCCTAATATTAGGACAACCAATCCATTCCCAGAATAACATCAAACTCAATCACATCCAGAAGGACCAAGTGTGCCAACAACTCTCTACCTTCAACCAATACAAGACAAGATGGAAAGAAGATGTTCATTTCCAACTCATTACTAAGCGGAGTCAAAACAGACAAAGGAAACCTCATCTTGGAAGGAAGACAAGCTACTTTTGAAGTAAATAAAGGAGACACAAAAGAATACATATCACCTAGATCAAATAAAATTCTAGCCTCATAACAACATACTAGAATAATACCTGCTACCACTGCATTGGATGTCTGCGCATCCTAAGGAGTCAAAGTAAAGACTCTAGCCTATCCACATCCTAACTACTATAAGGTGAACGGCTAAGTATATCCTCTACCTCGGCCCTGTTGACTCATAAACTAAATCGGTTGCTGCTGAGGGTACATAGGTGTCAGATACTGCTGAGGCACCTGCTACAAAGGTTGGATAATAGAAGGTGAAGATCCTTGAGCAAAGGACGACTGGAATCCATAGTTCAGATAGGCTCTAGCAAAGTGTCCAAACTGACCACATTTAAAACACGCTCCTGGCATTAAGTGATAAGGACCCTGATGCACTCACCCATATGTGGCACACGCACTAGCTCTAGACCCAGAACTGCCATGTCCGGAGCTCTGTTCATAGTTGCTACTAGCACTACCACCAAATCTAGCACTCGTACTACTCCTACGATCTTGAGCAAAATAGTGCCTACTAGTCCGATGTGCTTTAAACTATCTACTTTGTTGAGAAGAACATGCTAAATGAGTACTCATGCTGCCTATCTGAAAGACTGGCTGTTGTACCCTATAAACAGGTCTAACAATGCCACTATCATAAGGATCATGTCGAATATGTCTCCGCTCTAGCTGTGTCGCCTCCTCTACAATACTCTCCAAACTATGACCCTCTGGTCGAATGCCAATATAAGCTGGGCCAAACCCAATCATATATAGCTCAACTACTCTGGCAACATCTTACCTCACATCCTCAATATTTCTCACCAATCTGTAGAACTCCCGAGTATAGTCCTCAATTAATTGATCTCTCCTATCGATATTAAGCATTTGGCATCTATAGTTCTCTCTCATAGATGAAGGATAAAAGAACCTCATAAATTTCTCCTTAAAACCTAACCAAGTCATCATGGTCATGAAGGGCTGGATGGACTACATAAACCAGTCCTGAGCTGTTGCTGAGATAGATAACTTTACAATCATGATCCTCTAATAATCAGAATACCCTAATATGGTCTTGGACTCAATGGTGTTAATAAAATCCAGTGTGTTTCCAATACTATCAAAATGAACTCATCCAACCTTGGAGTATAACAATGCAGCATCTGCATCATACATCTCATGATTCTGTTGTTGAAGCATCTATTGCACTATGGGCATCACCTAATTAAGAGTTGTCAAACCTTAATTAATACCTACCATGACAGCTGCAAAAATTGCAAGATCCACTGCTGGAATCTCAAGCTCTACCTGAGGCTATTCCTGCCTTTGAGCTGCTACTACTCTAGCTTTACCCCTACCTCTACCTCTACCCCTACCTTTAGGTCGAGGGGCAGGAGGAAGAATCTCATCCTGAAATGACTATTCACCATCATCATGCTCTGCATCAGCAGCAAGGGCATTCTGAGCACATCTCATTCTGAAAAGACAAGAAAACCTAAATTCAAAACAAAACAAGAACACAGACACAAATTTAGAATTCTAAGGATAAGAAAATCAACAAGTGACAGTTTAACAATCTAAGTACAGTAGTAACATGAGAAAAGATAGACATCGACAGTCAAAAGCATGAAAAACGAGCCAAAGCTCTGATACCAACTTTGTCATGACCCAAACCCAGGGGGCACATGATCGGCACTAAGGAATAGGAAAGCTTAAAGCTACCGAAACCGGTAGTAAGCCTTAAAAGAAAAATGTGAAAGATTTCACCTTTAAAACTTTACAATGTAATAATTAAATAATGATGCACATTATCAAACTGATTTTTCTCAATTTAAATAAACCATATTATCATCATGCATAATATAGTAATAATCAGTTATACAAAATAATATCTCAATGCATAAATCTCAAATACATAATATCCAAATTAAAGTATGCAAGTATACAATTTCTCTATTGCGGTACACGGATACTATTATAAACACAAACTATGTAGACCTATATAAATAGCCGGTGAGGAAGCTACTCAGCGTAGGGAAGTAGGTCTAACAGAAGACTCCCAATCTCCTAAAAAAATAAGTTTAGGGGATTCAGACCTCACTGAGTAAGCTAATAAAAAAAATGAATGCGGTTTGAAAATCTTCTTTAAAAAAGGTTTTTATGAAAATATAATATATTTATAATTTTATTCAAATCATTTGATATACATATAAGAAATTCATTTTTCAAAAGGAGGAAATAATTTTTTATACTTTTAAAACATTAGTATAAAAATAGGTAGAACCTTAGTCCTCAATTCTAATAGCCATTCGACTCACTTATATCCAAGACTGTTCGATCTTGAGAGCAAAGCATCACTAGACCATCAGCACCAGTGATTTGTTAAATATAATCAAATATTATATTACTAGTGGTGTCTGAGAGCAAAGCATTACCAAACCTTTGGCCCTAGTTGTCACGACCCAAAACTAGGAGTCATGATCAGCACTAAGGAATGGGAATTCTTTCAAATTCGGAACCCGTAGCAAGCCTTAGAAAAATAAAACATGTAATAAATAAATAAATAAATAAATACAACTGAATGAAAAAATTTCTCAAAATCAATATATAAAATAGATATTCCAAATCCTTTCATAAATCAATATATATTCATACAATATTCAAAAACAACTTTTAGAAAACAAAGCATCAAAACAGAGCAATACTCTTCTCACACAATAACACTACTACTGCAGTTTCTAGAATACAAATCAGAGTTCAAAATATACATCTACATAAAATAGCCAGGACAGAAGAACACCGACGAAGAACTCTACTACTATAGTTTGATAATATTGGATCTCCTAAAAAAAATAATTGAGGGAGGTCAAACCTCACTGAGTGAATTATTATACTATATATACATTAAATCTAAACCATATCCAGTCAAGCATTCTTAATATATATATATATATATATATATATATATATATATATATATATATATATATATATATATATATATATATATATATATATATATATATATATATATATATATATATATATATATATATACATTCATATATACATATACACGCATTTCACACAAATGTCAAACTCTACTTTAATAAATATAATAAGTGCATAAAACATTTATTTCAATACATGAAGGATCAAATAGAACCCTATTAGTCGCAACCTCAATTAACCATATCAGCACTCTAGCCATACAAGCTCACTTAATTCTAAGTAAATCACTTATTCCACTCTGGACAGTAGACTGGCCCCAAGACACTAAGTCAACCGAGCTCCAGCAGTCTACCTGTCAGTGTGATTGGCCCCGAGACACTTAGTCAACCGAGCTCCAGCAATCACACTATCAATCACATCATATCTCAATCATGTCAATCAAATCATTCTCAATCAAATCGTAATCACCATTATTGATTCCTCACTCAAACCTAAATCTATCGCACCAGTACGTACACGGTCCTAGTGCTGCCCACTAGGTAGCACGTTCTATTGATATCCTCCATTTAAAATAAATCATTCTTATGGATAAATAAATAAATAATGCAGAATAATAATCATAATGATAAAATAAACCATATATGTACTAGAAATATACCTTAAAATAAACTAAGTATATTTCGAGTATATATATATATCAGATAAATTCAAATCAATCATAAAATATACTGAAAATAAACCATTAAATCATTCATATGAGAAAATAAATAATGCATAATGTCATTCATAATAACCAAATAAACCATATATATACCGGAAATATACTTAAAATAACTAAGTATATTTCTAGTATATATATGTAGAATAAATCCAAATAAATTGTGAAATATACTAAAAATAAACCAATAGTATACTATAAACATGATAGTTTAAATCAATAGTTCAACATGCATTTATTTAGAAGTTTATTAAAATATACCAAGAATATACTCAAAACAATTAAGTATAAATCGATATTATGATATGCAATTATTTAAGAATAAGCCTAAAATATACTATAAATATACCCTAAAGTATACTAATCATTTAAATAAACAATTATCAATAAATTTACATTTAAAACATGTATATGTTATAAAATATACTAAAAAAAATAAACCTAATTATCTAGCATGCATCTATAAAAAATAAACCCTAAATATACCAAAGATATCATAAATGTATATGGAAAATATGCAGATATATACATCAAAATATACTAAAAATAAACTAAAATTATACCAAATCATATTATAATTTAAATTACTTTTAAAAGCATATAATGGAAATGAAAAAAAAAATCCTATGTCATGCATTCTATATGCAATGCATATATATATAGTATAATAACTCACTAATTAGCACTCCACGAGACAGATTCTGCGGGCCAGGTCCGTTAGGCCTCAGTCTCAGTGCAGCTAGAAAAATACAATAACAACAACCATCAAAATAAATTTCTAACTTAGACTTCTAGACACTCGATATAGAATTACTAAACATGAATAGACAAAGAATAGGAATTAGATCCGATATCACGTTTTACGAGAATCCTACCAAAAATTCGGCAAAGCCTCCACTGTAAAACGGACATCTCTCTACTTAAAAAGTAGAGCCGGTCCTTCAAGAAAAAAATACACGTCAAACCCAGAATTCTCATAACTCCTCGGTCGGGATTCCAAACTATAAATTTCCCCCAACCGAGGTCCACAATTCACCACAAAATACAGTTATTCAATAAAATATATTTAAAATCGATAAATACCATAAATACCCTAAAAAATATCAAAATATAGAAATTGAAGTATTAAAAAATCAAAAGTAATTATTTTACCAATAATTATTTAAAGACCCTAATTAATAATATAATATTATTAAAAATCAATTTTCTCAATAATTCCACAAATTTTAATAAAAATTCATTTTTACAATTATTCAACATAATATAATAAAATTTTACATTTAATTACTTAAATAGTTTAATTATTATAATAAAATTAGTTTAAAACCCATTTCATTTCCAAAATAATATATAATAATTATTTGAAAACAATTTTTTGAAAAATAGAATTAATTAGTTAAAAATAATAATTAATTTGTAAAAATCATTTTAATACCTTAAATAATTGTAAAATCAACTAAAACATAATATTTCACTATAATTAACAGAAAATTACACATTTACCCCTATAATATCAAATATCCAATATACTTAAATATACTAAATAAATTCCTCAAAAATTATAGACATTCATTAAAATCATTTAATCAACATATAATATACTAATATCAACCAAAAAACATATTTAACCAATAATTTCAACAAAAATACTTATTTTACTTAATAATTCAAAATACATATAAATTATATAAAATTCCATAAAAATTATAAAAATTCATAAAAATTATTTTATCAACAAATAACATTCTAATATCAACTAAAACACATAATTAAACTCTAATTTCAACCAAAATACACATTTAATTCAATATTCTAAAACATACATAAACTATAAATATTTCTAAAAATTATATAATAATCCCAAAAATTAATTTCTCAACACCAAAATTAATAACAATATATAATAACAATAATTTAACCAAATTCATAATTTATATAATTTATTTTCAAAAATTCACTAAATAATAATAAAATATTCAAAAATAAAAATAAAAATATAGGACATGTAGATCAAGCTACCAAGATCAACTTTTGTGAAGGAAAATTGTGTGAATCTTCAAGATCAAGCTTAAAAAAAATGAAAAACCCTAAAACTCAAACTAAAATTCAGAAACTCAAGAAATGGACGTTTTGAGCTCAAACCGAAGCTAGATTAGTACTCACCGGTGTTGGAGGAAAAGTGTCACGACCCAAAACAGGGGCCATGACCGGCGCTAGGGAACGGGAATTCTTTCGAATCTGAAACTCGTAGCAAGCCTAAAAATAAAATAAAACATGCAATAGTAATAACAATATATAATGTAGCGAAAATAAAAATCATAAATATTAAAATAATAATCCACCAACTGATTTAAATCAAATCCTCATCATCACATATATATAAACTCCTTTAATACAAATTCAGTTCAAATATAATACAACATCTCTTTAATAATTTAATGACTACTGCAGTGTCTAGATAAAATAAAATTCAAGACTCAAGGAAGCAGTTTACACAAAGAAGCCGGAGCGGAAGAAATCCGGCGTACACGCCTGCTACTAAGGTCTGAAGATGATGACTCTCCTGAAAAATTAGTCAACGGAGGGGAGTCAGACCTCACTGAGTGAATTATCATAATATATATACATGCATACTAAATGACAATGCATACAGTCAATAGTATATAGATAGATATATATACAGGCAAATACACACAGATGCTGTAAAATCATTTTATATATATTTTACTGAAAATCATCGTTTATGAAGGATCAAATAGAACCCTATGATATCAAAACCTCAAACAGTGTTAGACAATACTCTAGCCATACAGGCTTACTTAATCCAAATATATTCACTTAATCTATTTAGACAGTAGACTGGCCCCGAGACACTAAGTCAACCGAGCTCTAGCAGTCTGACTACCAATGTGATTGGCCCCGAGACACTTGGTCAATCGAGCTCCAGCAATCACACCCAAAACACATCACACCTCAGATAAATCAATTCCAATCAATATCCTCAAACTGGTTAGTAATATAGCCTAAATGCTATAAGCGTACCGGTACGTACTTGGTCCTAGTGCTACCCACTAGGTAGCACGTTCTGTTGATATCCTTCATTAATAAATATAAAACATTCATTCACAAATAAATGATGCATGAATTTAAATAACATAACAATATAAAACCATATATATACTGAAAATATACCAAAAGTAAACCAAGTATATTTCGAGTATATATACGTCCAATAAATCCAATCAAATTACAAATTAATCTAGAAATATATTTAAAAACATTTGAAATATAATTTATTAATAAAACATGCATATAATTTAATATATATACCAAAAATAAACCAAAAGTAAACCAAAGATATACCTAAATACTAATCACGTTATTTATGCATATTTAATCAAAATCAAACATATATTTCTAAAATCATGCATCCTAAAGCATATATATATGAAATAGTAACTCACACTTAGTACGCTCCACGAGATGGGGTCCGACGAGCTTGGTCCACTAGCCCTCGGTCTCGGCGCAACTAAACAAACAATAACGATAGAAATCATAATAAACCTAACAGAAAATCTTAGAAACTCGATCTAGAATATTAAACACAGAATCAAAATTAGGGTTCGATCGGACATCACGTTTTACGAGAATTCTATCGAAAATCCAGCAGAACCTCCCCTGTAAAATGGACATCTCTCTACTCAAAGAGTAGAGCCGACCCTGCAAAGAAACGAACTTTGAAAAACAGGCACAACAATCCATCCACAACCCCTCGGTCGGACTCCAAATTACAGTCTACCGACCGGGGGTCCACAATTCACAAAATAATATAAAAATACCCTTATAACATAAAAATACATTTTATAATTAGAAATTACATAATTCAACATTTAAACACAATAAAAACCGATAAAAACTCATTTTATAAGAAAAATTGTATATTATATATATATTTGAAAATAATTCACGAAAAATAGTTTTAATTAATTAAAAATACTAAATAATTTGTGGAAATCATTTTTATACCTTAAATAACTATTAAAACCAATTAAATTACATTTTTAGCCAATTTAGGATAAAATTACCAAAATGCCCTTATATATATAAATATACTAAAATTACTTCAAAAATTCACCAAAAATAGTATAATTATCCAAAATTAATTTTATCCACATATTTATCAATAATATCAATAATTAAACTCAATTAACCAATTAATTTCAATTAAAAACATAATTAACCTAATTTTCCCCAAAATTACATAAACCTAAATAATTCAAAATAAATACATAGAAATTCATAAAAATTCCAAATAAATTTCTATAACTCATTTCAACACCTATATTCATCATAAAACACAATTTCATAATTTAATTAATTAATTTCCGAAAATTAGAAAATAATATTAAAATATTCAAAAATACCCAAAAATCAAATTAATCTCCAAAAATTCTACAAAAATTCACACATGAATATTAAGCTAAGGGGAACAACATTTATGAAGAATTTTTCATGAGTCAATCAAATTGAAGTTCAAAAAAATAAAGACCCTAATAGGCCGAATTCGAAAAATCGAAACCTAAGCAAATCAAGACCATTGTCAAGTGAAACAAAGCTTTGAATCACACTCACCAGAGCTCAAGGAGAAGAAAGAGACTGGCGGTGTGTCAAAAACGATGGCCGAAAACGTCGTGAACGACGTTGCTCCAACTTTCGGCTTCTCCTGCCGAAATCGATCTCCAGACGCCGGAAACGGCTGCAACAGGCGGCGAGGAAGGCTAAGGAAGGGTGGCGGGCACGCCGGACGGCACACCAATGGCAAGAAATCGGTGTGACAGTGGTCGGACAGCAATGGAGGCAATTAGGGAAGGAGGAAGAGTCGGGGGCAGAATTGTAATTTTCCAAAAATTTGATTTTTTTGACATATTATATGTATATATATATATATATATATACTTTATACTATATAATAAAATAATATTAAATTACATACATTAAATATACACCACACACTTATAATTTAATATTTTAATAATTTAATACACCTAAAAATAATTAAATAATATCAAAACCAATTAATAAATAATAAAAATATTAGGGGTAATTAATTAAACCCTAATTAATTAAATAAATACACATATATATTTTATTTAGTACTTTAAAAATATATATGAGTTCATGCAAGTCCATAAATCTATTTAAAATAATTAATAGTAAATTATTTACGGTGAAAATTCCCCGAAAATGAAAGTCCCGGGAAAATTTTACGTAAAGTGCTCAAAATAATAATAAACAATTAAAAATCAATTTTAATTAATCAAAAACTTATGAAATATCAATATCGTATTTAAAAATTATTAACATTGTATATCCCGATGCAGTATTAAAATATTTAAAAACAAGGGATATTACAAAAAGAAAGAGACCAGAAGCTCAAGAAATGGTAGCCAGAAGTGATGGAGACACAGTGACAGTATAAAAGTCAGATGGTGCAGGGAAGAAAGGAGATGAAGTCTCCTGCGTTTTTGTTTCTTC